>CM057148.1:18196923-18571923 GCA_029964075.1 Patiria pectinifera | reverse complement strand
ATGCCATCCATTCTAACCCACCCTCCCACCCCATCCAATCCTGGAGTGCGCTCAATTGAGCTATCGCGTTTAACACGAAACGATGTTAATTGGAAAACAAATTTGAGATAGTTTGTCGACCATGACTATCGTTTCCGTGCAAAAAGTGTGGAAAATGGTCTGTTTGGTCTGGAACTACACTTATGCCAAGTTTTTCTTCGCGTTGACACAAAACTCTGTTGAGGGAGAGAACAACAATATTTTGTCTAAATCTGCTGTCTAGTATGTCTATTTTTCATGATAAATCACCTGGCCACCGTTCAATTTAATGCATTACTTAATTTTTGAGATAGTTTGTCGAGCATGATTATCGTTTTCCGTGCAAAAAGTATGGAAAATGGTCTGTTTGGACTGGGATTGCACCCTCGCCAAGTTTTTCTCCGCGTTGCCACAAGACACTGTTGAGGGAGAGAAAAACAATATTTTGTCTAAATCTTCTGTCTAGTTTGTCTATTTTTCATGATAACTCACCTGGTCACCTTCAATTTAAAATAATGATATATTCTTTATGGCTACGCTCATTTTACTGGCCTTTTGCTATAGGTATTGACATAAATCATATTTCAAATGAAAGAGTGATCAAGTGACTTCAGAAAATATAGTTTACAGAACACAACAAATCAAGATCCTTGACACAGGCAACCCTTTAAATTTCATGTAGCCAAATTTTATATGCCATTGCTGAATAATAATGCTGGGTAATAAAATGTTAATTTCGAAGTGAATTAAACCTCAAAATAACTTTTTTTTTTTGATTTGAACCATCTCTTTAGACATGTCAGGTAAAAGCAATAACAAAAACTGGAAAAGAATTCGGATGAAATGTCTGCACAGTGGTTTAAGACCCAGACATTTCACCCGAAGTTAGGTACACTTTCTTTTAAAGGGAATGTACACCATTTGCTTTTGCTGGAATTTTCAGAAGCAAATGGATTTGGAGGATTAGTATGTTAGAGAAAATATTGTTAAACTGACTTGTTTCACGTTTTGGGCTTGTAGATTGTGGAAAAACCAAGATGTCA
Organism: Patiria pectinifera; assembly: GCA_029964075.1. NCBI lineage: Eukaryota > Metazoa > Echinodermata > Asteroidea > Valvatida > Asterinidae > Patiria > Patiria pectinifera. The sequence continues at coordinate 18,570,862 of CM057148.1, read as the reverse complement.
GCACACCAGGGGCCACGATTTTAAAGGATGCTTTAGATTGTCAGTCCCTAACAATTCAGTAAGGTATTTCATGATAATTTGATCATTTCGTTTTTTGATGTTTGCAAATTTTGTATCTTCCCTTTAAAGAGGCAATGATATACGCGATCGAATATAACCAATTCTAATAGTGCATGGAAAAGAGGTCATTTTAAGGGGCTAATTAGGCACTAATTAGTGTTCGGCTGAAGCCAATACCATGATCTCGTAGATAATGCAATAAAACTCCGAGTTTTTGACAACTTGTGAGGTACACTTTGTTTTAAAGGAGCAGTGATATACGCAGCAGAAACGAACGCATTACAATAGTGCAGTAAAAAAATGGGGTCACTTCAAGTTAACAGGCTTAATAGGCACTAATAAGATTTCGGCTGAAGCCATTACCAAAATTATGTGTGCCCAGGCACATGACGTTAAAGATTATGCAATAAAATTGTGAGTTATTGACAACATGTGAGGTACACTTTGTTTTAAAGGGGTAGTGATATACGCAGTTGAAAAGAATGCATTCTGATAGTGCCGGTGTTATATGAAAATCGGACTCGCATGAAAATCGGACTCTTTTCCCTTTTATTGGTTAAACCCTCTCACGTGACCGGTCCCTCTCCTAATTATCTATGCATGAGCATGCGCAATTCCACCAATGAGTCCTTATTTCATAAAACCTAAATTCATGCTACACCGGGAAAATGGGGTCATTTCAAGGGGCTAATTAGGCCTTAATTAGTGCTAGGATGAAGCCAATACCAAAATTAAGTGTGCCCAGTGATATGATCTCGTAGATTATGCAATAAATCTATATTTTTTAAAATTTATGTGAGGCAAACTTTGTTTCAAATGATGCGTTTACTTTTCAACATCTCTAAAAGCGTTGAAAAAACATGCAAAATGTGAGGATTGCCATTAAGCAGCTAATATATAGGTAGGCCTAATTATTGCATCAAAATTTCAAAAATCGTTGACGAAATGGTTGCTTATATTCTGAATTTTGATACAACGTGCAAAAAATATTGATATTTGTCGTTTATTTTGAAAAATTCGTCGAATAAAATAAATTATCTATCTGGAAAATAGATCACCTTTTGCAGGATGTTTTATAGATTTTTTGACTTTTGGTGAATGCGCGGCCTGAATACGCCCTTGAATACGCGGCTAGAAATCCGGCCGAATCCGCGGCTACCTAGAGCCAGTGAGCCAGGTGGCACACGCTGTTTCTTCAGTAAATTTGGCATCGCTCCCAGTTTCAGATATATTTTGCTCAAACCTGGTACTCAAACGAACTTAGCAGTATAAGTTGTTGTTCGGTGTTGACCTAAAAACAGAGCCCACGTCTCAAATTACGTACTGAAACGGAGCCGCAGGCCAGGAGTCTGGTTCCCAGACCTGACAACTGTTCCCGGCGCTCACGTCTAAATTGTAGGTCAGGCAGCCTCCGTGGCTAAAAATAAACATAACGACATTGATGGCCCTTGTCAAAGCTTGGCTTCGTTTCCGATTTTGCTTTCACTTATAGCCTTTAATGTTCTGATCAAATTTTCAAATAAATCACTTGTTTCGTAATATCATATAGTTATGATAATACAGTTTGATATTTCTGTAAGATAATATTGACTTATGTTGATCTGGAATCTTCAAAATTAGGCACCCAAATAGCTCTGTTAGCAGGCGGAGCCGAATGAAGACGTACGTAGTTTTTGGAAAATCTCGGTAACGGTCGTCAAATTCAAAATTGTACATGACGCATCAAAAAGTTCGCCCATACGATCCGGGTATATTGATGCACAAAATTGTCGTTGAATTTCAAGTTTTCTACATGAAAGCAATGAATATTAATTATCAACTCATTAAAAAAAAATTAATGAGCAATTAGCAATTAATTAAACCTGTATTATACTCGGAAATACTCGGGCGCTATCCGATTGTCGACGAAATGAATTCGGCAAACTTCGGACATTTTCGGAAAAAGGAGGAATTCCTCCCTTTTTTTGTCACGTGATTTAAATTGTAATACAATGTATTACCGGAGGCTACCTGACCTAAGATTGTTCAGGAACAGTCAGAATCTTTTGGTCTGCTGGGATCCAGACTAGCAGGCCCGCAGATTGTAGACATCACAGTAGCAAGGGATCGATGTACGGGGAATGCGCGGAGACATTGGAGTTGTTGTTGCAGTTGCTCTTCGAGACAGTGGTGACAACGCTTTTCTTGTGTGAACTCAGTCTCACGTTTGACATATTTGTCAATCGGAGCTTTACTCACCGTGACGAAATGGTTATGGCATGGAGGAATAAGTCATCCATGGTTATAGCGACTGCATTAGGCTTGACCGATATGTTCTGGTCGTGCTCACCGATGGTATACAGTTGCTTGGGACAGAGCTCCGATGGAGTTCGGCCTGTTTCTGAAGGTACAAAGAGAATAACTACCTTTTGGTTTGGTAAAACCGTGAGCAGTTCAGGAGAAATCAGTGGGGATTCCCTTCCAAATTGGATGACAGTAAAATCCCTCAATCGGCCGTGTGTGCGGCGTGCGCGCGTGTGGCCGGCCGGCCGTGCACAGCTATAGCCACGGCGCATGCAAGATCTACACACGGTGAACCATTTTTCGATGCTAACACGACGAAGGGTGGGAACAACATTTCCCTTGATATTAATTTGATCCTGAAAAGAAGTTGGATGGCAAAAATCAGTTGAATGTTGATGTCCATGGTTGATTTGTTCCTCTTTCTGTTGTACCAGATGTTCCTTAGGGGGCCTACAGCTTCTTGAGGACTTTTAGTAAGTTTCTTTACGGCAAAGTTACATGTATTTTTTAAAGGGGCACTAGGTTCTGAAAACCCCCCACATTTTATGTTTTGGATTGTTTACTTGGCCTATTTCAAACATCTGGTTGAAAGGAAACCAACCTTAGTGTCTTACCGTTCCCAAGAAAAGAGGAAAAAAACCCGCTTGTTTACATCAGACATGACGGAGTACGAATACGTTTTCGTCTCGTTCTCAGTGTACGATATACACGTTGTGTGTCTCGGGAACAGCGGTGACCAATCACCAATGCAAAAAAAATGGTCCAAAAAAAACATCCGCAAAAGGCGAACACTTTACGCGTACGGATGAAATCACAACTAGCATCCAAACAGCTCGAATTTATGGAGTCGCAAAAAATTCGTTCTGGCACGCATAATACAGGAATAACACAAAAACGCCCAGTTTTGAAAGGATAGTTGTGTGGATGTTTATATCCTACTTTTAAATGTTCTTTCCGATTAACATCATTTCGTTCAAATCGCATTCTGTAGCCCAATTGGGCTGTTCCAGGACGTAGTGTCCCTTTAAATGTTAAAAAGCCCAGATTTGCCTTGTTTTCTGAACTTTTTTTGTTCATAGGTTTTATTTATTTCATTTTTTTTTCATCATTTCGATGTTTTGACAAAAATCTCCAGACGTACGACATGTTCGGGATCCCGGTTGAAAACCTTTCACTATTCCCGAAATTTAACGAGCACTATCATTATTTTCAGTACTAATTAAGACTTTATTCAAGCATTTCCAGTGGCAGAGAATCTGTCATTCGATCAAAAGAAGTTCTAGGGAAAATGGAGCCCTGTCGCATTAATCAGCACTATAATATTAAACGCAAGGAACTTAAGAATGCTTTATACGGACGTCACTTTGACTGTATACATTGGAACGGGTCTATACGGTTCTTCAAGATTGGCAATAGACAAATGGTCCAAACACAGTCTTCCCTGTAAATCATTGAAAAATCATATCTGTTTTTGCTTGTCCGATTTTAAAAATTGTAAAAAAAAAAACCTGAACTTTGAAGATGAACAAAACATAGCTCTCTAGCATGCACTTTGAAAAAAAATGGTGTGTGGTCTCGTCCGCAGCCCCGTTCGGTGGAAGGCTGCGGGCCGGGCTGGGCCGGCCGCCAGGCCGGAGAATAGGCTCATCACACGGTCGCCTTATACTGTCGCGATCGGGTGTCAGTACGGCACCATTGTTTTTCTGTGCAGTCGTGTAGCAATTCCAAATTATCTCTAATTGAGAAAAAAAAGACTCTTAATTGCCGTACAAAATAAAATATACAGTGCATGATCAGCGCTCTATCCATTAATTTGGCTGAAATCCGATCTCGCGTTTTGGACGGTACCCTTTAGGACGAACTGCATGGCACTACGGAGGATTCTTATTCCTGCATGCTGACACCCGGACAGGAAAATTGGAAATTCATTGCAGAAGAAATGTGGTGTGATTACAGCCAGCGACTGACACAATAATAGGCATATAGGTTTGCCTTGGCCTAGTGCGTTCGGGTACCCATACACGTATCAACAACGAGTTATTTTGAAATTCCAGCACCGGTACCCATACACGTATCAACAACGAGTTATTTTGAAATTCCAGCACCGTTACCGGTGTCACAATCTACGGTCCCCGCGGCCGGGCCAGCGGCACGGCCCGTGAATTTCCAGCCAACTGTGTGATGTGAACGATCAACGATGCTGATGTAACAGACTTTTCTTACTATGGTTGGCCGTTATGGCAAACACAAAAGAATGATCCCCCGATCTATAAATAAAATGCTGTGTAACTATCACAACACTGAATAATCAAAAGAAACTGCCAAAAAGTCAATGGAAATATCTCCCTATTAAATTCTGAACTTGCCCATTAGAATTTCGGGGGTAAAAGCTGTTGCCAACTTCTGTTGAATTTATGGAGCATGTGGCTGCCCATACAAAATGTCGCTCACTGTATTGTAAACAAAGTCATGTCGTTGCGCGGAGTGATTTGCAAAAAGTTTCGCTGGAACTACGCTGCATCGGGAGTCCTGTTTATTTAATACGTCACGATTTAGTATGTTTTGTTTGCTGCTCCCAACGACGACTTTTACACAAATTGCACGTTCGGGTCGAAACAGGACCTGAAAAACAGCTCTCAAAAGTACCTTTTGTATGCATTCATGACAGACACAATAGTCGCTTTTATTTCATCGCATCTTAGGCTACATACTAAGTATACCCGAAAAAGGACGGAAATGACTTCGAGCATTCCACAACCTCTTTAAGCCGTGGCCTTGCAATTTATTGAACCACGATAAAAACTTAGGCCAAAAAAAGAGTCTCCGGTTTCTGGTATGGAGCTTGCCCATAAAGTGGTGCGGCGACGCGGCTTTTATTTTTTTTTACCTGATTTTTTTGCTTCAAATGTCGGCTGATGACTGCAAATGGTGCCCGACTAAACTTAGTGCAAATATATGGGAGTTCAGAGAGGCCACATAAAGCTTATTCTCGACCATAACCCAATCTAAAAACACATTAAAATTGAGCAGCAGCAGGATTCCAGTCAAACCAGTGAGTTTGGCGATTTTGAGACATCATCTATCATTGAAAAAAAAACCTTTTCCATTTTGCCGACGCGCATGGCTACGGCGACGCGCGGGCATACCAGAAACCGGAGACTTTTTTTTGTTTGGCCTTATATTCCACAGCTTTGAAAAGATCCCACGGAGAACCTGCTCACGCTTGACCGAAAAGCAGTGAACCTTGAAAATGACAAAGTTGTTTATGGTAGTCAGGAGTTGCGTGCACGATTTTTTCAATGGGCAATTGTTAATACCTTTCCCCCGAGGTTGCTTGTACTTCTTCATTTTAAAGTCCACTGACTTAATTAATTGTTTTATTATTAGTATTAATGGTTTATTTTATCAAACTTTCACGGCCAAAAGGCCGAATTGCAGTTTAACCCTAAAGGGGCCGGGTTATTTTGACCATCTCTCAGCCGGGGGGGGGGCGGATTCCGCCCCCCCCCCCTAAGATCTCGGCCATCGAGTGACGAAAAATTTTGAAACTCGGCACATGCATAGAGCAACTCTTCCTAAACATACCCAAGAAATTTCATGACTATAGGTCAAAGGGTTTTGGAATTATGGCTAATTAATTATTCATATGTACGAATGGCAATTCTGCTCTGTGTATACGACGTATATGCGAAAATTCAGTTTTCACGGCGCGTACCGCCGAAAAAAATTTCGCTACGCGGCAACCCGTGGTCCGATTTTTATGTTTTTGGTATCAAAAGATGCGCAAAGCTTGAGGCTAAAAAGTCATAACAGCTCGGGTCGCGAAATTTTTTTTTTTAGAGGCTATCACGGAAAATGTTGAGGGGGGGGGCGGATTCCGCCCCCCCCGGCCCCTTTAGGGTTAAGGCCAAATAGCACTGTTAGCAGGCGGAACCGAATGAAGACCGTGTTTTGGAAAATCTCGGTAACGGTCGTCAAATTCAAAATTGTACATGACGCAGCAAAAAGTTCGCCCATGCGATTGATCGGAGTATATATGATGCGCAAAATCGTCGTTGAATTTCAAATTTACTAAATGTAAGCAATGAATATTAATTATCAACTTATTTTAAAAAAAAAAATATTGAGCAATTAGCAGTTAATTAAACCTATATTAGGCCTAAAAATATAAATAAATAGTCGGTCTCTGGTCAGTGCGCGCTTCGATTTTAATCATGCGCATCAACCTTTTTTTTTCAAATTGTCCGCGGTAGCTACAACAGCGCCCTCTATTTCCGCAACTTCTCAAATTTTTGTACCAAGGAATGGGGAAACCGCACCAAGGCAAATGATGGAGGGCACCAAGGCAAATTATGAGGGACACCAATGTATACGAGGACACAAAAAAGCAAAAAATAGTACCCACCTTGTCTGTACAATCCATGCTTTAAAAAAAAAAAAAAAAAAGGTCCCCCCCCCCAAAAAAAAAAACCCGCGTCGCCGCATCAATTCCGGAACTTTGGTCTGACCAGACGAAATTTTTTTTCGCCTTATACTCGGAAATACTCGGGCGCTATCCGATTGTCGACGGAATGAATTCGGCAAACTTCGGACATTTTCGGAAAAAGGAGGAATTCCTCCCGTTTTAGTCACATGACGTGAATTGTTCTACAATGTATTACCGGAGGCTACCTGACCTAAGATTCATCAGGAATAGCCAGAATATTTTGGTCTGGGAACCAGACTTATGTCGAATACACACCGAGCAACAATTAAGCGTGAGTGTTTGTCACATCTTCAACACCGCGCAATGAGTGCCCGATTGCGTAAAATACGCAGTCGCAGTCCCCCCACAGAGATGGCTGCCATTGAGCGAGCGAGCTCTATACACTTATACATACCAAACCAGACTGTGACCAACAAAGAGTTCCTTCATCAACTCAGGTCAATGCCATGACCTATGCTAGCCTTCTGCACTCAATATTAACAACAAGCAAGGTTCATACTGCGGTCACAACCGTTCCCAACATAATGGGAATAGAATCGGCTTTCATTCAAACTAGCCATGCACGCTTTCAGGAATTGTAGATTTTTTATTATAATAAAAAATTATTCATGCTTTACCATATGCTTACAAAAACTAAAAAAAAAAAATCCTCAACTCGCCCTAAACTTGCCGACTACCGATCATAATCACTGTATACATAGACAAATTTGGTCTTTGGGTCTTTTATATTTTCCATTCCCGATCCCCGTATCAAATTAATAACACTGCAACTACTGACGTCATCAAACGGGAAATAACGTATATACGTGTTCATAAAATGTATACTGAGATTCATTATACCCCAAAAGGTTGTTTTTTTATTAAATGGTGCTACTGGAAAGGCTGTTCTGATTTAAACTATTCACAACTTAACTGGCCAATAGCGTATTTTTTTTAACTCAACATAAAACCACCTTCAACGTTTTCTCACTTCTAAATTATACCAGTTCAGGCGAAACACTTTCATACAGCAGGTCCCAAACTTAATTTAGGCAAAGAATTTGTTGTTAATCGATCGGTACTTTTTTTTACTAAATGCAAATGTTCCTACATGCATTTAAGGATGCTCTTTGATTCTTGACAGTTGATTAAGATGTACACATAGGTTAAATTAGCTTGAAGCCTTTAATATGAAATAGTTGAATGACGGATCACTATTAAAGCACTTTGAGCAGTATAAAAATGTATCGAATATTAATCCCCCTGCTTTGACATGTTGCTTAGAAAGGGGGGGGGGGCGAAACGTCTGTTACCTTTAATATTGCCTTTACATTGTTGTACAACAGTGTAGTTAACGAACACAGAACTTGTGTTTTCTATATCACCAAAATGACGATTTGGGCATCGTTTGAATCAATTAGGTGCTTCCATAAATCCCCTAGAATTTAAGCCACGCCCACCAAATGAGTGACAGTAACAAGTGGTTTAACGTTAAAATGTTTTTATTTCATATGCTACGCCTATTTGAAGGCATATAGACCTAAAGAGCACTGATTGCAGCGCATAATACAGTTTTTTTTAATTTTGTGCACCCCTTTTCAAGTAAAGCTCATCCCCACAGTGGGCAAATTCCAAAGTGGATCCCTCTCGTAAACATTATGTTAAGCCCATTTTAAGTTCAAATAGGCCTGCCAAGTTTAATAGGTTTTGGCACGAAAATACACAATATTTGTCACAATCAGATCAAACCACTCGTATACACCACCCCTTTACACATTTAGGCCACGCCCACAAATCGGGCGGATAATATGACTTTTAAAATGCTAGAATGTTTCATGTCTTGTCCAAATGTATTTCAAGGCATGGAAAAAGAAGGAAAATGAATAAATACACTTCTTCTGAGTTTCCATTCCTTTCACCCCCTTTCAAAAAAAATCAAGCTCCGCCCCCAAATCGGCAGGTTTCAAGGTGGGTCCGCCTCTTAAAATGATTCTCAGACCGTTTTTGGCTCTGCACGCCATATATCATGCTCTTATCACAAATTTGGGCACGGTTTGGGCAAAAATAATGGGCCTCAGGAGCTCCACTATTGACCAGGATGTATACGTGTACATTTGTATACAGTATATATAGAAACATATATAGATACAATCTTTAACTCATTCTTAAGTAACTTTATCCGACTTTTTTCGTTCTTAAGTAGCATTTTTGGTATCAGGGGGTCAATCTCAACACTGAAGTCGAAAAACGGCGCTTGTGCGCGACATGTTAATTAAACTCGATATGTTGGACACTTGACCATGGTCCCCTGACCCCCATCCGACCTAGGGCAACTTAAGAATGGCCATTTCGGAGCTACCCCCGAGGGGCAATCGATTGGTACCATCAGACCTTTTGTGCTCAAATTGTTAAACTCAATCTAGCTCATCCCGGTCTAATATAGAGCAATTTGTTTTAAGGACACGGTCATGGCCCCGGGAGCCATGACCGTGTCCCTACAATGGAATAGCTCTATAGCCCAATAGGCATTGCCAAAAGCATCATTTGGGTGGCAGGTATCGTCACAGAACCATAAAACTGCTATAACACAGACAGTTTGAATACGTGTATGTCGTTTACCGAGCGTCGACCTAGTCGTTTCGTTTCACGTTTATCTCGGCAAAATGAAAACTCTGTTTCGTACCTTCGTCTTTTTGGCGGCAGTCGTAATCGTTCTGATGACCGGGATCGCCTGGAAGCTGGACTTCCGTTTTGGCTCAGGTAACTCCTTTCAAAATTGCAATTTTTTTACCCTCTGTGTTTCCATTTTGTGTTTCTGTTTTTGACTACATCATAGACGTCAGATTTTTATGTCCGTATGTGTATGTAAATGTTATTGGGTGAAACAGTAGCACCTGTCCATAATTGTGACTTTCTGTTTTAATTGAGATGGAGTCAATTTTGTTCAAACACAACGGGTATAAATACATTGGTTAAAATACTGAAAAGTCAGATTCTGTTTCGAGTTATTAAAGCAGATGGGCATTTGATACGGTAAAAGAGTCCCCAATGGCGCTGATGCACTTGGCGGGAAACATACATGAAGAGAAGGGGGGGGGTTGATAACCAGCGCCTTTGTCGTGCGAAAGAAATTGCCCACGTGTGAAGGCAGTTGGTATGTTGCCAACATATTGGGCTACATATACCAACCCATTTGACTAACCTTTTTTGAGTTTAAGATAAGTTATGAGAGTAGTCAATAATATCCCATGAATACATTCCAGAAAACACGTTGAAGAGGACTCTTTGTATGACGTTTTGCAGTCAAAGCCCCTGGGAAGCTGCAAGACCAATGATCAATGCAATAAAACTGGTCAAATGAATAAATCTGAGATTAATATTTGTACATATAATGTGAGTACCATACGGACAGATGAAAGTTTGGAAAGCCTAATGGAGGAACTGGATGGTTTCAAATGGGATGTAATTGGGCTATCAGAAACCAAAATACATGGTGAAGGACTAACAGAACTGAAGGGAGGAACTTGGCTCTACAATAGAGGAAAAACAGAAGATGATAAAGATGCAAAAGGAATTGGCTTCCTGATCAATAGCAAATTCAAAGACTATGTGAAAGAAGTGAAAAACTACTCCAACAGAATAGCAACCCTGAAAGTACAGTTGACAGGACAAAATGAAATGTGTATAATCCAAATATATGCACCAACAAGTGGCCACGACGACTTGGAAGTTGAGGAGTTTTATGAGGATATCAATAAAGTCATCCAGGATAATCCATGCACCTACACAGTTCTTATGGGAGATTTCAATGCAAAAATTGGACAAAGGGAAGAAGGGGAAGAAGATATCATTGGGAACTTCTGCTTCGGAGAAAGGAACAAGAGGGGAGAGAGGATGGTCGAGTTTGTGTTAGAACACAAACTAAAAGTTGGAAATACATTCTTTAAAAAGCACACAAGCCGCTACTGGACATGGGAGAGTCCCAACGGACAATACCAGAATCATATAGACTACATCCTCTGCAGTAGCCGTGGGATAATCAAGAACTGTGAAGTAATAACAGCTGTAGACATAGCCAGTGACCACAGAATGGTAAGAGCTTCCATAAGTATCAACCAAAAGCTTGCCAGGCTTAAATTCATCCAGAACAAGAAGAAGAAAGGAATTAATATAATGAAGTTGAAGGAAAGGAAAGAGGAGTTCCAACTGAAGATCCATAACCGATTTGCATCCTTGGAAATGGAGGAGATGGATATCGATGAACGGTGCCAGACCATTACTACAGTAATGCTGGAAGAGGCTAGAGAGATAGCCCCAACAGGGAAAGTTGATGTACCAAGATCTGAGGAGGATCAAGAAATTGAAGAATTAGATCGAAGGAGGAAGGAGATCAGACTGAAAGAAAATAAGACAGCACCAGAAAAAGTAGAATATGCAGAAATAGTAAAAACAGTGAAAAAGAAACGCCGTCAAAGGAAAAGAAGAAGGACTACCAAACTCATCTTAGAGACATTGGAAAGTGGACGGGGACCAAAATCAGTGCACAAAAGAGAAGGCAAGAAATCTAGAATGAGTTAACTAAAGAAAAAGGATGGAACCATTACCTGTGAGAGATCTGAACTACTTGATATATGTGCAGACTTCTATCAGGACCTGTATAGCTCAACGAGACAACAACATCAAGTAGCTCCAAACAACTCAATAAGGAACACAGAAATTCCATCGATTCTACAAAAAGAAGTAGAAGCGGCACTTAATTCAATGAAAGACAACAAAGCACCGGGCATTGATGAAATCACAAGCGACATCATTAAACAGGGAGGAGATGAGATTTTACAACAGTTAACCCAACTATTCAACCAGATATTTGAAACCCAGAAAATACCAACATCATGGAAAGAAGCAAAGATGATTCTTCTGTTCAAGAAAGGAGATAAAGCAGATGTAAAAAACTATCGTCCAATCAGCCTTCTGTCTCATCTATATAAGCTCTTCACAAAAATAATCCAGAACAGAATCAAAGATGCGCTCGACGATAACCAACCAAGAGAACAAGCTGGTTTCAGAGCTGGCTTCTCAACAACAGACCACCTACATGCAATCAATCAACTGATTGAAAAGGCTTGTGAATACCAACTCCAACTGTGCCTAGGATTTGTCGACTACCAGAAGGCATTCGACTCTGTCGAACATTCTGCCATGTTCGAGGCCTTGAGAAAGGTGAATGTTGATGAAGGATATGTCCGAATTCTAGAAGACATTTATACTGATGCAACTGCCCGTATTTATATTGACAACGATGTATCCAGGACTGTCAACATCCGGTGAGGCGTAAGGCAGGGCGACACCCTTTCTCCAAAGATATTTACTACAACTATAGAGGAAGTGTTTAGAAAGACAGACTTGGATAATGGTGTTAATATTGACGGAGAACCTCTCACAGACCTGCGATTCGCTGATGATGTGGCAATGATTTCAACAACTATTAAAGGTATGGATGAGCAGCTATCAAGCTTAAACAAAGAAAGCAAGCTAATTGGCTTAACCATGCATAAAGACAAAACAAAGTACATGACAAACTTTGAGACCCAGGAAGACATTGAAATAGAGGGACGGAAACTAGAGAAGGTGGACAACTATAAGTACTTTGGACAGACACTGAAAATGGAGGACACCACGAGAGAAGAGGTGATGCTGAGAATCAAAGCAGGGTGGATGAAATTTGGTCAACACAAAGACATGCTAACAGACAACAAATTACCAATGTCACTAAGGAAGAGACTATTCAATCAGTGTGTGCTATCCACTATGACTTATGGATCAGAAACTTGGTCGTTAACTAAAGAACTCGAACAGAAACTCACAACAGCACAGAGAGCTATGGAAAGACAGATGCTTCACTTATCCCTACGAGATAGAGTAAAACATGAAGTAATTCGGCAGAAAACTGGGGTGAAAGATGTCATAGAGAAAGTCAGCGAAGCAAAATGGAGATGGGCAGGGCATGTAGCAAGAATTCAGGATAATAGATGGACATGCAGATTAACAGATTGGCAACCACGAATGGGAAAGCGAAGGAGAGGAAGACCAAAGAAAAGATGGAGAGATGATATAACTACATATATGGGAACAGCGACTTGGACTAGGACAGCCAGAAACAGAAGTGATTGGAAACGTCATGAGGAGGGCTTCATTCGACAGTGGATGGACGTAGCCTGATAGATAGATAGATAGATAGATAGATAGATAGATAGATAGATAGATAGATAGATAGATAGATAGATAGATAGATAGATAAATAGATAGATAGATAGATAGATAGATAGATAGATAGATAGATAGATAGATAGATAGATAGATAGATAGATAGATAGATAGATAGATAGATAGATAGATAGATAGATAGATAGATAGATAGATAGATAGATAGATAGATAGATAGATAGATAGATAGATAGATAGATAGATAGATAGATAGATAGATAGATAGATAGATAGATAGATAGATAGATAGATAGATAGATAGATAGATAGATAGATAGATAGATAGATAGATAGATAGATAGATAGATAGATAGATAGATAGATAGATAGACATTTCTGTTGCCTGTAAATGACATCAGTTATAGTGTCTGTTCGAATGGTGAGTCATGCGCGATTTAGCATGTGGCCTCGACAACAACGTAACAACAACAACAACAACAACAACAACAACAACCACAACAACCACAACAACCACAACAACCACAACAACCACAACAACCACAACAACCACAACAACCACAACAACCACAACAACCACAACAACCACAACAACCACAACAACCACATAACCACAACAACCACAACAACAACAACAACAAACACGTATGGATGACAGCAGATAGCAAATCGTACTCCCTGGGGGGAAAATGTAATTTTAGGTCCTGGGAAAAGTCGATCTGTGCCAAGAGTGTTTAGCAAGAGTGTTTTATCCTAAACCTGTTTTTGTGACGGGCCCAGTGAGCAGGATTCGACAGCACTATACCGTTTAGGAAACATGCGCAACGGCGGCAATTTCTATGATGAATATGGGAAAGAGTTCCACAGTAAGACAGTACGGGGAGAAATATACTGAGTAATATACCACCGTGTATGGATGAGAGCAGAGACTAATCGTAGTCCCGGGGGGGGGGGGGGTTAATTTTATGTCCTGGAAAAGACTAACTGTGCCAAGAGTGTTGTATCCTTCAAACAGCCTGTTTCGTTATTTCTCAGCAAAATAACTCGAAAAAAACCCTCCAAATGTGTTGGACACAAATAGCGGGCAGAGACCATGTTTTTTGGTCGTATCGAAGCAAGCAAGCCACCGGAGAATCACTAGATGGAACGGCCGCGCCATGGCCTGGTGCACCCCACCAAGGGGACGGGACAACAGTTTGACGGGCCAGTAAGCAGGATTCGACAGCACTATACCGTTTTAGCAGACATGCGCAACGGCAGCTATTTCTATAATGAATCAGCAAAGAGTTCCACAGTAAGGCAGTACGGGGGAAAATTTGCATGAGCAATACACCACCCATGGACCCCAAACACTGCAGGCAACAATTGTGTTTCTTATACCACGATTGCAACCCTCTGAAATTGTGGGTTTTCCTCCAGTTGCCGTGCAATAATGATAATCGCGGAAGTATTCTTGTGAAAAGATCCGCGATTATATACAGCACCGTGAATATTCGCACAGAATTAGGGGAGTATGTATGGGGGACCCCGTGCACCCCCCCCCCCCCCAGAACTAACTTTCACCAATTTTTTTTTTTGGGGGGGGGTGCCTTTTTGGGTCCTAAAACACATTTTGGATGTTCACAGTAAAAGTTAAAAAAAATCCGATGCGCAGGAGATATCCAAGATGGCGGCCAATATAGCCGCCAATAATGGTAAAAACTGGGGGAAAAAGGCATATATTTAATAGCCAAATTATGTGATAAAAGCATAACAAAAATAGTAGTTATATGTTTTAGACGATCAAAAACTCATTTCTAGTATCCTTTTTTTGCCATCACGCTTCAAATTCAAGATGGCGGCCAATTTGGTGGCTTATATGGCCGCCACATTGGTAAAAAAAATGGGGAAAAGTCATATATCGCGGTAGATCGCAGTAGGCGTATACTGTTGGTGCAATGCTTTATGTTGCGGTTGACCTCATAGTACATGTACATTGTGTTGTTGTCGTGACTGCCAATTAAGTTGGTTGGCTCCTTTTACAGCGTCTCCGCAAAAAAAAACCCACCGGTATTGCATTCATATGTCTTCGAGCGGAACGTTATTTTTGCTATAGGCCTAATGTGCATGACTAAAGCCTGTACCTTATGCAAAACGTTTGTGTCTGCCAGATGGAGATTTATCAAAAATGGCAAGTCGATTGTCATGTCGAAACCTAAACTAAACAACAAGGAACAAATTCACAAAATATCACTGATGCGGGAGTGTCCACATAGGCCTAAAGCCCCTGTCACATTTGTCCGAATCGTCACTCCGTTCATGTTCCGAGTAAAACATTGTGGATTCGGTGTTTAATCGGTTTGAACTGAACTCAAACGGATTTCCCTCGGTTTTCCTCGGTTTTCCAACGCTATATACTCGTGTACGTTCGGTGATGCACTGAGGAACTCGGAGAAATTATTGAACCTGTTTAATAATTTCTCCGAATTGTCGCTGCAACCTCAATACGGACGGTGTCCGGTATACACACGGAATATGCACGGAATGCACGGAATACACACTGTACTCATTCGTTGCCATTCGTTGCAATGCGGAATAGGTACGGAAGAGTACGGAACAGGCCTCCGATTCCGATCGATAACCGTATGCATTCAGAGTTCATTCCGAACCCACACCATTGTAATGCCGATCAAAAAACGGACGCACCGACTTTGATGTAACTTTATCCGATGATATACCGCATTACCACGATGTAATTCGGTGAACAATTCGGTGCATATTCTTTGCAACCGGAGACGAACGGAATATAAACGGAATGTTTGGAAAGCGGTCGGTCTTGAGATCAATGAATTTTTCAAAGTTTGGCATGTCCGGTGATGATCGGAGAGGTTCTGAATATAGAGGGATTGCAATCGGAAAAGCAACTTATTAGATCCGGAATAAGACCGGATTATGATCGGTGTATTTTCATTTCTGGCTGGTTTTTTGACATTTCTCTCCGAACGTGTCCGAATTAATAATATTTCAGATCGGTTTATGAACGGAATTATAGATTCGGACAAGTGTGACAGGGGCTTCAGTAACACGCATTGCAATTTACAGACACGAATTTAAGTGCGATGCAATGTGTTTATGAACCATAATACAGTGTTTGCATTCAATATGGTCGTTAACTGAGCTGCAGGTAAATTGAAAGGGGAAGTAATTCAATCACAACTTGTATATCAAGTGACCCAAAAAAATATTAGCCTCGCACATTTCCCATGATATGTTGACCCACTGCTTGTATTTTATTTTACCTCAATGCTTCAAGTTAAGTTAACTTACATGGACCATATAACCAATGCACAGTAATAAAGCCCGAGTCACAAATTCACGGTTGCTGCTACGAATACCCACGGTTTACCAAGAATCAATCGATCACGATGAACCGCGTCGAGATTCGTGGAGAAATCGACTTTCCAAGAATGCACTACGGTTTCAGGACGGATAGCCACGACTGTCCTAAGGTTTCTCTCCGAATACAGCACGGTTTGTCAAGAATATAGACGGCGAATTGTTGAATATCGACGGTATTACTAATAAGAATAATGACGTTAACGCCACGGTTGTCTGCGATTGGGCCACGGACGACCAAGGTTCTCCTACGGCATATATACAACCTTAGCAGAACCCTAGCACATCCGGGCATACCCGTAGGACATTCGTAGCGAATTCGTAGAGATTTCTACCACGAATGAGCTACGAATCTCCAAGAATATGCACGAATAGCCACGAATAACACTGCCAATGAATACGGTTGTCCTACGGATGTCCCACGGTTGCACTGCGGATTAATTTTCATGACGGTTCACCACGGAAGTTGTGAACAGTTTAAAACTTCCGTAGCTCCTCCACGAATACCCAAGGACGATGACGGATAACCACGAATGTACTAAGGATGAATACGGTACTCCCACGGTTTATAACAAATTTTAAACCGTGGAGATCAGTAGCTCTAAACCATGCATGTGTGACTTGGGCTTTACTTTCAATGCTATACATTTCAGTTTATTTGTAAACAAATGCATTTTTTTTTTATCAGAATCAAGGAGAGTGATTGGTATATTAAGCCCAGGCATAAACGGCCGTTGGACACAATGGATTGGACATAATCGGCCGTCGGCCCATAATGGTTAGAACATAATAGGCCGTTGAACAATATGCGTCAGGCATAATCGGCCGTCGGACATACTGGATCGGACAATATCGGCCGTCATTGGTCAAAGTGTCGTACATAATGGAACAAACGACGGCATGGGCCTGAACATTCGTACCACAAATGTGTTATTGAATTCCCAAATGGAGATATACCTGTCCTGTTCAAGGTATTTTGTACCACCATTTGCAAACGTTCAAAAGCGATTATATAATGTTAAAATATCATGAAATGCCTACTTAATTTCAAGTAAATACTAGTGTCAAAGAATTACTATGAAACACCTATGATCAAACGCCTATGATCTTCAAGAAAAGAGGAATATTACCGTCGTTTTCAAACAAAGGTTCGGACTGAACTATCAACCTAGGCCATTCGAGCACAATCACACAACTGTACTAAAACAAGCGACTAAGAGTGACTACTCCACAAGTTGAATCGATTGAGTTTTCATTTAAGTTCCTATACTGCAGTGATTCCTTGCTTTTTGAGTATATCAATCTAAACTTGGAGTGATTTTTGCACTATGCCTTCGGTACCCTTGATTCACTCTTTAGAAATGATTTAGAAACCATAATGACTAAAATTTCAGCCCCCCCCCATCTGATTCCCGACTCCGCCCCTGCTATTACACATGTACCAAATGTAGGTTATTTACCAGCTGCATTCCAATAGTCCGGCGACAAAACTATCTTATTATTGACCGAGAACAAAATTGCAATATAATTTATTTTAACACTATCGCGCGAAGAAAAAATCACTGATTAACATACTGAAAATCTAATTAAATCTAGGGAGTGGAAATGTTGTTTTTCTCGCCTTTTCTTGACTGATTTTTCGCAACTCGTCAACGCGTAAACTGTCGTTTGGACGGTGCCATGTTTTACTCTGTCAGCGTCTGTTGCCCGTCAGGACATCCTTTTACAACACGCAGGAAACGTCGGGAAACACGACTGATTCACAACAGATGGCTTTTTCATGTCGATATTTCTAAAATCTCTTGGATTTTACCTTGCCGGCGGGAAGTTGCCGCGCAAACCATAGGGAATTATTATATTTATAAATAAGAATTTTGATTTTCTTTTACTTCCGTTATTGTTATCCACCAATTGACTAGATTTCGCCAGTATAGCAGCTCAGTAAATCATTGATAACTTTGACACGGGATGCAGTCACTGATCTCTATAAGGCCTATAACAAATACAGATCAGTGGATTTAGTCCAATCTTACTTATTTCTTCTAGTTATGTATATATATATTTTTTTGGTAAAGTTTGGTGGGTTTTTTTGGGGGGGGGGGTTGGTAATCTGAAATCTAGAATTCGTGGAGAAGTTAAGGTCATTGGCACAACCTAAGTTAGAAATTGTCATAACCTTAAACAATTAAGGGCGGATCCAGAACAAAAATTTTTGGGAGGCAAAAAAATTGGTAGCCCCCAAAAAATGAGTCCTAAAAATTACGGCGTGTGGTTCGGAGCCCGTTCAAGGAGCCCGAAAAGTTTTTGGATTCTAGATGCTCTGTGGTGCGATCTGAGGTAATTTCTGACCACTTTGACAATTTGTTTTAATGAAAAGATGTTGGTGTAGGCCTACGCAATGCCTGCCTCTGTCACTTAAAAAAACAAAACGGGTTCGTTTTGGTGGGGCCATGGCCCCCGTCTGCCCCCCCCCCCCCCCAGATTCGACCTTGACCTTAAAAGCGGAAATAAAGATAAATATATTCGATTGAATCATGTTAATCAAGCAGTGAAACGTTCGCTGAACAGACCTTTCGAGAAAAGTAATTTAACAGAAGAAAGACAATTAAAAAAAAAATCATAGAGTTCCATATTTTTTTCAATATTGATATAGTAATAGAAAAACAATCTCAAGAAATGGTAAATTAAGCCTTTGAATCCCCCCTCTCCCGATCCCCCCAGTCTGAGGTACTGTTACGGGTTTGAATATACTTGCAACCTCTTTACTTGTTCCCATTTATTTTTAATGAGCAAAAAGTTAACAATTTAAAGGAACAATCCTCAAAGTTTGCTCATGTCTTAACATGTTTCCCAAGTTTTCTTCTAAGGAAAGAAATAACATTTCAGAGAAAGAAAACTAAAAATATTGCAACCTCTTGTTCCTCATTTACAGCGAAAAAAGAAGAAGAAAATGAACAAATCTGCAAAGTCCTCGGGAAAACAACTTCAGGGGGGGGGGGGTTGGCGGTGCCAAAAAATTCTCAAAGTTTGCTCTTATGGAAAAAAAAAAACGTTTACATCAATTAATACAAATAAAAATGTTACATTTTGTTATCTTGTTCCCCAGTTTTGTACTGCAAAATAAAAAAGAGAAAAAGAACAAATCTGCAAAGTTTGCTCCTCAGGAAAAAAAACTTTAAAAGAAATGAAAATTAAAAGTTTGCTCATAAGACATTGTTTTTTGAGAATTCAACTGTTGCAGTCTGTTTAACTTGTATCCAATGTTGATTTATAGCGGGAAAAAAAGAAAAAAAAGAGAGCAAAGGCTTTTAAAGTTTACCCATCAGGAAAAAAAGCTTGTAGAGGAATGGAAATTAAAGCGTTGCTTCTTAACTTGTTCCCAAGTTTGGTCTCTGGGTTTTTTTGTGGGGGCAGCAAACAAATCATAACAGTTTGCTCCTTAGAAAAGAAAAAAAAGTGTTGACGCCTATTTTTTGCAGTTTTCGACATATATTTTAAAATTAGGGTGTTGGCGACGTGTTGCTCCGCACGATTTTGTTCAAACTTCAGTTGATCCTTCCAGTCCATCCTCATCAGGCAATGTCACATTGGAACAGCTACCTATGATTCGAAGCCTGCACATTCTGAGGAACACTCCAAGCCTTGTTTTGTCACTGTGTGTTGCATCCCATCGTGCAGCTACATCGGATTACTACAAGCAGCTCCCTGGCCGGGTGCTTGATTGAACTGGCATCAGCTGCGCTGCAAACTTGAACACGCGGCAGTCACTTTATCCCCTCTCATCAGCTCGATTTTATTGAAACTTTCTTTACGTTGGATTACAGCTCTGGCAGTGAAATTCAGTATGAACACTTTGGTCTACCCTGACACTAAGTGAATCTTCCCGTGCTTCCGGGCCGCTAGCCGCACTTTATGTCTATGGCATACCTTTTCTGTTAACAGCAGTACGTGTAGTCATCATCTATCGCTATGTGCGCATCAACATGCACACTACCGCTACATGCATTGCTGCCCGGCCTTGCAACGGTGTGAAATTCTGATTAAGAACAGATAATAGTCCCGTCAAAGGCCTAAATATTAACCAAATCACACAAAATACTGCTTTCAAGAAGACTCTTCGTGTGACATGCTTGTTTTTGCTTTTGCACAATACAATGAGTGATAAGGCTCGACACTAGTCTGGGGTAAAGACGTTGTTGTAGATATGCAATAACCCGCCGCCGCAGCAGCGATAGAGTGCGATATCCAGAGTGCGATATCACAACGAACCGCCATTACACATAAACCGCCAGCAAAAAACGCATTGGAAATCGAGTTTATCTCCCCTGAAAAAAATATAAAAATAAAAAGTCATGCATGGTTAATAAAAAAAAGTGGTGTTTTGAATAGTTCATCCACTTAGTATCTATAAATAGGATACGTAAAATTCATTGACCCCTTGAAGGCCATCGGAGGTCAGATATGAAATTCCCTACATATGAAATCCTTTTATAGCATGAGTCACTTAACAATATGACTTGGGGCTCTTCATTTCCATACAGTTCAGAGGCAAGGATATTTGTAAAAAAAAAAATAAGAAAAAAAGAAATTTAGTGTCCAACTCATTGCAGGTCCCATGACATGGTGCCTCGGTCCATGGCCATATAGGGGTGCTATGCATAAGAATTTGTCAGAGTTGCAGTGGTGAACAACGTGCATTCCATTGTCACTCACATTAGTATGGTACTGGAGGCATATACATTGACATTGCTGGTAGCGAAACGGTTACAGTTGCTCTCCATGTGCAGCTGTTTCCGCATTCCACCATGCACGATTTGTTTTGTTTTATAAGAATTACTATTTTTTTAAAGTTCTAACAAAGTTCTTCGCGTTTGGATTAGACATCAGAGGCTTGCACAGAGACACCCCCAAAGAGGTGAAAATTGTCCCTGTTAAAATAAAACATAATCATTGAAATTTACTTTCTGAAGAGCAACGGCAAAGCAAAAATAAGCAACATCTTATAGTACCAACAGTGCAAATTAGTAACACACTGCACTATACTCGTTTACATCAGGCTGCCTTTTGCATCAGTGTCCTCACCATGACAATGATAATTTATTGTCATTCTTTTGCTCCTTTCAGTGATGGACAGAAGCCTTCCAACATATGCAACAGATTTCGTGAACGCCAACCGGGAATATGGGAAACAGTCTTTTCATCCTCATCGAATCGTCATCATCGGCTCCGGACCTACAGCTCTGGGTGCTGCTAAAAGACTTTACGATCTCGGCCACGGCAAAAACAACAGCGTGATCACCATCCTTGAGGAACTAGGCAAACCAGGAGGCCTAGCCTCGTCTGTCAGGGATGATAAAGGCTTTCTCTGGGATGTCGGAGTTCATGTCGTATTCTCCCATTACACCTACTTTGATCGAGTCCTGAACATGGCAGTACCCGAGTGGAACTACCGGCGCAGGGCGTCATTTGCCTTCATGAAAGGATCAGATGACACGAGGAGGTTCATTCCTTATCCAGTTCAGAACAACATTCACGTCATGGATAAAATTGATCAGCAGAAAAGCCTTAAAGGCTTAGAGGAGATTACCAAAAATCCCAGCACCCGTAAACCCAAAAATTTCGACGAGTGGCTGCTGCAGAAATTTGGAGAGGGTCTCGCTGACGTCTTTATGAGGAAATACAACCGGAAAATCTGGACAGTTGACACCAAAGAAATGAACTCGGCCTGGGTTGGAGAGAGGGTTGCCGTACCAGACATTGAAGAAATAAAGACCAAGATTGCAGAGGTGGATAACGGGACAGACGCCAAGGATTCCGAATGGGGACCGAACCGTTTCTTTCGTTTCCCCAAATATAATGGGACTGGCGGAATTTGGGAGTCAGTTGCGAGAATGCTTCCAAGCCACTGGTTCAGATTTTACGAAAAGGTAACTGCAATTGATATTGACCGAAAAATCATCACCGTCGAGACTGGAACTGGCGTTAAGACATCACATTACTCATTAGCATACGATACCTTAATATCGACGGCGCCCTTAGATGTTTTTACATCATTGTTGCGAAGCCGAGATGTTTCCCTATGGCAGATGCAAGAGCTAGCATCACAGCTGGTGTACACTCACACTCACATCGTAGGCATCGGCCTCACCGGTCAACTACCAAGGATCCTCGCTGATAAATCTTGGGTTTATTTCCCGGATTCTGATTCTCCTTTCTACCGCGTGACAATGTTCTCCAATTATTCAGATGACCATGTACCAAAACCTGGAGCATACTGGTCGCTTATGTGCGAGATAGCCGAACCACAGAAAAGTTCTAATCCAGCGTATTGGAGTAAGGAAAACCTGATAAAAGAATCCATTCAAGCCTTAGTCTTGTACGGGTTTATCACTGCTGATATGGTAGTCTCCAAGCACTACCGTCGATTGGACCACGGATACCCCGTCCCTTCACTTAAAAGGGATACAATCCTTGACACCATACAACCTTGGCTGAAAATCAAAGACATCTACTCCCGTGGACGGTTCGGAGGTTGGAAATACGAGGTTGCCAATCAAGATCATTCCTTCATGCAAGGGGTCGAGGCCGTGGACAAGTTCCTTAGTAGCGTTCCGGAGTTAACCTACCCGGATCCGAATCGGGCCAACTCCAAGAAAAACACGGATCGCACCATACCTTTGGATTATGAATTCGTCATCGCACATTATAACGAAAATCTTGATTGGATAAAGCCTCACGCCAACCACACCCTCATCTACCATCAAGGGAACGACCTGGGTCCACCATTCCAGTTCTACGGTTGGGAGCGGCTGGAAAACCTTGGACGCGAAGCTCACGCTTATCTTGTTCACATTACCACCTACTACGACCAACTCGCTAACGTCACTGTCTTTGCTCAGGGAGACAATATGCAAGGACGATGCTACAAAAATATAATGCAGTTTATCGATTCTGCACAAAAAGGTGTCCCTTGCATTTTGTATTCAAAGATTTACAAACTTTGGGGGAATATCCCATTCTCTCGTCGTTATTTAGCTCGTTTTAAGACGCACAAATTAGACATAGCAAATGGGACTTTAGGGCAGATGTACGAAGATCTGTACGGTAAGCCACATCCCAAAGCAATGTGGGTCTGCTTTAACGGCTGTTTTGCGGCTACCAAGCAACAAATCCTAAGACATCCACTAGAATTCTATCAGAAGGCTCTAGCCTATGTGAGCAAAAGTCCAAACCAGGAAGAGAGTAATTATTTAGAGAGATTGTGGTATCACTTCTTCGAAGAAGTTAATAAACCTATATGAACAACTAGGCGCGCATCTGCTCACGGAGCTCCGTGACCCTACGCGCAGCGCATGAAAATGACACGAAAACATGCAGAGCCCTCATTGCAAACTTTTGTCAGTAAAAAGAAAGTACGTCTATGCATGTTTCTCACCAACTCGCTACGCATTTGAAACTTCAGAGTATTACCAATAGATATTTGATGCACGGGGAAAGGGGGCTTTTTTTTACTCCAAAAAAACGGGTGTAAAACATCAAAATTGGCAAAGTCAATGGAGGTCAACACGATTATTGATCATTTTCTGGTGGGTAATATTGTCTCACTAAACTGAACGGCACAGTCGTTCTCTTTGTCCCACAGACTCAATTCGCACTACTGAATAAACGACATGAAATTTTCCTTTCCACTCATATAAGAATCATTTTGATTGGAAGAGTGGACGAATTATCATGGAATGTCTCTCTTTTAGACCATGACCCGATTTTTAATATGCAACGTGTCTTTGTAATCTGGCTCCATGCACAATAACCACGCGTTGTACGGGGAACAAGGTCATACCACGCGTTCGTCTCGCCGACAATTATTAGAAGCACCGTTGGATTGCATTTTTCAGTGCATGAATATACCTTTATACCATAGGCTTTCTGTTATTTTCATAACATTCTCTGGATATCGGCAAAACGGGTCTTTTTGCAGTTCATGTTTGTCGTACCATAGGCTAGCATATTAGTCACTAGAGGAGTGTATTTGTGCATGGTTTGCGTTATCTCGCCCATCCGCCTTTATAGTACAGTCTATACGTATCACATTAATAAATGGTTTGCTTATCAAATCTTGTATTCACACAATTGTTAACGTGCTGAAGAAAACATGAGTACTTTTTACACTAAAACTTCATTTAGCTGAACAATTTTTAACTCCAAAACGCGTACATGTATTGTGTACTACATGTACTGTACATGTATATACTGTGTACAGTAGCTGCAGAATCCCCCATTGTGTGAAATGGTCCGGTCCATTTGACCTGTTACGCAATGAATGTGTGGGCAGGGTGACCGTTTTAGCCGATTTTCGGCTAATTTTGACAATTTTTTTGTTAAAAAACGAGCTCGACAGAAAATTTGACAGAATGGATATTTTTTGGCAGATTTCTGGCAGAATTCTGCAAAAATGGTTATTAACAGAAAACCATAGCAAATTTGAAAAAAAATGGTACCTTTGTTTGACAAATCTTCAATCTTTTCAAACAAACCCTTGCATAATGGGACAGGTTGGCTGGTCTAGGCGCTGAGGTTTACTGGGAACTAGCTGACTTCTCGCCGCAACTGCGTTTTGCCTGAAATTTACCCAATTATTTCATAACATCTTTATGTTACTATAAATTGCTAATTTTAAGGCAGTACTACAAATCTGCATGTGATTTTAAGGGGTTTTAGTGTATTTCGCGGAAATCTGTGGAATTTGGCAGATTTTTTGATAAATCTGACAGATTTTTGAAGCGCATTTAGCAGAATTTTGCCATGACCCGCGGTCACCCTGTGTGTGGGCTGTGCTTACACAAGGCCAAGGCCACACGCACAGAGGGTCCGTGGTTTATTGCACAAATTCAGGGCAAAGTTCATATGGCTAAAACGTTTTCAAAAAATGCCTCTCTTCTCGCAGCGTGACTATCGTGAGCCTTAATTTAACTTCTTAAAGTCACAAAGTAAGGTTGAATGTTTGATAGTTGAAATGGAAATCGTTAGTCAATTTGGACATAGCGTTCGGAATAACAATGCGATGCCGTAGTACACTCAACCAAAAAAAGAAAGTCCCCCCGGCCCTGCCAAAACTTTATTGTCTGACTTAAAAACTACAGAGCATCTATCGCTCCAATAATGACTCATCAATGCGGGAGTTCCTTAGCAATCCAGCCATACTCTTTATTTGGCCCAAAACAGTGATAATGTGTACGAATTTTTGCAATTTATGACAAATGATACCGAAAACAGCTGTACTTTTGTGGTTCACACTCGCCTTGCACGAACACAAAAGTGCAACTTTTTTTCGGTACCACTTGTCATAAATTGCATAATTGTGTACACATTATCACTGTTTATGGCCAACCAAAGAGTATGGCTGGATTGCTAAGGAATTTCTGTACTAATAAGTCGTAGTTTAAGCAAGATGTGACCAGTAGTTTTTGAGTTAGACAAAAAAATATTAAGGGGTGAGGAACTCTTTGGGGGGGTTGAGTGTACATGGCATAGGAAACGTGCTTTGAATGTTAATTGGAGTGTGAGTCAAAAAGAAAGTAACAGAGCTTGCAAAAAAATAAAACGATATGTGCTCACTGCGTAATTTGTATGCTCAGTTCACAGGTTCTTTCTGATTGAATAGAAATACCCCGAAATTCAGCTGTCCACCAATCATCATTTACCGATACGCATGAATGGAAACCCTTCAAATAGTTTGAACGAAACTTGCAAAGGAAAACAGACAAACCTCACCAAACATTCACCTTTTCGGGATAACACATGGTTAATTCCTCATATACAAAACACAAAACTTGACAGTAATACTGTTTAAGTCTTGACTCAAATTTAATCTTATTCAAATTGCATTGCTTGCGTGCAATCTCTTGTGTTCGTTCAGCTGGATAGATTCAAAACACTTTTTGAGCATTCCGTTGACAGTGAATCTACCCGATGTTTTCCAATACCTAAATTCCCCAATACCGATGTTCCCCTTAGAATTAGGGTTAGATTTAGGGTTAGGGTTATTGGTAGGGAGTTAGGGTAAGGATTTCGGGGAACATCGGTATTGGGGAACATATGCATTGGGCCGGAACATAGGTATGAACCCGTTGACAGCTGTTAAGAATGTGTTTTCTTTAAAGAGAATGTACATCATTTGCTTTTGCTGGAATTTTCAGAAACAAATGGATTTGGAGGATTAGTATGTTAGAGAAAATATTGTTAAACTGACTTGTTTCAAGTTTTGGGCTTGTAGATGCTGGAAAAACCAAGAAAACCTATTATGTTCTTGTTGTCTGGTTCCCTGACCCCACTTAAGATGAAACGGAGCAATTAATTCACTTTGGGGAATTGTAAGGTCAGAGAATCAGTCTAGCAGGCTTGTACACCTTCATCGGTGTGTATTCAGTTGCAAAGAAAAGTCAGAATAACTAAATATGAAAAATTAGGAACAGTTGTTGGGAAAAAAAGTTTTCTCCAACGCTGGTCGGCCGACCAGCGTTGGAAAATACAGTTTTTCTACAAAATGTCAGCACACCAGGAGCCACGATTTTTTTTGACGTATCCATATTTAATGGATTTTATAACAGAAGAAAAATCATTTATCCCAACCACCATATTTTTGACTCGCACTTTATTACGTTTCAGAGTGACTGAGATTCAAAACACATAATTATTAACAACAACAACTCACTTTCAGCTTTGTCCTGTTTTTACTTGTTTATCTATGATGCATAATAAACGTGAGTTAGTTTCGAGCCTAAATAAATAGAGATTCAAGGGACAGCGTTTCATTTTACTTTTTGTTTAAACATGTTTTGTTTAGTTTCTGGGTTTGCTTGATAATGTAGTTTTTTTTACCGTTTGCGTTGAGTGCTTATTTGGTGTTTTTTTTTCATTTTTCATACTTTCATAACAAGCTTTTCAATCTTTTCAGTCGCCAGCGATTTTAGTGTTTTATCATGTTAAGTATTTTTTTAATTTTGAAACTCAATTCAAATGGGCAGCTGAATATTCAAAGCCTAAAAATTGTAAAAAAAAAAGGATCTCAAAGCCTTTTTGGCATTTTACTAAATAAGAAAGTATATTTTGGAATGGCGCCAGTTATCCTAAAGCGTATCCATGAACTTTGAATATTGTTTGATGTTTGTGTTGGGGTATGCAAATTGTATTTAATGGTTTCGATTGTGTTTTTCTGGGGTTTATATTTTATTTGTTTTTTCTTGCATACAGTACAATTTGTTTATATTTGTATCAGTGATTTAGATTGAATTTTCTTTATTTGCTTTTACTTGTGTAAAGTCTTAGAGTGTTTGAGATTGAATTATTAGTTTTTATTTAATTTTATCTGTAGCCTTTTTTTTAAACAGGGTGGCCTCCTGAGTTTAAAACGCGAAGGTGGTTGAGCGCATGTGCAGTGCTGTATTGTTACAAGCTGCCGTATGACTGTTGTAAATTTGGCCAATCATTGCCGGCAATGGGGCTGGATCAATGCTGGTTCAGGGGCCATTTATTCGCTTGTTCTTTGACGCCGGTCATTATCACCGTTAATGCCCGGCCACGTGATCGAGTCTCGACCCATCAGAAACCATCAACTCTGCAAGGTATATATTAATATATATTAAGGTATGTTTTATCCTTGTGTGTTTTTATATCCTAGTGTACTATTATGTTTGTATGTTTAATGTTCGTTTTTAATGAATGGGTTCGTTTTTTACTGTTTTGAGACAGAATGCCTGTGGGGAATTGTGATTAGGTTCATTTTCATTTCAGTCATTATGTTTTGTATTGTGTTTTTCTGTTGCGATGACAAATAAATAATAATAATATAAAAAATCTAAACTTTTCGGTCCAAAAACCCGATTTTGTTCAACAAGTTTACTTCATGTTTTTTTTTAAAACACCACTCTAGCTAAATAATGGAGTGTCCAGCTGGCGAGTAAGATGTAAACAACTCCTTAATTATTATGGAGATTGGCGCGCAGAATGCACCTGGGGCGTAGCGTTGTGAATTTAGAGCTATGCAATTTTGACTCACTGGTAGTTTTGCGCATGCGCTG
This sequence comes from Patiria pectinifera, assembly GCA_029964075.1. Taxonomy (NCBI): domain Eukaryota; kingdom Metazoa; phylum Echinodermata; class Asteroidea; order Valvatida; family Asterinidae; genus Patiria; species Patiria pectinifera. The sequence goes on along the minus strand of CM057148.1, from coordinate 18,542,380 downwards.
CCTACGTGAGGATTGTGAACGTTTAACCAATAAAACGGTAATAGTGAGGTACAATAGTAACAAAAATTCTAAGGATCGTTACACAGTGGACAAAAGCACCATTTTTTCACCAAAGCATCTCCATGGTATACCTTTTCGAAAAAAAGACGGACGCAAAAAATTGGATGAAGGAAAGGGCATGTATGACGTCATTATGACGTCATCACCTAATTATTACATGAAAAAATATAAATTAATAATAATCTTCAGAACTGCAAGCATCTCAACAACAAATTTGGTATCAAATTAAAGGGGACAACAAGATCTTCATTTGAGTGGTATGTCATTGGGATGGAATATAGTTGAGGGTGATTTTGTGGGTCAAAAAAACATTGTTTTAACATGCAAACAGTATGTGGTATTGTGAGATGTTGTTTTTAAGTCAGAGAGAAAGGCTCAAATTCTATGCCAAAAGAGCTTTTATAATTGATTATTAGTATCTTAAATGTTTACACTTGTTCCAAAGATAAGCGGAAAAGTGACGTACCTTAGTGATAAAATCGTGACACGGGTGGACAAAAGCACCATTTTCACACCAAAGCATCTCCATTGTTTACCTTGGATGATGGGAAGGGCCATTTATGACATCATTATGACGTCATCGGCTAATTATTACACACTTATACATTAAAATTGAAATATTAGTTAGGAATAAGCCATGGATCGTTTTTTTTACATTTAATATACGTTTCTGAGATCAAGGAAATCAGTGCAGTTGCCAATTTTGTTCTTAGACTATCTTTAAAAGATTTAAATACAAATATTTTGATAAAATGAGGGATGTTTCCTAATGTAATGTATTAAATTAAACATGTAGGCCTATGTACATGTACATTTGACCCTCGCTCCTATCCCCTGTTGTGATCAATGATTCGTTAAAATGCAATGTCTTACGTCATGATTATCTCATAAATGATTACCTCAGGAATGATGCCACGAGGCATTATTTTCCACAAAAGTTTCTACTGTCCCTTCGGCTCCGTATTCTACATCAACTGGCAATGTATTCATTGCCCTAAACCCTTCAACATTAGCCAGGAATTGAGCATATACTTCTCCGGCGTTACAATTTAAACCTTTTTGTGGACAACGTAGTTTTTCTGGTGTAGTTTGCATGCAGATAATACAAGCAGTCCAAAACAGTTCACATAAGCAATAAAAAGGTAGAATGTTCAAACCAATTATACGTTCCAATGTTGCAAAATAATACGTTTTTTTGGAAGTTTGTAAACTTGCAAAGGTATATTTTACGCAAGATGAATTATATCTACAATTTCTACAAAGATTTATGTTCATTTTTAACAAAATCTCTAATAATTAATCAACAAGACTACAGATGAAGCTTTTTTTAAAGATTAATATTTGCACGATCTCAGTCGCAATCCAGCTTTGTGGAAAATAACAAGAAAGGATAAACTACTCACACAGTGGACCTTCAGAGATGCTCTGCTCTTGTCACACAGAAGATGATGTCTGATGGATACTTCAATAGGATAGACGGTCCATCAACGACAATGATGGTGTATTTAATCGAGAAACACACTTGTGCTTGTGCATCATGGATAATTGTTTGTCATTTTCACGACCCAAACTAAAAACCTTTACAAACTGCAGGACATGACTTGCTGCACTGGTATTGTGTTTGTAATGGTTACAGCGCGATAGTACGAAGGTTCTCTAGTCCGAAGGGTCATTATTCCAAAGGTTCGTTAGTCCAAAGGTTCAATAGTCCGAAGGTTCGATAATCCGAAGGTTCGATTGTCCGAAGCTCCCATTAGTCCGAAAATAGAATACGGTTAATTAATCCGAAGGTTCGATAGTCCGAATAGACGATAGGGTTCGACAGTCCGAATTGAGAAAAAGGTTCGATAGCCCGAATTGAGAATAACGTTCGATTGTCCGAATGGGCAATACGGCTCGTCAGTATGACTCTTCGGACTATTGGACCTTTCTGTTGATTCGGGCTATCGGACCTTACTGTTGATTCGGACTATCGGACCTTACTGTTGATTCGGACTATGGAACCTTCGGACTATTGAACCTTATTTTCAAACCCGCTGGAACAAACTTTTGCCAGGGGGTGCTTTTTGCCAGGTTATTTTTTTCGGGTCAAAGCTTCCAGCACGGCGGAAATATCATAGACATGTCATGATTTTAGATTCATTGAGAGAAATATCGATTCTGCACTGCCTGAAGATTTAGAAAATACCTCCTCCTGCTATTTTACAGTGTTACTTTGTGCTAGACATTCGAAGCGCCGCGCTTAGCCGCGGCAAAACTAGAAACGAACAAAACGAAGGAGATATTTGTAGAGCAAGCATCATGTATAGCGCAGCGGCGCAATTTCCACGTCGTAGAACACTGCTGGCTGGAACACATTTTTGCCCGCGAGTAGGGGGTGCTGAAGCATATTTCAGCACCCCAATCCAAAAAGTTGGGGGTGCTGCAGCACCCACAGCACCCCTCCCCGTTCCCGCGGGTTTGTTATTTTCGTTTCGGACTATTGAACCTTCGGACTGATTAACCTTATTCTGTATTCGGACGGGAAAAGTGTTAAAGACCAGCTAGCCATGTCTATCATCCGTTTAAGACCGGCCACGTGACGGGCTCTCGACCAATAGGAATGGGTAAACTGTCTTAGGTATTTATGAATGTGCATTTATAAGCATCATCGGTTTGCCATACTTCAGTGTTGTAGTGTTTACCAGTTCATATCCCAATTCATGCAGTCTTACTTCAAGTCGTGTTTTGTAAATGAACTGTGACAAAGGCATTCCTGTGTAATTGCTTCCTTTCACAGAATGCAATGGGCTGTGCGGCAGAACTCACAACTGGCACTCCACAGCTCGATTAATAAGAGTCAAAATTTGAACCCCCGAAATTGTGCCCCTTTAATTTCGCATGGTTCTCGCAAGAATAACACAAAAACGCCTAGTTTTGTTAGGATGGTTGTGTTGACGTTTATATCCTGCGTAAAGGGGCACTGCGTCCTGAAATCCCCTGAAATTTAATGTGTTGGATTGTTTACCTATTTCAAACATGTGGTTAAAAGGAAACCAAGCCTTACCATGACACTACGGGGTACGCAAACGTTCTTCCTGTCGTTTTCAACTGTGTGTGTATGTGTCACTTAAATTACAAACAGCACCAATGCAAAAATGTGTTTTCTTACACGTCCGCAGAAAGTAGTATAAAAAAAGGGTACAGGACGAACGTTTCCAATCCAGGACTTACTATTGGAAAAGATTTTGGAAATATAGTAAGCGCTGGGAACGAAGTTACTTTAATGCTTTTTTCCAATTAACATCGTTTCGTGTTAAACGCGATAGCTCAATTGAGCGCACTCCAGGACGTTATATCACTTAAAAAAAAAGCTATTGTCACTGGTGGGTTGACAATCTGCTGAAAGGCAGTGCACCATTGTCAGTCACTAATAATGTGAAAATGTCCTCTACAAGTAGGATGTATTGCTGTCTGTGTTCGTGGGTGTTGAACGGATATGATTGGATGGGATAGGATGGGATTGGATGGGATGGGATGGGGTGGGACAGGAAAGAATTGTTATGGGATATCACGAGAATCCGATAAAATGGGATGTGATTAAATGGCATGGGAGGGGATAAGATGGGATTGGATGGGGTGTGAGGGTGAGTTAGAATGGATGGCATGGGCTACGATGGGATAGAATGAGATAGGATTGGATAGGATTTGATGGGTTGGGATGGGATGGGACTGGATGGGATTGGATGGGGTGGGATGTATCGGATGGGATGGGTTTGGTTTGGTTTGGATTGGTTTGCATGGGATTGCATGGGATGGGCTAGGATTGGATCGGATGGGAGGGGAGGGGATGATTGGGTTGTGATTGATGGCATGTGATATGATAGAATTGAATGGGATAGGATTGGATTGAGATGTCATGGGATGAAATGGAATACAATGAAATTGGATGGATGGATAGGATTGCATGGTTTGGATTGCATGGGATGGGTTAGGATGGGATTTGATGAGATCGGAGTGGATGAGATTGGAAGGATTAGGTGGAATGGGGTATCAGGTGAATAAGTGAGAACACACAAGGCACCTGGTCCTGATCAGATTCCAAATTGGATCATGAAATGGGATTGCATGGTTTAGTTCGGATTGGTTTGCATGGGATTGCATGGAATGGATTAGGATTTGATCGGATGGGATGGGAGGGGAGGGGAGGGGTGGTTTGTGATTGATGGCATGTGATAAGATAGAATTGAATGGGATAGGGTTGTATTGGTTGGGATTGGATGGGAGAGGGTGGGATGGGATGTCATGGGATGCGATGGTATAGGACGGAATGGGATGGAATGGCATGGGATGACATTGCATGGTTTGGTTTGCATGGGATTGCATGGAATGGGTTAGGATTGGATCGGATGGGATGGGATATTGGAGGGGAAGGGTGGTTTGTGATTGATGGTGTGTGATACACTAGGATTTGATGTGATAGGATTGAATTGAGATGTCATGGGATGGAACAGAATACAATGAAATTGGATGGATTGAGTTCAGGACTGTGTAACCGCGACTTCATTCCACAACCATTTTTAATCAACATTGGTTAAATAAACTGGTTAAAGTGAATCGAGCAGAAGAAAAACGATTGAAAGAATTTAATTGATTTATATATGAATGGAACTGGATGAACTGACTGATGAACGAAACACTGCACTTAAGAACTGCTCATGAGGTCGTACTAATATAATGTGGACACAATTTGCCTTTGAAATGAGAACTACTTAAAACTTAGTATGTATTCTCAGAAATAAAGATGACAATGGATGAGTTATAACAATGATCTACAACCCCGGCCAAAATGGTTGGGACACTTGGAAATAACCTTAGTGTCCCACAGTCACCCTCTTCCCCCGGTCAGTTTTGTTCTCTCCAGCGGAAGGAGCACACACTGCGCAATGAGAGACAACATTGAGCGGGGCCGGGGGGTTATAGGGCCCAGCGAGATTTGGCCAGGATTGTAGCAACTTGATCTAGTAACTTGGTTGTACTGAGAGACTTACAATGTCAAATGACCAATGCACCTTGGAATTTATGCGTACAAAGTGTAGCAGCGAGAAGGTCACTTGCTCAGCTTAAAACATAACACACAGTACTAAACAGGCACACTGGGTGACTGTATGTATATACATGGAAAACTATGAGTAATGCATTACAATCAGGAGGTTTCATCGTTATACAGGAATAACAATAACAATGATAATTACACTAAATGTACCATTAAGGAGACATGTTATCGTAATTTCTCCGAACGGTGGGAGACATCGATCATTAGGGAGACATTTTCATGTCTCCCTAATGTCACAGCCCCCACAGAGGAAGAGGAGGAGGAAGAGGAAGAGGAAGAGGAAGAGGAAGAGGAAGAGGAAGAGGAAGAGGAAGAGGAAGAGGAAGAGGAAGAGGAAGAGGAAGAGGAAGAGGAAGAGGAAGAGGAAGAGGAAGAGGAAGAGGAAGAGGAAGAGGAAGAGGAAGAGGAAGAGGAAGAGTAGGAGGAAGAGGAAGAGGAAGAGGAAGAGGAAGAGTAGGAGGAAGAGGAAGAGGAAGAGGAAGAGGAAGAGTAGGAGGAAGAGGAAGAGGAGAGGAAGAGGAAGAGGAAGAGGAAGAGGAAGAGGAAGAGGAAGAGGAAGAGGAAGAGAAAGAGGAAGAGGAAGAGGAAGAGGAAGAGGAAGAGGAAGAGGAAGAGGAAGAGGAAGAGAAAGAGGAAGAGGAAGAGGAAGAGGAAGAGGAAGAGGAAGAGAAAGAGGAAGAGGAAGAGGAAGAGGAAGAGGAAGAGGAAGAGGAAGAGGAAGAGGAAGAGGAAGAGGAAGAGGAAGAGGAAGAGGAAGAGGAAGAGGAAGAGGAAGAGGAAGAGGAAGAGGAAGAGAAAGAGGAAGAGGAAGAGGAAGAGGAAGAGGAAGAGGAAGAGGAAGAGAAAGAGGAAGAGGAAGAGGAAGAGGAAGAGGAAGAGGAAGAGAAAGAGGAAGAGGAAGAGGAAGAGGAAGAGGAAGAGAAAGAGGAAGAGGAAGAGGAAGAGGAAGAGGAAGAGGAAGAGAAAGAGGAAGAGGAAGAGGAAGAGGAAGAGGAAGAGGAAGAGGAAGAGGAAGAGGAAGAGAAAGAGGAAGAGGAAGAGGAAGAGGAAGAGGAAGAGGAAGAGGAAGAGGAAGAGGAAGAGGAAGAGGAAGAGGAAGAGGAAGAGGAAGAGGAAGAGGAAGAGTAGGAGGAAGAGGAAGAGGAAGAGGAAGAGGAAGAGTAGGAGGAAGAGGAAGAGGAAGAGGAAGAGGAAGACGAAGACGAAGACGAAGACGAAGACGAAGAACTGACGAACTGACACTGACACCCGCTGGTCAGCGTTGCAGAAATACAAATCGGAGAAAAACGCTTTTAAAGGTTTGACACGAATTTACTTAGTAAAATATTCCATCTATCTTAGAGGTTTTAGTATCTCTTAACGTGAAAATACTTAAACTACTCAATTATAAACGTTATATTGTGAAAATCTGCTTAGTTAATTAGCAATTAATTGATTAAGATGGGTGTCAGTTCGTGAAAACGAAAATGTACGTGTTTTGGGAGAGTGCGCGCATGCAATAGCGTTAGTGAGTGTCAGTTCGTGAAAACAAAATTTGACGCGTTTTGGGAGAGTGCGCGCACACACTGGGTTAGAACAAAGAGAAAAAAATCTGAATAAAAAAAACCAAAAGAAATCAGAACAAAAACACTGCTTTTCGGCTTTTAAGCGGACAAGCAAAAAAGCATCAGAGCAAAAACAGCACTTTTCCGCTTTTAAGCTGAAAAGCAACACAGAAAAAAAAGAAAACAAAGCACAAAGAAAAACAATGCTTTCCAGAAGCAAAAGCAAAATCAGAACAAAAACGACGCATGTTTCGTGAGTTTTGTCTGCTTCCTTTGGAAGATTTGTTCGCATTATTTGAAGGATTTTTATCAATGCGTATGATGACCATTCGTAAACAGCTGAATTTCGGGGTATTTCTATTAAAACAGAAAGAACATGTAAATAGAGAATACAAATTACGCAGTGAGCACATATTTTTGCAAGCTCGGTTACTTTCTTTTTGAATCACACTGCATTTAACATTTAAAGTACGTTGTCTACGCTTTGAATATACTACAGCATCGGCTTCTTATTCCAAATGATATGTTCAAATTGATAAGCGATTTCCATTTGAAAGATCAGACCAATATGTTTCTATGCAAGGAATTCAACCTTACTTCTTGACTTTGATGAATTAAGGCTCACGATAATCATGCTTCGAGAAGGGAGGCCATTTACACCTTTTTAGTTGCATTTTGGACACTGGGAGGTTCATCAACCCCTTCGAAGAAGTGATACCACAATCTCTCTAAGTAATTACCCTCTTCTTGATTTGGAGTTTTGCTAATATAGGCTAGAGCCTTCTGATAGAATGCCAGTGGATGTCTTAGGATCTGTTGCTTGGTAGCCCCAAAACAGCCGTTAAAGCAGACCCAAATTCCTTTGGCTGGTGATGGCTCACCGTACAGATCTTGGTACATCTCTCCTAAAGTCCCATTTGCCATGGTTAGTTTGAACTTTTTAAAACGAGCCAAATATTTCTCAGGGAAAAACAAATGCCCCCAAGTTTTGAGTACCCTTGCTCTTTTGCAAGGGATACCCTTCTTGGCGGAATCGATAAACTGCATTATATTTTTGTAGCATCGTCCTTGCATATTGTCTCCCTGAGCAAAGACAGTGACGTTAGCGAGTTGGTCGTAGTAGGTGGTAATGTGAACAAGATAAGCGTGAGCTTCGCGTCCAAGGTTCTCCAGCCGCTCCCAACCGTAGAACTGAAATGGTGGACCCAGGTCGTTCCCTTGATGGTAGATGAGGGTGTGGTTGGCGTGAGGCTTTATCCAATCAAGATTTTCGTTATAATGTGCGATGGCGAATTCATAATCCAAAGGTATGGTGCGATCCGTGTTTTTCTTGGAGTTGGCCCGATTCGGATCCGGGTAGGTTAACTCCGGAACGTTGCTAAGGAACTTGTCCACGGCCTCGACCCCTTGCATGAAGGAATGATCTTGATTGGCAACCTCGTATTTCCAACCTCCAAACCGTCCACGGGAGTAGATGTCTTTGATTTTCAGCCAAGGTTGTATGGTGTCAAGGATCGTATCCCTTTTAAGTGAAGGGACGGGGTATCCGTGGTCCAATCGACGGTAGTGCTTGGAGACTACCATATCAGCAGTGATAAACCCGTACAAGACTAAGGCTTGAATGGATTCTTTTATCAGGTTTTCCTTACTCCAATACGCTGGATTAGAACTTTTCTGTGGTTCGGCTATCTCGCACATAAGCGACCAGTATGCTCCAGGTTTTGGTACATGGTCATCCGAATAATTGGAGAACATTGTCACGCGGTAGAAAGGAGAATCAGAATCCGGGAAATACACCCACGATTTATCAGCGAGGATCCTTGGTAGTTGACCGGTGAGGCCGATGCCTACGATGTGAGTGTGCGTGTACACCAGCTGTGATGCTAGCTCTTGCATCTGCCATAGGGAAACATCTCGGCTTCGCAACAATGATGTAAAAACATCTAAGGGCGCCGTCGATATTAAGGTATCGTATGCTAATGAGTAATGTGATGTCTTAACGCCAGTTCCAGTCTCGACGGTGATGATTTTTCGGTCAATATCAATTGCAGTTACCTTTTCGTGAAATCTAAACCAGTGGCTTGGAAGCATTCTCGCAACTGACTCCCAAATTCCGCCAGTCCCATTATATTTGGGGAAACGAAAGAAACGGTTCGGTCCCCATTCGGAATCCTTGGCGTCTGTTCCGTTATCCACCTCTGCAATCTTGTTCTTTATTTCTTCAATGTCTGGTACGGCAACCCTCTCTCCAACCCAGGCCGAGTTCATTTCTTTGGTGTCAACTGTCCAGATTTTCCGGTTGTATTTCCTCATAAAGACGTCAGCGAGACCCTCTCCAAATTTCTGCAGCAGCCACTCGTCGAAATTTTTGGGTTTACGGGTGCTGGGATTTTTGGTAATCTCCTCTAAGCCTTTCAGGCTTTTCTGCTGATCAATTTTATCCATGACGTGAATGTTGTTCTGAACTGGATAAGGAATGAACCTCCTCGTGTCATCTGATCCTTTCATGAAGGCAAATGACGCCCTGCGCCGGTAGTTCCACTCGGGTACTGCCATGTTCAGGACTCGATCAAAGTAGGTGTAATGGGAGAATACAACATGAACTCCGACATCCCAGAGAAAGCCTTTATCATCCCTGACAGACGAGGCTAGGCCTCCTGGTTTGCCTAGCTCCTCCAGGATGGTGATCACGCTGTTGTTTTTGCCGTGGCCGAGATCGTAGAGTCTTTTAGCAGCACCCAGAGCTGTAGGTCCGGAGCCGATGATGACGATTCGATGAGGATGAAAAGACTGTTTCCCATATTCCCGGTTGGCGTTCACGAAATCTGTTGCATATGTTGGAAGGCTTCTGTCCATCACTGAAAGGAGCAAAAGAATGACAATAAATTATCATTGTCATGGTGAGGACACTGATGCAAAAGGCAGCCTGATGTAAACGAGTATAGTGCAGTGTGTTACTAATTTGCACTGTTGGTACTATAAGATGTTGCTTATTTTTGCTTTGCCGTTGCTCTTCAGAAAGTAAATTTCAATGATTATGTTTTATTTTAACAGGGACAATTTTCACCTCTTTGGGGGTGTCTCTGTGCAAGCCTCTGATGTCTAATCCAAACGCGAAGAACTTTGTTAGAACTTTAAAAAAATAGTAATTCTTATAAAGCAAAACAAATCGTGCATGGTGGAATGCGGAAACAGCTGCACATGGAGAGCAACTGTAACCGTTTCGCTACCAGCAATGTCAATGTATATGCCTCCAGTACCATACTAATGTGAGTGACAATAGAATGCACGTTGTTCACCACTGCAACTCTGACAAATTCTTATGCATAGCACCCCTATATGGCCATGGACCGAGGCACCATGTCATGGGACCTGCAATGAGTTGGACACTAAATTTCTTTTTTTCTTATTTTTTTTTTTTTTACAAATATCCTTGCCTCTGAACTGTATGGAAATGAAGAGCCCCAAGTCATATTGTTAAGTGACTCATGCTATAAAAGGATTTCATATGTAGGGAATTTCATATCTGACCTCTGATGGCCTTCAAGGGGTCAATGAATTTTACGTATCCTATTTACAGATACTAAGTGGATGAACTATTCAAAACACCACTTTTTTTTATTAACCATGCATGACTTTTTATTTTTATATTTTTTTCAGGGGAGATATACTCGATTTCCAATGCGTTTTTTGCTGGCGGTTTATGTGTAATGGCGGTTCGTTGTGATATCGCACTCTGGATATCGCACTCTATCGCTGCTGCGGCGGCGGGTTATCGCATATCTACAACAACGTCTTTACCCCAGACTAGTGTCGAGCCTTATCGCTCATTGTATAGTGCAAAAGCAAAAACAAGCATGTCACACGAAGAGTCTTCTTGAAAGCAGTATTTTGTGTGATTTGGTTAATATTTAGGCCTTTGACGGGACTATTATCTGTTCTTAATCAGAATTTCACACCGTTGCAAGGCCGGGCAGCAATGCATGTAGTAGCGGTAGTGTGCATGTTGATGCGCACATAGCGATAGATGATGACTACACGTACTGCTGTTAACAGAAAAGGTATGCCATAGACATAAAGTGCGGCTAGCGGCCCGGAAGCACGGGAAGATTCACTTAGTGTCAGGGTAGACCAAAGTGTTCATACTGAATTTCACTGCCAGAGCTGTAATCCAACGTAAAGAAAGTTTCAATAAAATCGAGCTGATGAGAGGGGATAAAGTGACTGCCGCGTGTACAAGTTTGCATCGCGACTGATGCTCAATCAGTCCTGCACCCGGCCAGGGAGCTGCTTGTAGTAATCCGATGTAGCTGCATGATGGGATGCAACAAACAGTGACAAAACAAGGCTTGGAGTGTTCCTCAGAATGTGCAGGCTTCGAATCATAGGTAGCTGTTCCAATGTGACATTGCCTGATGAGGATGGACTGGAAGGATCAACTGAAGTTTGAACAAAATCGTGCGGAGCAACACGTCGCCAACACCCTAATTTTAAAATATATGTCGAAAACTGCAAAACATAGGCGTCAACACTTTGATTTGTTTTTTTTTTCTAAGGAGGAAACTGTTATGATTTGTTTGCTGCCCCCACAAAAAAAAAACCAGAGACCAAACTTGGGAACAAGTTAAGAAGCAACGCTTTAATTTCCATTCCTCTACAAGATTTTTTTCCTGATGGTTAAACTTTAAAGCCTTTGCTCTCTTTTTTTTTTCTTTTTTTTCCGCTATAAATCAACATTGGATACAAGTTAAACAGACTGCAACAGTTGAATTCTCAAAAAACAATGTCTTATGAGCAAACTTTTAATTTTCATTTCTTTTAAAGTTTTTTTCCTGAGGAGCAAACTTTGCAGATTTGTTCTTTTTCTCTTTTTTATTTTGCAGTACAAAACTGGGGAACAAGATAATAAAATGTAACATTTTTATTTGTATTAATTGATGTAAACGCTTTTTTTCCATAAGAGCAAACTTTGAGAATTTTTTGGCACCGCCAACCCCACCCCCCCCCTGAAGTTTTTTTCCCGAGGACTTTGCAGATTTGTTCATTTTCTTCTTCTTTTTTCGCTGTAAATGAGGAACAAGAGGTTGCAATATTTTTAGTTTTCTTTCTCTGAAATGTTATTTCTTTCCTTAGAAGAAAACTTGGGAAACATGTTAAGACATGAGCAAACTTTGAAGATTGTTCCTTTAAATTATTAACTTTTTGCTCATTAAAAATAAATGGGAACAAGTAAAGAGGTTGCAAGTATATTCAAACCCGTAACAGTACCTCAGACTGGGGGGATCGGGAGAGGGGGGATTCAAAGCCTTAATTTACCATTTCTTGAGATTGTTTTTCTAGTACTATATCAATATTGAAAAAAATATGGAACTCTATGATTTTTTTTTTTACATTGTCTTTCTTCTGTTAAATTACTTTTCTCGAAAGGTCTGTTCAGCGAACGTTTCGCTGCTCGATTAACATGATTCAATCGAATATATTTATCTTTATTTCCGCTTTTAAGGTCAAGGGTGGATCTGGGGGGAGGGGCGCAGACGGGGGCCATGGCCCCACCAAAACGAACCCGTTTTGTTTTTTTAAGTGACAGAGGCAGGCATTGCGTAGGCCTACACCAACATCTTTTCATTAAAACAAATTGTCAAAGTGGTCAGAAATTACCTCAGATCGCACCACAGAGCATCTAGAATCCAAAAACTTTTCGGGCTCCTTGAACGGGCTCCGAACCACACGCCGTAATTTTTAGGACTCATTTTTTGGGGGCTACCAATTTTTTTGCCTCCCAAAAATTTTTGTTCTGGATCCGCCCTTAATTGTTTAAAATTATGACAATTACTAACTTAGGTTGTGCCAATGACCTTAACTTCTCTACGAATTCTAGATTTCAGATTACCAACCCCCCCCAAAAAAAAAACCCACCAAACTTTACCAAAAAAATATATATATATACATAACTAGAAGAAATAAGTAAGATTGGACTAAATCCACTGATCTGTATTTGTTAACGGCCTTATAGAGATCAGTGACTGCATCCCGTGTCAAAGTTATCAATGATTTACTGAGCTGTTATACTGGCGAAATCTAGTCAATTGGTGGATAACAATAACGGAAGTAAAAGAAAATCAAAATTCTTATTTATAAATATAATAATTCCCTATGGTTTGCGCGGCAACTTCCCGCCGGCAAGGTAAAATCCAAGAGATTTTAGAAATATCGACATGAAAAAGCCATCTGTTGTGAATCAGTCGTGTTTCCCGACGTTTCCTGCGTGTTGTAAAAGGATGTCCTGACGGGCAACAGACGCTGACAGAGTAAAACATGGCACCGTCCAAACGACAGTTTACGCGTTGACGAGTTGCGAAAAATCAGTCAAGAAAAGGCGAGAAAAACAACATTTCCACTCCCTAGATTTAATTAGATTTTCAGTATGTTAATCAGTGATTTTTTCTTCGCGCGATAGTGTTAAAATAAATTATATTGCAATTTTGTTCTCGGTCAATAATAAGATAGTTTTGTCGCCGGACTATTGGAATGCAGCTGGTAAATAACCTACATTTGGTACATGTGTAATAGCAGGGGCGGAGTCGGGAATCAGATGGGAGGGGGCTGAAATTTTAGTCATTATGGTTTCTAAATCATTTCTAAAGAGTGAATCAAGGGTACCGAAGGCTTAGTGCAAAAATCACTCCAAGTTTAGATTGATATACTCAAAAAGCAAAGAATCACTGCAGTATAGGAACTTAAATGAAAACTCAATCGATTCAACTTGTGGAGTAGTCACTCTTAGTCGCTTGTTTTAGTACAGTTGTGTGATTGTGCTCGAATGGCCTAGGTTGATAGTTCAGTCCGAACCTTTGTTTGAAAACGACGGTAATATTCCTCTTTTCTTGAAGATCATAGGCGTTTGATCATAGGTGTTTCATAGTAATTCTTTGACACTAGTATTTACTTGAAATTAAGTAGGCATTTCATGATATTTTAACATTATATAATCGCTTTTGAACGTTTGCAAATGGTGGTACAAAATACCTTGAACAGGACAGGTATATCTCCATTTGGGAATTCAATAATACATTTGTGGTACGAATGTTCAGGCCCATGCCGTCGTTTGTTCCATTATGTACGACACTTTGACCAATGACGGCCGATATTGTCCGATCCAGTATGTCCGACGGCCGATTATGCCTGACGCATATTGTTCAACGGCCTATTATGTTCTACCCTTATGGGCCGACGGCCGATTATGTCCAATCCATTGTGTCCAACGGCCGTTTATGCCTGGGCTTAATATACCAATCACTCTCCTTGATTCTGATAAAAAAAATGCATTTGTTTACAAATAAACTGAAATGTATAGCATTGAAAGTAAAGCCCAAGTCACACATGCATGGTTTAGAGCTACTGATCTCCACGGTTTAAAATTTGTTATAAACCGTGGGAGTACCGTATTCATCCTTAGTACATCCGTGGTTATCCGTCATCGTCCTTGGGTATTCGTGGAGGAGCTACGGAAGTTTTAAACTGTTCACAACTTCCGTGGTGAACCGTCATGAAAATTAATCCGCAGTGCAACCGTGGGACATCCGTAGGACAACCGTATTCATTGGCAGTGTTATTCGTGGCTATTCGTGCATGTTCTTGGAGATTCGTAGCTCATTCGTGGTAGAAATCTCTACGAATTCGCTACGAATGTCCTACGGGTATGCCCGGATGTGCTAGGGTTCTGCTAAGGTTGTATATATGCCGTAGGAGAACCTTGGGTCGTCCGTGGCCCAATCGCAGGCAACCGTGGCGTTAACGTCATTATTCTTATTAGTAATACCGTCGATATTCAACAATCCGCCGTCTATATTCTTGACAAACCGTGGTGTATTCGGAGAGAAACCTTAGGACAGTCGTGGCTATCCGTCCTGAAACCGTAGTGCATTCTTAGAAAGTCGATTTCTCCACGAATGTCGACGCGGTTCATCGTGATCGATTGCTTCTTGGTAGGCTAAACCGTGGGTATTCGTAGCAGCAACCGTGAATTTGTGACTTGAGCTTTAATACTGTGCATTGGTTATATGGTCCATGTAAGTTAACTTAACTTGAAGCATTGAGGTAAAATAAAATACAAGCAGTGGGTCAACATATCATGGGAAATATGCGAGGCTAATATTTTTTTGGGTCACTTGATATACAAGTTGTGGTTGAATTACTTCCACTTTCAATTTACCTGCAGCTCAGTTAACGACCATATTGAATGCAAACACTGTATTATGGTTCATAAACACGTTGCATCGCACTTAAATTCGTGTCTGTAAATTACAATGCGTGTTACTGAAGCCCCTGTCACACTTGTCCGAATCTATAATTCCGTTCATAAACCGATCTGAAATATTATTAATTCGGACACGTTCGGAGAGAAATGTCAAAAAACCAGCCAGAAATGAAAATACACCGATGATAATCCGGTCTTATTCCGGATCTAATAAGTTGCTTTTCCGATTGCAATCCGTCTATATTTAGAACCTCTCCGATCATCACCGGACATGCCAAACTTTGAAAAATTCATTGATCTCAAGACCGACCGCTTTCCGAACATTCCGTTTATATTCCGTTCGTCTCCGGTTGCAAAGAATATGCACCGAATTGTTCACCGAATTACATCGTGGTAATGCGGTATATCATCGGATAAAGTTACATCAAAGTCGGTGCGTCCGTTTTTTGATCGGCATTACAATGGTGTGGGTTCGGAATGAACTCTGAATACATACGGTTATCGATCGGAATCGGAGGCCTTTTCCGTACTCTTCCGTACCTATTCCGCATTGCAACGAATGGCAACGAATGAGTACAGTGTGTATTCCGTGCATTCCGTGCATATTCCGTGTGTATACCGGATACCGTCCGTATTGAGGTTGCAGCGACAATTCGGAGAAATTATTAAACAGGTTCAATCATTTCTCCGAGTTCCTCAGTGCATCACCGAACGTACACGAGTATATAGCGTTGAAAAACCGAGGAAAACCGAGGGAAATCCGTTTGAGTTCAGTTCAAACCGATTAAACACCGAATCCACAATGTTTTACTCGGAACATGAACGGAGTGACGATTCGGACAAGTGTGACAGGGGCTTTAGGCCTATGTGGACACTCCCGCATCAGTGATATTTTGTGAATTTGTTCCTTGTTGTTTAGTTTAGGTTTCGACATGACAATCGACTTGCCATTTTTGATAAATCTCCATCTGGCATGACACAAACGTTTTGCATAAGGTACAGGCTTTAGTCATGCACATTAGGCCTATAGCAAAAATAACGTTCCGCTCGAAGACAAATGAATGCAATACCGGTGGGGTTTTTTTTGCGGGGACGCTGTAAAAGGAGCCAACTTAATTGGCAGTCACGACAACAACACAATGTACATGTACTATGAGGTCAACCGCAACATAAAGCATTGCACCAACAGTATACGCCTACTGCGATCTACCGCGATATATGACTTTTTCCCATTTTTTTTACCAATGTGGCGGCTATATAAGCCACCAAATTGGCCGCCATCTTGAATTTGAAGCGTGATGGCAAAAAGAAGATACTAGAAATGAGTTTTTGATCGTCTAAAACATATAACTACTATTTTTGTTATGCTTTTATCACATAATTTGGCTATTAAATATATGCCTTTTTCCCCCAGTTTTTACCATTATTGGCGGCTACATTGGCCGCCATTTTGGATATCTCCTGCGCATCGGATTTTTTTTTACCTTTACTGTGAACATCCAAAATGTGTTTTAGGACCCTAAAAGGCACCCCCCAAAAATTGGTGAAAGTTAGTTCGGGGGGGGGGGGTGCACGGGGTCCCCCATACATACTCCCCTAATTCTGTGCGAATATTCACGGTGTTGTATATAATCGCGGATTTTTTCACAAGAATACTTCCGCGATTATCATTATTGCACGGCAACTGGAGGAAAACCCACAATTTCAGAGGGTTGCAATCGTGGTATAAGAAACACAATTGTTGCTTGCAGTGTTTGGGGTCCATGGGTGGTGTATTGCTCATGTAAGTTTTCCCCCGTACTGCCTTACTGTGGAACTCTTTGCTGATTCATTATAGAAATTGCTGCCGTTGCGCTTGTCTGCTAAAACGGTATAGTGCTGTCGAATCCTGCTTACTGGCCCGTCAAACTGTTGTCCCGTCCCCTTGGTGGGGTGCACCAGGCCATGGCGCGGCCGTTCCATCTAGTGATTCTCCGGTGGCTTGCTTGCTCCGATACGACCAAAAAGACATGGTGTCTGCCCGCTATTTGTGTCCAACACATTTGGAGGTTTTTTTTCGAGTTATTTTGCTGAGAAATAACGAAACAGGCTGTTTGAAGGATACAACACTCTTGGCACAGTTAGTCTTTTCCAGGACATAAAATTACACCCCCCCCCGGGACTACGATTAGTCTCTGCTCTCATCCATACACGGTGGTATATTACTCAGTATATTTCTCCCCGTACTGTCTTACTGTGGAACTCTTTCCCATACTTCATTATAGAAATTGCCGCCGTTGCGCATGTTTCCTGAAACGGTATAGTGCTGTCGAATCCTGGTCACCTGGGCCCGTCACAAAAACAGGTTTAGGATAAAACGCTCTTGCTAAACACTCTTGGCACAGATCGACTTTTCCCAGGACCTCAAATTACATTTTTTTCCTCCAGGGAGTACGATTTGCTATCTGCTGTCATCCATACGTGTTTGTTGTTGTTGTTGTTGTTGTTGTTGTGGTTGTGGTTGTTGTTGTGGTTGTTGTGGTTATGTGGTTGTTGTGGTTATGTGGTTGTTGTTGTTGTTGTTGTTGTTGTTGTTGCAAGACACAGTGATGTATTACTCATGCACATTTCTCCCCCATACTGCCTTACCGTGGAACTCTTTGCTCGAATCGTTATTGTCGGTATATTGAAAAACCTACGTGTCGAGGCCCACATGCTAAATTGCGCATGACTTACCATTCAAACAGACACTATAACTGATGTCATTTACAGGTAACAGAAATGTATTCATGGGATATTATTGACTACTCTTATAACTTATCTTAACTCAAAAAAAATTAGTCAAATGGGTTGGTATATGTAGCCCAATATGTTGGCAACATACCAACTGCCTTCACTCGTGGGCAATTTCTTTCGCACGACAAAGGCGCTGGTTATCAACCCCTCCCCCCTTCTCTTCATGTATGTTTCCCGCCAAGTGCATCAGCGCCATTGGGGACTCTTTTACCGTATCAAATGCCCATCTGCTTCAATAACTCGAAACAGAAACTGACTTTTCAGTATTTTAACCAATGTATTTATACCCGTTGTGTTTGAACAAAATTGACTCCATCTCAATTAAAACAGAAAGTCACAATTATGGACAGGTGCTACTGTTTCACCCAATAACATTTACATACACATACGGACATAAAAATCTGATGTCTATGATGTAGTCAAAAACAGAAACACAAAATGGAAACACAGAGGGTAAAAAAATAGCAATTTTGAAAGGAGTTACCTGAGCCAAAACGGAAGTCCAGCTTCCAGGCGATCCCGGTCATCAGAACGATAACGACTGCCGCCAAAAAGACGAAGGTACGAAACAGAGTTTTCATTTTGCATAGATAAACGTGAAACGAAACGACTAGGTCGACGCTCGGAAAACGACATACACGTATTCAAACTGTCTGTGTTACAGCAGTTTTATGGTTCTGTGACGATACCTGCCACCCAAATGATGCTTTTGGCAATGCCTATTGGGCTATAGAGCTATTCCATTGTAGGGACACGGTCATGGCTCCCGGGGCCATGACCGTGTCCTTAACCCTAAAGGGGCTGGGTTATTTTGACCATCTCTCAGCCGGGGGGGGGCGGATTCCGCCCCCCCCCCAAGATCTCGGCCATCGAGTGACGAAAAATTTTGAAACTCGGCACATGCATAGAACAACTCTTCCTAAACACACCCAAGAAATTTCATGACTATAGGTCAAAGGGTTTTGGAATTATGGCTAATTAATTATTCATATGTACGAATGGCAATTCTGCTCTGTGTACATGACGTATACGAGAAAATTCAGTTTTCACGGCGCGTAGCGCCGGAAAATTTTTCGCTACGCGGCAACCCGTGGTCCGATTTTTATGTTTTTGGTATCAAAAGATGCGCAAAGCTCGAGGCTAAAAAGTCATAACAGCTCGGGTCGCGAAAAAATTTTTTTTAGAGGCTATCACGGAAAATGTTGAGGGGGGGGCGGATTCCGCCCCCCGGCTCCTTTAGGGTTAAAACAAATTGCTCTATATTAGACCGGGATGAGCTAGATTGAGTTTAACAATTTGAGCACAAAAGGTCTGATGGTACCAATCGATTGCCCCTCGGGGGTAGCTCCGAAATGGCCATTCTTAACAGTGTTGTAGGACTCGGACTCGGGACTCGGACTCGAGTCCGGACTCGAGTCCTTTTTTCAAGGACTCGGACTTGGACTCGAGTCCTTTGCTCAAGGACTCGGACTCGGACTCGGACCCCAAGGACTCGAGGACTCGGCTTCGAGTCCGGCTCGAGTCCGGCAAAATCGGGTCTTTTTTAGGTGTTTTATTTCAATTATTTTATGTCTTTCACCTTGATTTGGTTTTGCTGTGGAACCGAATTCCGCAGTTCTGCCGCTCGCAAAAATAACTTGCCGATTGATCAATGATCAATTGATTCATTCCAACCTAACCTAGCCAATTGCCCACCAAATAAATCGATTCATCAGTTATTCAGTTGCTTGCCGATGTGTTGGACTTTTTGTTCAATATTACTAACATGGTTGACACAATGACAAGGAGCTATCTCAGCCGCATGGAATCAACGCCATACAATTGGGCTCGAATTCATACCCATTTAGCGCACGTGGGTGCTTTTACACGCCCAATGTGATCAATATCGCCCAACGTGCCGCCTATTGCATGTACGATACAACTTCCGGGTTTGGGGTGTTTGGGCGAAAAAAACACCCAAAATCTCAATGATCTGCGTCGCTCGCTTCACTTTACACACAATCAATAATATTAATCACGTTCGCGTGTGTTGTTTACCGTGTTGAACTGCATGACTGTTGACTGTTGTTTCAGCTGGATTTTTGATACTTCAAATTTTATTTGTTCCGTTAAATTCAATATTAATTCCTTAAGCTTATAAATCAGTGGCAGTGCCACTATATGTCCGCCACATCCCGAGTTATTCAGTTTGGCTTCAAAGATCATCATGAGTATGATACACCGAAAGGCAAGAAGCACAAAGCCAACTGCATAGTGCATACAGCCAAAACCATTACCCCTTCTCTATCACCTGACATTTGATAGTGACATTTTGAAAACGTTAATATAGTATTGGTGAACCGCGACTTGAATTTGATACATAAGGACTCGGACTCGGACTCGAGTCCTTTTTTTCAAGGACTCGGACTCGGACTCGATCGGACTCGGACATCAAAAATTGACAAGGACTCGGACTCGGACTCGAGTCCTTTGCTCAAGGACTCGGACTCGGACTCGGACTCGGATGAGGAGGACTCGACTACAACACTGATTCTTAAGTTGCCCTAGGTCGGATGGGGGTCAGGGGACCATGGTCAAGTGTCCAACATATCGAGTTTAATTAACATGTCGCGCACAAGCGCCGTTTTTCGACTTCAGTGTTGAGATTGACCCCCTGATACCAAAAACGCTACTTAAGAACGCAAAAAAAGTTGGATAGTGTTATAGAATGAGTTAAATATTGTATCTATATATGTTTCTATATATACTGTATACAAATGTACACGTATACATCCTGGTCAATAGTGGAGCTCCTTAGGCCCATTATTTTTGCCCAAACCGTGCCCAAATTTGTGATAAGAGCATGATATATGGCGTGCAGATCCAAAAACGGTCTGAGAATCATTTTAAGAGGCGGACCCACCTTGAAACCTGCCGATTTGGGGGCGGAGCTTGATTTTTTTTTGAAAGGGACAATTTTTTTTGATTGTGACAAATATTGTGCATTTTCGTGCCAAAACCTATTAAACTTGGCAGGCCTATTTGAACTTAAAATGGGCTTAACATAATGTTTACGAGAGGGATCCACTTTGGAATTTGCCCACTGTGGGGATGAGCTTTACTTGAAAAGGGGTGCACAAAATAAAAATCTGTATTATGCGCTGCAATCAGTGCTCTTTAGGTCTATATGCCTTCAAATAGGCGTAGCATATGAAATAAAAACATTTTAACGTTAAACCACTTGTTACTGTCACTCATTTGGTGGGCGTGGCTTAAATTCTAGGGGATTTATGGAAGCACCTAATTGATTCAAACGATGCCCAAATCGTCATTTTGGTGATATAGAAAACACAAGTTCTGTGTTCGTTAACTACACTGTTGTACAACAATGTAAAGACAATATTAAAGGTAACAGACGTTTCGCCCCTTTCTAAGCAATATGTCAAAGCAGGGGGATTAATATTCGATACATTTTTGTACTGCTCAAAGTGCTTTAATAGTGATCCGTCATTCAACTATTTCATATTAAAGGCTTCAAGCTAATTTAACCTATGTGTACATCTTAATCAACTGTCAAGAATCAAAGAGCATCCTTAAATGCATGTAGGAACATTTGCATTTAGTAAAAAAAGTACCGATCGATTAACAACAAATTCTTTGCCTAAATTAAGTTTGGGACCTGCTGTATGAAAATGTTTCGCCTGAACTGGTATAATTTAGAAGTGAGAAAACGTTGAAGGTGGTTTTATGTTGAGTTAAAAAAAAATACGCTATTGGCCAGTTAAGTTGTGAATAGTTTAAATCAGAACAGCCTTTCCAGTAGCACCATTTAATAAAAAAAACCTTTTGGGGTATAATGAATCTCAGTATACATTTTATGAACACGTATATACGTTATTTCCCGTTTGATGACGTCAGTAGTTGCAGTGTTATTAATTTGATACGGGGATCGGGAATGGAAAATATAAAAGACCCAAAGACCAAATTTGTCTACGTATACAGTGATTATGATCGGTAGTCGGCAAGTTTAGGGCGAGTTGAGGATTTTTTTTTTTTTTAGTTTTTGTAAGCATATGGTAAAGCATGAATAATTTTTTATTATAATAAAAAATCTACAAATCCTGAAAGCGTGCATGGCTAGTTTGAATGAAAGCCGATTCTATTCCCATTATGTTGGGAACGGTTGTGACCGCAGTATGAACCTTGCTTGTTGTTAATATTGAGTGCAGAAGGCTAGCATAGGTCATGGCATTGACCTGAGTTGATGAAGGAACTCTTTGTTGGCCACAGTCTGGTTTGGTATGTATAAGTGTATAGAGCTCGCTCGCTCAATGGCAGCCATCTCTGTGGGGGGACTGCGACTGCGTATTTTACGCAGTCGGGCACTCATTGCGCGGTGTTGAAGATGTGACAAACACTCACGCTTAATTGTTGCTCGGTGTGTATTCGACATAAGTCTGGTTCCCAGACCAAAATATTCTGGCTATTCCTGATGAATCTTAGGTCAGGTAGCCTCCGGTAATACATTGTAGAACAATTTACGTCATGTGACTAAAACGGGAGGAATTCCTCCTTTTTCCGAAAATGTCCGAAGTTTGCCGAATTCATTCCGTCGACAATCGGATAGCGCCCGAGTATTTCAGAGTATAAGGCGAAAAAAAATTTCGGTGTCTGGTCAGACCAAAGTTCCGGAATTGATGCGGCGACGCGGTTTTTTTTTGGGGGGGGGGCGTTGTTTTTTTTTTTTTTAAGCATGGATTGTACAGACAAGGTGGGTACTATTTTTTGCTTTTTTGTGTCCTCGTATACATTGGTGTCCCTCATAATTTGCCTTGGTGCCCTCCATCATTTGCCTTGGTGCAGTTTCCCCATTCCATGGTACAAACATTTGAGAAGTTGCGGAAATAGAGGGCGCTGTTGTAGCTACCGCGGACAATTTGGAAAAAAAAAGGTTGATGCGCATGATTAAAATCGACGCGCGCGCTGACCAGAGACCGACTATTTATTTTTTTTGGCCTAATATAGGTTTAATTAACTGCTAATTGCTCAATATTTTTTTTTTAAAAATAAGTTGATAATTAATATTCATTGCTTTCATTTAGTAAATTTGAATTTCAACGACGATTTTGCGCATCATATATACTCCGATCAATCGCATGGGCGAACTTTTTGCTGCGTCATGTACAATTTTGAATTTGACGACCGTTACCGAGATTTTCCAAAACTCGGTCTTCATTCGGTTCCGCCTGCTAACAGTGCTATTGGCCTTAAACTGCAATTCGGCCTTTTGGCCGTGAAAGTTTAATAAAATAAACCATTAATACTAATAATAAAAAAAGTAATTAAGTCAGTGGACTTTAAAATGAAGAAGTACAAGCAACCTCGGGGGAAAGGTATTAACAATTG
This sequence comes from Patiria pectinifera, assembly GCA_029964075.1. Taxonomy (NCBI): domain Eukaryota; kingdom Metazoa; phylum Echinodermata; class Asteroidea; order Valvatida; family Asterinidae; genus Patiria; species Patiria pectinifera. The sequence continues at coordinate 18,519,264 of CM057148.1, read as the reverse complement.
CCCATTGAAACAATCGTGCACGCAACTCCTGACTACCATAAACAACTTTGTTATTTTCAAGGTTCACTGCTTTTCGGTCAAGCGTGAGCAGGTTCTCCGTGGGATCATTTCAAAGCTGTAGAATATAAGGCCAAAAAAAAAAAGTCTCCAGTTTCTGGTATGCGCGCGCATCGCCGTAGCCATGCGCGTCGGCAAAATGAAAAAGTTTTTTTTTCAATGAAAGATGATGTCTCAAAACCGCCAAACTCACTGGTTTGACTGGAATTCTGCTGCTGCACAATTTTAATGTGTTTTTAGATTGGGTTATGGTCGAGAATAAGCTTTATGTGGCCTCTCTGGACTCCCATATATTTGCACTAAGTTTAGTCGGGCACCATTTGCAGTCATCAGCCGACATTTGAAGCAAAAAAATCAGGTAAAAAAAATAAAAGCCGCGTCGCCGCACCACTTTATGGGCAAGCTCCATACCAGAAACCGGAGACTCTTTTTTTGGCCTAAGTTTTTATCGTGGTTCAATAAATTGCAAGGCCACGGCTTAAAGAGGTTGTGGAATGCTCGAAGACATTTCCGTCATTTTCGGGTATACTATATAGCCTAAGATGCGATGAAATAAAAGCGACTATTGTGTCTGTCATGAATGCATACAAAAGGTACTTTTGAGAGCTGTTTTTCAGGTCCTGTTTCGACCCGAACGTGCAATTTGTGTAAAAGTCGTCGTTGGGAGCAGCAAACGAAACATACTAAATCGTGACGTATTAAATAAACAAGACTCCCGATGCAGCGTAGTTCCAGCGAAACTTTTTGCAAATCACTCCGCGCAACGACATGACTTTGTTTACAATACAGTGAGCGACATTTTGTATGGGCAGCCACATGCTCCATAAATTCAACAGAAGTTGGCAACAGCTTTTACCCCCGAAGTTCTAATGGGCAAGTAAAGAATTTAATAGGGCGATATTTCCATTGACTTTTTGGCAGTTTCTTTTGATTATTCAGTGTTGTGATAGTTACACAGCATTTTATTTATAGATCGGGGGATCATTCTTTTGTGTTTGCCCTAACGGCCAACCATAGTAAGAAAAGTCTGTTACATCAACATCGTTGATCGTTCACATCACACAGTTGGCTGGAAATTCACGGGTGTACTTGTGCCGCTGGCCCGGCCGCGGGGACCGTAGATTGTGACACCGGTAACGGTGCTGGAATTTCAAAAGAACTCGTTGTTGATACGTGTATGGGTACCCGAACGCACTAGGCAAACCTATATGCCTATTATTGTGTCAGTCGCTGGCTGTAATCACACCACATTTCTTCTGCAATGAATTTCCAATTTTCCTGTCCGGGTGTCAGCATGCAGGAATAGGAATCCTCCGTAGTGCCATGCAGTTCGTCCTAAAGGGTACCGTCCAAAACGCGAGATCGGCTTTCAGCCAAATTAATGGATAGAGCGCTGATCATGCACTGTATATTTTATTTTGTACGGCAATTAAGAGTCTTTTTTTTCCTTCTCAATTAGAGATAATTTGGAATTGCTACACGACTGCACAGAAAAACAATGGTGCCGTACTGACACCCGATCGCGACAGTATAAGGCGACCGTGTGATGAGCCTATTCTCCGGCCTGGCGGCCGGCCCAGCCCGGCCCGCAGCCTTCCACCGAACGGGGCCGCGGACGAGACCACACACCATTTTTTTTCAAAGTGCATGCTACAGAGCTATGTTTTGTTCATCTTCAAAGTTCAGGTTTTTTTTTTACAATTTTTAAAATCGGACAAGAAATAACAGATATGATTTGTCAATGATTTACAGAGAAGACTGTTTTTGGACCATTTGTCTATTGCCAATCTTGAAGAACCGTATAGACCCGTTCCAATGTATACAGTCAAAGTGACGTCCGCATAAAGCATTCTTAAGTTCCTTGCGTTTAATATTATAGTGCTGATTAATGCGACAGGGCTCCATTTTCCCTAGAACTTCTTTTGATCGAATGACAGATTCTCTGCCACTGGAAATTCTTGAATAAAGTCTTAATTAGTACTGAAAATAATGATAGTGCTCGTTAAATTTCGGGAATAGTGAAAGGTTTTCAACCGGGATCCCGAACATGTCGTAAGTCTAGAGATTTTTGTCAAAACATCGAAAAGATGAAAAAAAGAATGAAATGGATAAAACCTATGAACAAAAACAGTTCAGAAAACAAGGCAAATCTGGGCTTTTTAACATTTAACACTCCGACGCAGAAACTAGCCCTTTTGGGGACCCAATTTGGTTAATTACCTTAATAAAAAAAAAGAAATTTCAACCAATTCTGGTGATCTTCCATCTAATCCTAGCCAGAGACACCCTCTACGGATATATGCAGTCACCTTTAGTGTGTGACCCCGGGTCAGGCATATCTGAGCCTGACAACCTGGGCTGCCCATATACACGTGCACAAAACAAAGTCACTTGGGGTAGCCAAGTGCACGACTTGACCACAGACTATGTATACAACATCTGTTTCCTGTCAATAACCTCCTTATTTATAGTCTACAGACATGTCGAGATCGTATACATATAGATACAGTGTTGTGTAGCCTCAAACCAAGGCGCTAAATATCTGGGTCCCCGGAGGGACCCCTTACTGTAAGCGTGTTAGTAAATGGGCTTTCTGCGTCGGAGGGTTAAAGGGACACTAGGTCCTGGAACAGCGGAATTGGGCTACAAAATGCGCTTTGAACGAGATGATGTTAATCGGAAAGAACATTTAAAAGTAGGATATAAACATCCACACAACATTCCTTACTAATGCATTCAATTGAACGGTTGCCAGGTGATTTATCATGAAAAATAGAAAAAGTAGACAGAAGATTAAGACAACATTTTGTTGTTTTCTTCCTCAACAGTGTCTTGTGTCAACGCGGAGAAAAACCTGGCGAGAGTGCAGTCCCAGTCCAAACAGACCATTTTCCACACTTTTTGCACGGAAAACGATAATCATGCTCGACAAACTATCTCAAAAATTAAGTAATGCATTAAATTGAACGGTGGCCAGGTGATTTATCATGAAAAATAGACAAACTATGCAGCAGATTTAGACAAAATATTGTTGTTTCCTCCCTCAACAGTGTCTTGTGTGAACGCGGAGGAAAAACTTGGCGAGAGTTCAGTCCCAGTCCAAACAGACCATTTTCCACACTTTGTGCTCGGAAACGATAGTCATGCTGGACAAACTATCTCAAAAATTAAGTAATGCATTAAGAAAAATATTAACAAAACCAAAACGTTACACATATTTTCAATCGGCCACCAACGGCCAGGGTATTATGCACTTTTTCCTTCATAAATTACTAGACAGACTATCTGGCTACAAAAATAAAATAGCCCAAAAATCCCCCAAAACGGCCTTCTTCTGAAAAATCGATCATTGTCGCCGGCCTGGTGATCGGAATGCAGCGGTTGAGCAAGAAAAACAGCGCCCTCTGTTGACAAGCCATGAAAAGGGGAATTCCCTTTCCGATCCGATTGTACTGTAGCGAGCACACTTCACATACTGTGTACATGCACATGACACATGTACATCGATATTACATTTTAAAAGTGTCATTGGCATGACATAAAGGTGGACATTTTGCACAGGCAGGTTCTTTGTAGGGTTTCGATGTCACACTTTTTGAATAAAAGGCAGCTAATATGTCATGTAAGGCAGCTAATATCCGAATCGTTCTTGTAAAGTTTGAAAAGAAAATATTATTTTCGTAAACTATCTGTACGTGTCGGACAGTTAACTTTTATTCAAAAAGTCATGTACCACTTAGGACTGTACATATAATTGTAACACAATTTATTGGAGAATAGGCCCTTTCTATTTCATTATGGAATGGGGGAAAGCTTTCAGTATGACTTCTACTTACAGCAAAACCTGGCCTGTCCTCTAAGTGTAAAGGTCTTTCGTCTCAATTTTACGGTTTTTTCTCTCTGTTTTTTTTTTCCTTTAAAAAACAAAATGGCCGAGGCTACAAAACGTGTTTTTTTGTTTTTGTTGAAATATCTCAAAGTAAAACGTGGACACCGGGCTACTACTACCAACTTCACTAATGTTACCCGGGAAACTATTATTGATAATCTGGACCCAAATACACTGAGAAAATCCTACAGAAAATCAAATTATTAAACAGTGAATGGAAGCAAATACAAAACACGGCGAAGTGACAAGTAAGAAAGGTGTGATTGGTTGAGTTTCTCGGTCGATGAAGCATTTGTTGCAGTGATGTAGTGCCTTGATGCTGGGCCTTGGCCTTAAGGCTGCCTTAAGGCTGGATTTTAGGGCCTTGGCCTTGGCCTCAAGGCTTGAGGGCAAAAGCCTTGGCCTTGGCCTTGGCCTTGAGGGTTCAGGGCCTTGCAATTTTGAGTCAAGGCTCTTCAAGGCCCATAGATTTTTGCATTTTCCAGATAAATCTGTTCGAAATTTTGCTGTTACCATTTTAATCGTATTACCATGGAGGAGGGAAGCACCTATTATTTGTGTGTGGCATGCACACTTTTTTGTAGCATCACATTTTGTTACCATTGTAGTAGATTTGCTGCAAAAATATTCCGTACACTTGTGGGGCTAATAAGATGATCACTTTAATTGCACATAACTATGGAATAGATCTGATAGATTGTATATGTCTCCCTGATAAGTGCTAAATATTTGCATGTTTCTGTTTTAGATAATGCTGATATTTCTGACCATGTTGGGCCAGCAAATAAAAATTTCCCAAATCAATTTCTTTGTCAATATAGAAGTAAATTATTGTTTAGTTAAACCATATTGAAGACCTGAACTTATACTTTAATAGATACGGTGTAGTCATAAAACGGTGTAGGACTATGCGAGCATGTTGATTGCAATTAAAGAAATGTTGTTCTTCGTAACGAGCAATTCGTGATGATAAAAAAAAACTATTTTTTTTATGTGACGTCGTAATAAAGGCAGGCAATGAGTACACCACCATCTTTTCCTCAAAAAACATCGGATAAAATGGTCAGAAATTGCCACAAATCGCACCACAGCGCATCTCGAATCCAAAATTTTTTCGCCTTCTTAGCGGGCCCCCCCGCAGCCGTAATTTTTTTTTTTTTTTTTTTTTTTTGCCCAACATTTCTTTGCCCCCAATTGTGTTCTGGATGCGTGATGATGTGACTGTGACTGTGTACTGTAGTTCTATTATTTATATCAGTGGTCATTTCATAAAACAGGGCCTTGGCCTTGGCCTTGAGGGTTAAGCCTTGGCCTTGGCCTCGAGGCTTGAGGGTCAAAGCCTTGGCCTTGGCCTTGGCCTTGAGGTCAAAGCCTTGGCCTTGAGGGTCAAAGCCTTTGCTCCAACACTGATTTGTTGTCAGGTAGATTTTGTGAAACAGATCATCTTCCTTATCCCAGCTAAAGCTTATAAAGTGAGTTAGTACTTTTGGTTGTTTTTCTTTCTAGAAAATAATACTTCTAGAATTTACATATTTTGTGATATTCCTAGTCTGTTCTCTCTTCCCCAAAACCAAAAAAAAACACCGAGAAACGTAGGTATTCACCTGCGTCGCACACGAGGATCGAATTTTTCCCCCAAATGTCGAGGGAAAAAATTAAAAATTACTCTTCATTCCTTCGGAAATTAATATTCTCCAGTAAACTTATAAGACCCGTTTGGGTAGACTGAATAAAACATGGGTAAGTCTTACTTGCAATCTCACAAAATAGTACCATGAAGGTACGTTGTCCTAGATCCGCGACGTTTCGAACTGAAGAAATAGTTGTCACACTGTACAATATTGCTCAACAGAGGGCGCTACTCATCAACAGCGAGTAAAACTCCCAAATAGTAAGATTTGCGTTGTTTTAACAAAGATGCACGGACTAATGAATTAAGAACAGATTTTACATGGTAAATGATCGCATTTGAATTCGTTTTCAATAATATTTTTGAGATAAAGATTCGAGAAAATTGATGATGTCTGGGTCATATATGGTTTTAAACCACTGTGCATTCAGATAATTATACAGAAGGTTGATATAAGAAAGATGTTTGATGGACTACATGAATAATAATTATATAAGACCCAAATGAAAGAGAGGCAAATATATGGAGGTCTATTCAAAAGACAACGTCTTGAAAGAAATGCCTTAGACCATAGAGCTCCATGGATAGACAGAGAACGGAACAGGACAGACAGCAAAAACGAACCAACGAACTGGAATGTATAGAAAACAAGAAACTGGAATGCTTGAAACTCTCAGAAGAGAAAGGGGATGAACCAAATGTAATTATAAAAGAGAAGGAACTACGTCAGACGATCGGAGACAAAGTGATGTTTAAGAATGACTGTGACTTAATGTTACTATCAATATTATTCCAACTCGAGTTCCATAGAAACTCAGTGTGTTCAGGGAATAGGTTGTGCGTGCAAAAGGCAGACAAAGATTGCGACGTGATCTATAGTGCCGTGGCAGGAACGGTATGAACTGCAGTAAAATAAGAGAAAAACACTGGAGAAAGAAGGTTGTTAACATGCTTATATAGGATATACATATCTTGACCTTTATTTGATGGGAAACATGTTATAAGACTTTGAATAATCTAAAACAGTTAAGAGAGGTCAAGATGAAAAGTAAACCTACACCTTCTATTTTTTTTAGTTTAATATAAAGTTGCGTTTGTTTGATCCATTTGCTTAATCGTAGCGTGTGTGCTCTACCAGGTTATTTCTGAATGGTACATCTCATACCTTTAATAATTTGTGGACAGCTCCGCTATACAGGTCAGATAACGTTATTGACTTAAGGTGCAAAGTATTATAAAACCGATAACTGCCTAAATTGTTTGCTGTGATAAAGCGATCACTTTGCATATAGTCGTGACACTCTGTACCGGGCAGTCAAGATGGCGACTGGAACATTGTTGGCGCTCTTTACGGCACTTTTGCTCACAGGTGGGTTTTACCTCAAGTTTATCATTGCTGATGAATTGAAAAGGAAACCAATATGGCAAGTGGGAGTGTGCCTGGTGGATAGGGTTCCTGACTCACAATCAGTGGGTCGGGGTTCCTATCCAGCTGCTTGCCATATGTTGTGTCCTTGGGCAAGCCACTTCACCCCCATTTGCCTCTCTCCACACAGGAGCATAAACATGTAAATAGGTACCAGCATCAGCTGAGGAGTAACGGTCACCTGTGATGGACCGGCATCCCATCCAGGGAGAATAAAAATGTTTCCAGTCGTTTTATGCAACTATGACGTAAACCGGGGTAAAGCACCGGAGGTTTGGCACGAACTGGCGATACATTCAATGGGGCTTTAACAAAAAAAATAAGCCTCCTCTCGCATCACACCCCACCAAAAGTGCTGTAGTCTTCAATTGTGAAGTTAGCACTCAATTGGAAAAAGAAGCGGAAGAAGAGGAAGTAGAGGAAAAAGAAGAAGTAGAAGAAGTAAAGGCCGGCCTGGTGGGTCGGTATTTTTTGGTATAGGCCTACCATTAAGTAATTTAGAAACAGGTCCATAAACAAATTGGTCAAACAGAATGCTTTGCTATACAGGGTGAGTAAAAATCGAAACCCAAATGTCGGGACCATTGTTTTAGTGAAGTTCTGCATGTAGCAATTTTAAAATCTATAGAACATGAAAGCCCAATTCATAAGCTTTCTTTTAGTACCAGAATCATTCAAAACACTCGTGTTCTTGTCAAGTTACGGAATTTTAAACACAATCACCGTTTTAAGGTTCTGTCCAAGGATTACAAAAATGTTCAGTGCTCTTTCAGCAAAACGAAAACAAATCACATTATAAGGCCAAAAAAAAAAAGTCTCCGGTTTCTGGTATGCGCGCGCGTCGCCGTAGCCATGCGCGTCGGCAAAATGAATTTTTTTTTTTTCAATACAAGATGATGTTTCAAAACCGCCAAACTCACACTGTGCTGCACAATTGCTGCTGCTTAGCTTTTTTTAGTTTTTAGAGAAGAGAATGGATATGAAAAGATTTATCCTTCCTATCTGCTCCCATATATATATTTGCAGTTTACCATTTGCAGTCATCAGCCGACATTTGAAGCCAAAAAAAAAAAAAAAAAAAAAAAAAAAAAAAAAAAAAAAAAAAAAAAGCCGCCGGGCACCTTTTTTGGGGGGGCAACCAGAAACCGGAGACTTTTTTTTGGGCCATAGGGATGTGTGAATTTTTTTCGTTTTGCCGTAAGAACACACACTTTTTTGGTGATCCGCAGACAGAACTTCAAAACGGTGGTTGTGTTTAAAATTCCATAACTTGAAAAATACATAAGTGATTTGAATGATTCTTGTACTAAAAGGAAGATTTTGAATTGGGCTTTTATGTCCTACATTGTGAAAGTGCTACATGTAGAACTTCAATAAAACAATAGTCCCGGCATTTGGGTTTCGTTGTTGTAGTTTTTTGATCACCCTGTATACAAGCAAAGGCTGGATGAATGCATTGGGTTTTTTTGCAGGATGTTTGGTGGTGTTTGGCAGTCCAGTTTCAATGAGGGGAAAAGAGCTGGATCAGTTCCTGGCCTCGTCGGCCTACCGAGGAAAGGAGCCGCAGACAAGGGCGGATGAAGTGATTAGGAACTGCGCTGTGACACCACCGGTAATGGGCGATAGTGGGCAGGAGACTTTAAAAAAAACCAGTTCATTTAATGACAAATTCATTTCAAACCTAGTTGACTCCAAGTGTGGTTATGCAGTTAGATGCAAGATTGGCTGTTTTTCATAAAATATCCGACTATAGCCTTTTGTTTTAACAAGAAGAACACTAATTGTTGCACACTGCTTTGCTTTCAAAAGTCATCTCTCAGGTGTTTGGGTTAGACGTATATTCAGTCTCTTTTTTGAAGGAAAAGCGCCCACCCTAAAATGGCTGCAATGTTAATGGTCTATACAGGGTGGTTCAAAGTAAAGGAAATCCCCTCATGACAGCATTTTTTTTATCTATTTGTAAAAATTATTTTAAACTTTTGATGAGTAGCTATTAAAGTACTGGCCTTTAAGCATAAAAGGCGACAACGATCGTTGCAAGTGCATCTCTGAGCTATGGTAGTTTGAACATTTCATGCGCGAAACATGTTTGTCCGCGGAGGTATACATTCCATCCGCTTGACTAAGCTCAGCTATATCGGAGCTTGATTTGAAGACAAAAATAATATTAGCACACTTCAAACAATGATTGTTAGTTCTACTTCTTGTTTGTTGTTATGTAATATTATGCAACTTTAACATTCAGCTCCTTTGGCATAGATGATATTAACACTGACATGAATAATCGGTCAGCCTCAATCAAAGTTACCAGTTCGAAACGTTTTATTGGCAAGGTTTCAAATTTTTGAAAACTACAAGTGTCCAATTTACATAGAATAACACGTGGAGAAAACTGATTTGAGGCTTGTATTCAAATAATCATAATATATCACTATTCTTACGACTTTTACTATTTTTTTCAGCATATTTTGTAAGAGGACTATACTTTACTATGTGAAAAAAAATTGTGAAAAAAAGTTATTTTAAACCACCTTGTAGACTTGATTGACCGAAACTACTTAATATAATAGTCCTTTATCATAGTGCCACAATTTCAGTCATGTTCCCTGTATCAAATAACAGTACTGAATGTTAATTGTGCAAAAAGGAACCAGACCATTTTTCCTTCCAGCCTCCCTACGGTCACGTTGGTTTGAATGGGAACAAAATCAAGATGGCAGCAAGATGATAATGGTTTAGTGTAACAATTAGGAGACAAAAAGGGATACCATGCACACTCAACTAAAAAAAAAAGCCCCCCTTCCAATACTTGTTTGTCTAACTCAAAAACTAATGAGCACCTCTCGCTCAAATAACGACTACACAGTACAGAAATTCCTTAGCAATCCAGCCATACTCTTTGTTTGGCCCAAAACAGTGATAATGTGTGCAAATTTATGCAATTTTATGACAAATGGTACTGAAAACAATTGCACTTGTGTATACCTGCAAGTTGTGGTTCACACTCGCCTTGCACGCATTCAAAAGTGCAACTTTATTTCCGGTACCATTTGTCATACATTGCATAATTGTGTACACATTATCACTGTTTCGGGCCAAACAAAGAGTATGGCTGGATTGCTAAGGAATTTCTGTATTGATAGTTTGAGCAAGATGTGCCCAGTAGTTTTTTCAGTTCGACAGAAAAGTATTAAGGGGGGAACTTTTTTTTTTTGGTAAGCAAGACTATAGATGAGCGGGAACCAATAGTCCAGTTTATGACATTAATTTACATTAAGTGACTCGGTTAGCTCGCGGACGACAATAGAAAGGCCATCGATCGCAAGTCCAGAAAACTGAAAGACCATGCCCATCCCAGGGTTAAACACTATGTTCATTGTCTCTCCATGTAGGTGGTTCCGCCAACTGCTGTAGACACTACGTCACGCCTTGCAGCACTGAGAGTAGAGATGGCTAAACACTCCTTCGACGCCTACCTCATTCCCTCGGAAGATGCTCACGGGGTAAGTAAGAAAGACACTGATTCCCATGCATGTAAACATTTACAGGGTGAGTCAAATAAAAAAAAGAAGCAGAACCCAAACCCCCCAAAATATATTTCATATTTTAAACAAATGTAGCACCAAAAATAATAATGACTGGAAAGCATTTTTTTTTTTGCCTAGCAAGGTTGTATATCATTACTACAGAAAGGGGAATGGATCCTTTGTTTGACTTAACAGCCGTTTTGAGTTATCAGAGTTTGACTTATCAAGATTTCACTGTATATTGAAAGTTACCAGCTAAACACCGTAAACCGTTAAGGAGAAAACCCGCGGAGGAGAATTGTCCGGAAAAAAAAGAAAGAAAGCAAACAAGAACGAATATTTATCAGAACAATTCTAAGCAGTGGTCGGGTTGTGCTCGACCATTCAAAGAAACAAGATTTATCAGAACAATTCTAAGCAGTTGTCGAGTGGTGCCCGACCACTCAATGACCGAAACAATCTTAGTGTTTTAAACGGTTCTTATTATATGTTTGATATCATACCAGAGTGAAGACGTTCCAGAACGTGATACACGACGGGCGTACATCTGCGGCTTGAGCGGATCAGCAGGTATGCGGTTCAGTCTCTTGGTTTAATTAGTTTTCATCCGGTACAAGATACTGACGGTGTGGTGTAGTTACTGATGCCCCGTATCAACTTCGAATCTCATCTTGCAGAAGGAGCGTGGTTGACATCCTATAGAGAAGGGAAGAGGATGGAGGCATGGGCGTCGCCAGGATTTTTTCTAGAGGGGGCAAAGCACCCCCCCCCCCTCCGAAATCCCGTTACTTTTCCAGCATATTCTCGATTTATCATTTTTCCTGCGTTGGCGGGGACATTCCCCCAGTCCTTTAAATTAACAGCAATATGACTTCGCGCCTCTTTTTCTTTCTCCCCCCCCCCCCTTTTCCCCTCTTTTACCCTTTTTTTTTCTTTTCAAGGAGGGGAAAGCGCCTCCCTTTCTCCCCTCGCGACGCCCATGAATGGAGGGAGTTTGTTATATCTCTCTGCAAAACCAAGGGCGAACATCATGCTGGGATTGGGCATATATTTCTCCCACCCCTAGACTTTTTGAAAGGCTTGGATGGGCCATAGGAACGCCGTCCCCAGATTTTTGTAATGAAAAACCAAAATCTGCCGATTTTGAGGTTTTCTTTAACATTTAAAATGTAAAAGTTATCAAAAAAGAGACCATACAACAGGAAAGCTTTGAGTGTACCGTTCAGATGTCAAGGTTAAGGCACGTAAGCATACATACATTATGCATACGACGTACAGTTGTATGTACAACAGCGCCTCGTGGTGTCACGTGGTTTCCAGCCCCCCCCCCCCCCGCCCCTACAATCGCCGACACGGATTTACGCCGCTGTGCAAAACATGTAAATCCGCATTTGTAACATGTTTAGTCAAATTTGGTAATTTTGTTTCAAAATAAGGTAGGAATTCATCTGGATGCAAGAGAAACATCAATAATATTGATACTCTAACCCGCAAAATTGTAAAGATTTGAGCAAAAATCATCCATTTTTGAAGGAACTAAATGAACGTTTTTGAGTGATTTTACCTGAAATTTTCGACGTAATTTTCGTTTTTATAGCACATCTGACCAGAAATTGATTTGAAATGTGTTCTAGGGCCCTCTAGGCAGCTTTGCAGCAACTTTCAAGCAATTTCAATATTTGGCCAAAATTGAAAAAAATAAAAGGGGTTAACATTACATTTTTAGTCAAATTTGGACAAAAATTGACTTTTTCTCAAAACAAGGTAGAAATTCATCTGGATGCAAGAGGAACATCAATCATTGCTGTAACCCGCAAAAGTGTGACGATTGGGGCAAAAATCATCCATTGTTGAAGAATTCAATAATCAATAATATTGATACTCTAACCCGCAAAATTGTAAAGATTTGAGCAAATATCATCCATTTTTGAAGGAACTAAATGAACGTTTTTGAGTGATTTTACCTAAAATTTTCGACGTAATTTTCGTTTTTATAGCACATCTGACCAGAAATTGATTTGAAATGTGTTCTAGGGCCCTTTAGGCAGCTTTGCAGCAACTTTCAAGCAATTTCAATATTTGGCCAAAATTGAAAAAAATAAAAGGGGTTAACATTACATTTTTAGTCAAATTTGGACAAAAATTGACTTTTTCTCAAAACAAGGTAGAAATTCATCTGGATGCAAGAGGAACATCAATCATTGCTGTAACCCGCAAAAGTGTGACGATTGGGGCAAAAATCATCCATTGTTGAAGAATTCAATAATCAATAATATTGATACTCTAACCCGCAAAATTGTAAAGATTTGAGCAAATATCATCCATTTTTGAAGGAACTAAATGAACGTTTTTGAGTGATTTTACCTGAAATTTTCGACGTAATTTTCGTTTTTATAGCACATCTGACCAGAAATTGATTTGAAATGTGTTCTAGGGCCCTTTAGGCAGCATTGCAGCAACTTTCAAGCAATTTCAATATTTGGCCAAAATTGAAAAAAATAAAAGGGGTTAACATTACATTTTTAGTCAAATTTGGACCAAAATTGACTTTTTCTCAAAACAAGGTAGAAATTCATCTGGATGCAAGAGAAACATCAATCATTGCTGTAACCCGCAAAAGTGTGACGATTGGGGCAAAAATCATCCATTGTTGAAGAATTCAATAATCAATAATATTGATACTCTAACCCGCACAATTGTAAAGATTTGAGCAAAAATCATCCATTTTTGAAGGAACTAAATGAACGTTTTTGAGTGATTTTACCTGAAATTTTCGACGTAATTTTCGTTTTTATAGCACATCTGACCAGAAATTGATTTGAAATGTGTTCTAGGGCCCTTTAGGCAGCTTTGCAGCAACTTTCAAGCAATTTCAATATTTGGCCAAAATTGAAAAAAATAAAAGGGGTTAACATTACATTTTTAGTCAAATTTGGACAAAAATTGACTTTTTCTCAAAACAAGGTAGAAATTCATCTGGATGCAAGAGGAACATCAATCATTGCTGTAACCCGCAAAAGTGTGCCGATTGGGGCAAAAATCATCCATTGTTGAAGAATTAAAAGTAATCATTTTAAAGTTTTTTTACCTTAAATTTTCGCCGAAATTTTCTTTTTTGTAGCACATCTGTCCAGAAATCGATCTATTGATCTTAAGGCAGCTTTCCTGCAACTTTCAAGCAATTTCATTTTTTGGCCAAAATTGAAGAAAATACAAGGGATTAACCTTGGATTTTTCTCTAATTTAGCCAAAAAAAACATTTTTCTTTAAACAAGGCAGCAATTCATCTGGATGCAAGAGGAACATCAATCAATACTCTAACCCTCAAAATTGTGACTATTTGGGCAAAAACCATCCATTTTCGAAGAAACAAAATTTATAATTTTTGAGTAATTTCACCTTAAATTTTTCCACGAAATTTCCCCTTTTTATAGCACATCTGTCCAGAAATCGATTTGCAATGTGTTCTGGGGCTCTTTAGAAAGCTTTCCAGCAACTTCAAGCAATTTAATTTTTTGGCCAAAATTGAAAAAAATACAAGGGGTTAACCTTACATTTTGAGTCAAATTTAGCCAAATATTGAATTTTTCTCAAAACAAGGCAGAAATTTATCTGGATGGAAGAGGAACATCAATCAATACTGTAACCCGCAAAATTGCGACGATTTGGGCAAAAATCACCCATTTTTGAAGAAACAAAAGTTATCATTTTTGAGTGATTTCACCTTAAATTTTCGACGAAATTTCCTTTTTTTATAGCTCATCTGTCCAGAAATCGATTTGGAATATGTTCTAGGGCTCTTTAGAAAGCTTTCCAGCAACTTTCAAGCAATTTCATTTTTTGCCAAAATTGAAGCAAAAACAAGGGGTTAACCTTACATTTTGAATCAAATTTAGCCAAATATTGACTTTTTCTCAAAACAAGGCAGCAATTCATCTGCATGCAAGAGAAACATCAATCAATACTCTTACCCGTAAAATGGTGAAGATTTGGGCAAAAACCGTTCATTTTTGAAGAAACAAACGTTATCATTTTTGAGTGATTTCACGTTAAATTTTCGCCGAAATTTCCTTTTTTATAGCTCATTTGTCCAGAAATCGATTTGGAATATGTTCTAGGGCTCTTTAGCCAGCTTTCCAGCAACTTTCAAGCAATTTCATGTTTTGGCCAAAATTTTAGAAAATACAAGGGATTAACCTTACATTTTGAGTCAAATTTAACCAAATATTGAACTTTTTCTCAAAACAAGGCAGAAATTCATCTGGAAGCAAGAGGAACATCAATCAATACTCTTACCCGCAAAAAGGTGAAGATTTGGGCAAAAATCACCAATTTTTGAAGAAATAAATTTTTGAGTTTTTTTTACCTTAAATTTTCGCCGAAATTTCCTTTATTATAGTTCATCTGTCCAGAAATCGATTTGGAATGTGTTCTAGGGCTCTTTAGCCAGCTTTCCAGCAACTTTCAAGCAATTTAATTTGTTGCCAAAATTGATGAAAAAACAAGGGGCTAACCTTACATTTTGAATCAAATTTAGCCAAATATTGACTTTTTCTCAAAACAAGGCAGCAATTCATCTGGATGCAAGAGGAACATCAATCAATACTCTTACCCGCAAAATGGTGAAGATTTGGGCAAAAACCATCCATTTTTGAAGAAACAAAAGTTATAATTTTTGAGTGATTTCACCTTAAATTTTCGCCGAAATTTCCTTTTTTTATAGCTCATCTGTCCAGAAATCGATTAGGAATGTGTTCTAGGGCTCTTTAACCAGCTTTCCAGCAACTTTCAAGCAATTTCATTTTTTGCCAAAATTGAAGAAAAAACAAAACCTTACATTTTGAATCAAATTTAGCCAAATATTGACTTTTTCTCAAAACAAGGCAGCAATTCATCTGGATGCAAGAGGAACATCAATCAATACTCTTAACCGCAAAATGGTGAAGATTTGGGCAAAAACCATCCATTTTTGAAGAAACAAAAGTTATAATTTTTGAGTGATTTCACTTTAAATTTTCGCCGAAATTTCCTTTTTTTATAGCTCATCTGTCCAGAAATCGATTAGGAATGTGTTCTAGGGCTCTTTAACCAGCTTTCCCGCAACTTTCAAGCAATTTCATTTTTTGGCCAAAATTGTAGAAAATACACGGGGTTAACCTTACCTTTTTAGTCTAATTTGGCCAAAAATTGACTTTTTCTCAAAACAAGGCCGCAATTCATCTGGATGCAAGAGGAACATCAATCAATACTCTTACCCGAAAAATGGTGAAGATTTGGGCAAAAACCATTCATTTTGGAAGAAACAAAAGTTATCATTTTTGAGTTATTTCACCTTAAATTTTTGCCGAAATTTCCTTTTTTTTATTGCTCATCTGTCCAGAAATCGATTTGGAATATGTTCTAGGGCTTTTTAGCCAGCTTTCCAGCAACTTTCAAGCAATTTCATTTTTTGGCCAAAATTTTAGAAAATGCAAGGGGTTAACCTTACATTTTGAGTCAAATTTAGCCAAATATTGACTTTTTCTCAAAACAAGGCAGAAATTCATCTGGATGCAAGAGGAACAGCAATCATTAGTGTAACCCGCAAAATTGTGACGATTTGGGCAAAAATCACCAATTTTTGAAGAAACAAAAGTTAACATTTTTGAGTTTTTTTACCTTAAATTTTCGCCGAAATTTCCTTTTTTATAGTTCATCTGTCCAGAAATCGATTTGGAATGTGTTCTAGGGCTCTTTAGCCAGCTTTCCAGCAACTTTCAAGCAATTTCATTTTTTGCCAAAATTGAAGAAAAAACAAGGGGTTAACCTTACATTTTGAATCAAATTTAGCCAAATATTGACTTTTTCTCAAAACAAGGCAGCAATTCATCCGGATGCAAGAGGAACATCAATCTATACTCTTACCCGCAAAATGGTGAAGATTTGGGCAAAAATCATCCATTTTTGAAGAAACAAAAGTTATCATTTTTAAATTTTTACATTAAATTTTCGCCGAAATTTCCTTTTTTATAGCACATCTGTCCAGAAATCGAATTTGAATGTGATCTAGGGCTCTTAAGGCAGCTTTCCAGCAACATTCAAACAATTTCATTTTTTGGCCAAAATTTAAGAAAATCCAAGGGGTTAATTAACCTCACACTTTTAGTCAAAATTGGCCAAAAATTGACTTTTTCTCAAAACAAGGCAGCAATTCATCTGGATGCAAGAGGAACATCAATCAATACTCTTAACCGCAAAATGGTGAAGATTTGGGCAAAAACCATCCATTTTTGAAGAAACAAAAGTTATCATTTTTGAGTGATTTCACCTTAAATTTTCGACGAAATTTCCTTTTTTATAGCACATCTGTCCAGAAATCGATTTGGATTGTGTTCTAGTGCTTTTTAGCCAGCTTTCCCGCAACTTTCAAGCAATTTCATTTTTTGGCCAAAATTGAAGAAAATAAAAGTTAACCTTACATTTTGAGTCAAATGTAGCCAAATATTGACTTTTTCTCAAAACAAGGCAGGAATTCATCTGGATGCAAGAGGAACATCAATCAATACTGTAAACCGCAAAATGGTAGCGATTTTGGCAAAAATTACCCATCTTTGAAGACACAAAAGTTATTGTTTATTAGGTTTTTACTAAAAAATTTCGCCGAAATTTCCTTTTTTATAGCACATCTGTCCAGTAATCGATTTTGAATGTGATCTAGGGCTCTTAAGGCAGCGTTCCAGCAACTTTCAAGCAATTTCATTTTTTTGGCCAAAATTGAAGAAAATACAAGGGGTTAACCTTACATTTTGAGTCAAATTTAGACAAATACAGACTTTTTCTCAAACAAGGCAAAAATTTATCTGGATGGAAGAGGAACATCAATCAATATTGTAACCCGCAAAAGTTGTGACGATTTAGGCAAAAACCATCCATTTTTGAAGAAACAAAAGTTTTCATTTTTGAATGATTTCACCTTAAATTTTCGACGAAATTTCCCTTTTTATAGCACATCTGACCAGACATCAATTTGGAATGTGTTCTAGGGATCTTTAGCCAGCTTTCCAGCAACTTTCAAGCAATTTCATTTTTTGCCAAAATTGAAGAAAAAACGAGGGGTTAACCTTACATTTTGAATCAAATTTAGCCAAATATTGACTTTTTCTCAAAACAAGGCAGCAATTCATCTGGATGCAAGAGGAACATCAATCAATACTCTTACCCGCAAAATGGTGAAGATTTGGGCAAAAACCATCCATTTTTGAAGAAGCAAAAGTTATCATTTTTGAGGAATATTACCTGAAATTTTCGCGGACATTCCCCCCTCTTTGGGGCACATCTGTCCAGAAATCGATTTGGAATGTGTTCTAGGGCTCTTTAGCCAGCTTTTCAACAACTTTCAAGCAATTTAATTTTTTTGGCCAAAATTGAAGAAAATACAAGGGCTTTTTTTTGGCCAAAATTGATGAAAAAACAAGGGGTTAACCTTACATTTTGAATCAAATTTAGCGAAATATTGACTTTTTCTCAAAACAAGGCAGCAATTCATCTGGATGCAAGAGGAACATCAATAAATACTCTTACCCGCAAAATGGTGAAGATTTGGGCAAAAACCATCCATTTTTGAAGAAACAAAAGTTATAATTTTTGAGTGATTTCACTTTAAATTTTCGCCGAAATTTCCTTTTTTTTATATCTCATCTGTCCAGAAATCGATTAGGAATGTGTTCTAGGGCTCTTTAACCAGCTTTCCCGCAACTTTCAAGCAATTTCATTTTTTGGACAAAATTGTAGAAAATACAAGGGGTTAACCTTACCTTTTTAGTCTAATTTGGCCAAAAATTGACTTTTTCTCAAAACAAGGCAGCAATTCATCTGGATGCAAGAGGAACATCAATCAATACTCTTACCCGCAAAATGGTGAAGATTTGGGCAAAAACCATATTTTTGAAGAAACAAAAGTTATCATTTTTGGGTTATTTCACCTTAAATTTTTGCCGAAATTTCCTTTTTTTATAGCTCATCTGTCCAGAAATCGATTTGGAATATGTTCTAGGGCTCTTTAGCCAGCTTTCCAGCAACTTTCAAGCAATTTCATTTTTTGGCCAAAATTTTAGAAAATGCAAGGGGTTAACTTTACATTTTGAGTCAAATTTAGCCAAATATTGACTTTTTCTCAAAACAAGGCAGAAATTCATCTGGATGCAAGAGGAACAGCAATCATTAGTGTAATCCGCAAAATTGTGACGATTTGGGCAAAAATCACCAATTTTTGAAGAAACAAAAGTTAACATTTTTGAGTTATTTTACCTTAAATTTTCGCCGAAATTTCCTTTTTTTATAGTTCATCTGTCCAGAAATCGATTTGGAATGTGTTCTAGGGCTCTTTAGCCAGCTTTCCAGCAACTTTCAAGCAATTTCATTTTTTGCCAAAATTGAAGAAAAAACAAGGGGTTAACCTTACATTTTGAATCAAATTTAGCCAAATATTGACTTTTTCTCAAAACAAGGCAGCAATTCATCTGGATGCAAGAGGAACATCAATCTATACTCTTACCCGCAAAATGGTGAAGATTTGGGCAAAAATCATCCATTTTTGAAGAAACAAAAGTTATCATTTTTAAATTTTTACATTAAATTTTCGCCGAAATTTCCTTTTTTATAGCACATCTGTCCAGAAATCGAATTTGAATGTGATCTAGGGCTCTTAAGGCAGCTTTCCAGCAACATTCAAACAATTTCATTTTTTGGCCAAAATTGAAGAAAATCCAAGGGGTTAATTAACCTCACACTTTTAGTCAAAATTGGCCAAAAATTGACTTTTTCTCAAAACAAGGCAGCAATTCATCTGGATGCAAGAGGAACATCAATCAATACTCTTAACCGCAAAATGGTGAAGATTTGGGCAAAAACCATCCATTTTTGAAGAAACAAAAGTTTTCATTTTTGAATGATTTCACCTTAAATTTTCGACGAAATTTCCCTTTTTATAGCACATCTGACCAGACATCAATTTGGAATGTGTTCTAGGGATTTTTAGCCAGCTTTCCAGCAACTTTCAAGCAATTTCATTTTTTGCCAAAATTGAAGAAAAAACGAGGGGTTAACCTTACATTTTGAATCAAATTTAGCCAAATATTGACTTTTTCTCAAAACAAGGCAGCAATTCATCTGGATGCAAGAGGAACATCAATCAATACTCTTACCCGCAAAATGGTGAAGATTTGGGCAAAAACCATCCATTTTTGAAGAAGCAAAAGTTATCATTTTTGAGGAATATTACCTGAAATTTTCGCGGACATTCCCCCCTCTTTGGGGCACATCTGTCCAGAAATCGATTTGGAATGTGTTCTAGGGCTCTTTAGCCAGCTTTTCAACAACTTTCAAGCAATTTAATTTTTTGGCCAAAATTGAAGAAAATACAAGGGCTTTTTTTTGGCCAAAATTGAAGAAAAAACAAGGGGTTAACCTTACATTTTGAATCAAATTTAGCCAAATATTGACTTTTTCTCAAAACAAGGCAGCAATTCATCTGGATGCAAGAGGAACATCAATCAATACTCTTACCCGCAAAATGGTGAAGATTTGGGCAAAAACCATCCATTTTTGAAGAAACAAAAGTTATCATTTTTTAGTTTTTTACCTGAAAATTTCGCCGAAATTTCCCCCTTTTTTTGGAAATCTGTCCAGAAATCGATTAGGAATGTGATCTAGGGCTCTTAAAGCAGCTTTCCAGCAACTTCCAAGCAATTTCATTTTTTGGCCAAAATTGTTGAAAATACAAGGGGTTAATCTTACAGTTTTAGTCAAATTCAGCCAAAAAATGACTTTTTCTCAAAACAAGGCAGAAATTCATCTGGAGACAAGAGGAACATCAATCAACACTCCTCAAAATGGTGAAGATTTGGGCAAAAACCATCCATTTTTGAAGAAACAAAATTTTCATTTTTGAGTGATTTTACCTTACATTTTTGACGAAATTACCCTTTGTATAGCACATCTGTGCTGAAGTCGATTTGGAGTGTGTTCTAGGACCCTTTAGGCAGCTTTCTAGCTACTTTCAAGCAATTTCATATATTGGCAAAAATTGAATAAAAAAATACAAGGTTAACCCTACATTTTAGTCAAACTTGGGAAACATTGACTTTTTCTAAAAACAAGGCATCAATACTCTAGCTCGCAAAATTGTGAAGATTTGGGCGGAAAACATCCATTTTTGAAGAAAATAAATGAAATTTTTTTGAGTGATTATTACCTTAATTTTTCCACGAAATTCCCTTTTGACTGACCCGGTATAAGCTTAGATTTGCTCCTTTTAGGCAAAATTCAGATCATTTCCTGATGATACTTCTAACGGGTGTTTTTCAATATTTTTCCCCCTTTCAGGATACGCGATAGTAACGGCCAGCGATGGTGCCTACATATGGACCGACTCGCGTTACTTTGTACAGGCCAGGCGACAGCTGGATTGCAACTGGAACCTAATGGAACAAGGTCGGCAAATAATACATGGTGGACCAAAATAAACGAAACCGAGATATTATTGCTATTTGGAACAGAAGTAGAGCACATGTGAATCAAAGGGAGATATCTTCTGTTATGGTTGAATCTCTTCTTTAAAATGACACCCTGATCATGTCATTACATTCACGGTTGACTGAGCAGTGACCTATTTTATGAAAGGGTCTATTTAGAGAATTGCGCCACTTTTCAATGTGTTTTTTGTTGTGTCAGTTGTCACTGTGTGAAAGGTTATGGTTGCCAATCAAGGCAGGTGGGGAAAAAAAGAGATTTCACCATGAAAAGTGGCGCAATTCTCTAAGTAGACCCTTTCATAAAATTGGTCACTGCTCAGTCAACCGTGAATGTAAGGACATGATCAGTCAACCGTGAATGTAAGGACATGATCAGTCAACCGTGAATGTAAGGACATGATCAGGATATCATTTTAAAGAGGAGATTCACTTGTGCCCTAATTCTGTTCAAATTAGCAATAATATCTCGGTTTCGTGTTTTTTCCCCGACCCTGTATAGGCCTATGTGTAAGAATGTCACGAGGGTGAATGGTATACACACCAATCCAGGCACCCACATTTGTTTATGGTGTAAATTGAGGATTTTCGTTTGTTTCACTTTCCTTTTCCTATGTTCGCAACAGCTCTCATTGGTTTAGTACACGTTTTGTTATAGAGGTCGTCCTCCATTTGGTCCCTGTCCTCGATTCACCGATGATGTTGCACGTGTAAGTCCTCGATTTACAACATAAACAAAGTCACGCTGTCACGTCTATCACGAAGTCCCCCTTCAATGGCGAGAGCAATGCGCCAGCTATACTGTTCAGATAATCCGTTGAGGGACAGTTGTTTTTAATTGTACAATAGCGTGCAGAATAGTTGCTCCATTCAAAGGGGGCGTGGTTATGTAAACACTGGCAATCGTGGACCTAGCACCTAGGACAAAAGGGTTAGGGCACAAACAATACGTCCACGATTGACCGACAGTCCACGATTGAAATTCGTGTACGAAACCAATGAGAGATGTTGCTAAAAAGCTCGAGTACAAACAAAGAAACAAGTATTAGGGACAATAGGGGTCAACGATTGCCGGTGTTGTGTGAGAGTACAAGCATTACATTTAATGTGTGGACTTCCGAACAAAAGATGTCCACATAATCCAGGTAGCAGCGATGCTGTGTGGACTTGCTCACGTCCACACAAGGTTTCCCTCTCTCTAGAAAACAGATTTAGGGGCATTTTTGGGCTAGGTTTATCCATGGCGAAATGAAAAGAAACACTCAAGGGAATCATAGAAAAAAAATTGGATTGAAACAGTTTTCACAGTTTGAGTAAAATGAGTTTTTTTTTAATGATTTTTCTTTTGTACACGAAAACAGAGGAATGTCCACACTATGCATGTAAAACAAACACTCTCACACAAGTGTGTAAACACCGGCAATCGTGGAACCCTATTGTCCTTAATACTTGTTCCTTTGTTTGTACTCGAGCTTTTTAGCAACATCTCTCATTGGTTTTGAGTAAATATAAATAAGGACACCGATATTCCTCTTCAATTGGCATTTCGATAAAGAAGCTCGCACCAATTTTGAAATGAGTCTATTTACGTTGGCATCGTATAGGTTCAGCTGGAGTTCTTTACCCTGACGATTGGATGGCTAAAAACATGGCCAATGGCAGCCGGATTGGGTTCGATCCTACCCTCATATCAGCAAGTAAGTCCTTTTTTTTTTAGTTGTCGAAAATTCCTTTCTCACAAAATTCTCCACGCATTTGCACGTCTGCACTTGCACTCCACGCGTTTGCATTATGTCGAAGAAAAAACCCGTAATATTGGTGGCTTGAGGTATGCAGTCCTTCAAAGGGATTTATAATTTCAAGAAGATTTTCTGAGGCAATTTTGGAGAGAACGTTGCACCATGACGCCACTTGTTTTCATCAGATCTTATGTCAATAGAGATAAGTCGTTGCGAAAATGTTGAAAAACATGAATCTGGGATTGAGACATATTTCCAATTTGGTTAGAAAATACTTGTACTCAACTCTCCATGGACTAGACAACAAATTTTAAAAAAAAAAGTGGCGTCTGCAACAATACAAATTTGCATGGATTAATTTTACCCAATTTAACAGACATTCTAACCCAAACAATTGGGTAAAGGACATCCCAATTTTGGGTAGTTGCTGTTTTACAGTGCATAGATGCTACATTGAGTCCCAAATTTGGTCCCAAATTTGAAAATGAAAGATAGGGTAATCTGTTCAAATCACCCCAAATTGATTTGATGTTGTGTTAATTCAATTGCAGGCGAATATCTTGACTATCTGAGTGTGTTCGCTGAGGAGAAGGATAAGGTCTTGTACCTGGTCTCCGAGACTACCAATTTGGTGGACACCATATGGGGCGCGGACACTCCCTCGCAGCCAAGTTACCCGACTGATCCTCTGACGATTCTTGACTCGACAATATACACAGGTATTAAGAAATATCGGCATAGGTTTTTGACATAATAAATATATATGCAGTGGTAAACGATTTGTTTGATGAGTGTATGGTTAACTGTACATTAGATTGGTACAGCCGCATTCTCTATACTATGGGTCAGAATGATGAGGACCCAAATTAAAGAAAATATTAAAAAATAAGTATCAATTATCAAAACCAATGCAAATGAGATATGTTATAGGCTGGTATTTTGGACATATTTGGTGAAAGTTTCATGGGATATCTATTACACCGTTTGAAGAAAAGAGCTGGCAAAGAAAACACACACCAAAAACCACTCTGACCACGGTTCCATGGTTCAACAAATTGATTGAATTCGCGTACTGATGTGACTTCATTTCAAACAGTAACATATCTCATTTGCACTTGTTTTGATAATTGCTACATATTTTTTAATATTTTCGTTAATTTCGGTCCAAATCATTCTGACTCACCCTGTGCAGTGTACTTTCCATTCACTGCATATCTACGTTTGTTTATTTTATTATGATTTTACATATAAACATTTCATCCCTGTTATGATGTTGAATGTGCTATTGTTATTCTTTTTAAGTGTTAGGCCATCAGCCTGGGGGTTTGGTCGGTATCAAATGAGGGGAATAATGCTCATTGAATTTTTAGCATGGTATAAATGTACCCCTGTAGTTGGAAAATATGTGATAGCATATTAAAACAATGGCAGCCCAAACATGCTTGTTACCCCATATAATTGATACGGTTCAAGCATATTGGCGGCCATTTTGAAAACAAAATTAAAAGTCATAACACCCAACAGACTACCACCACTCACGCTACCAATCTATCAAACATTTTACAGTTCTAGAGATGTGTATACCTTGCCAAAAATCCCTATGAGCATTGCTCTTTTCGATCATTTGATACTGGGGGTCCAATTTTTGGACCGAAGCCTATGATGGACATCCTGCAGTAATATTGAAAGGAATTGAATTGAAGGGAATTGGTAATTTGTCACGAAATTTGCCTATTGCTTAACTAAGATCGACATTAGCAAAGTAGTTACCGCCAGTCAAGTTAAATATCAATGAATTGATTGATTGATTGATTGCTTTCATTGATAGTTACCAACTAATAGACCACAGATTGAATGATAACTATTCTTTTTTTTGACAAACAAGGCGAGACATGGCAACAGAAGATTTATTCCTTTCCCGATGACGACAGCGTTCGCGGCAAAATGAAGAACTTAAAACCGGAGGCGGCCAACGCCTTGGTGATCAGCGCGCTGGATGAGATTGCCTGTAAGTGGCTAGTCTAGTTTTCAAGACCTTCCTGGCTTTCTGTATGGCTTTTTTTCTTGTACAGATATTTTCCAAGCTTCCTCGTTTTAAATGGATTTGTCAAGTAAGTTGATTTGTTATGACATCATATTACTTAATTCCGAGTTGTGGTGGGAATTAATATTTCGAACTCAGTTAAGGTGATGAAATTGCGCACATTGTTTCGCAGTTAATTGTTGTTTATAAACGAGTCACTGATTTTGTGACTCGAGTCAAGTCATTAGGTCAAAAAGGTCGAGTCGAGACGAATCGAGTCAAATGTATAGATCGAGTCAATTCGAGCCACGAATATTTGAACACCCTAATAAAACTTATAAAAGGAGGGCATAAATTTAGCCGGCGTTCGAATCCAAGAGCTTTATAAGAAATCGCCCAAAGCCAATGATGTAACAACGAATTTGAAAATGTGTTGAAAGTCCGGTTCCTGGATAGTATTTTGTGCGTTCTAGAACCATGAGGTGGGAGTCTGTGACACGTTGTATATTTGTACCGTACTGCATTCGCAAAGTGACGTGAACATAAATTTTGCACCGTAAGTCATTGCAAATAGTTTTAGCAAAGTTTTGCTTTTATTTTTGGGACTCGAGTCTTATTAGCCTTCGCTCGAGTCGAGTCGAGTCTTCTGATGAGGGACTCGAGTCGAGTCGAGTCATTTGCTCGCAGTGACTCGAGTCGAGTCGAGTCATTTACCCTTGTCATTTACTCGAGTCAAGTCGAGTCACAAAAACTTGTGACTCGAGTCAGACTCGAGTCGAGTCATTGACTCGAGTCATTACTGATGACACACAGAAAGTACAAACTGCTCCATTTTGAAACGATTAATTTTTATGCCTCATTAGCAAGATGTACATGTCAATTTAGACCGCATGCAAGTTTGTGTTGATTGGATGCTGGTTCTAAGTTTGATCGGCGTTAATAACTATTCCATCGTCTTTTTTCACCAAGGGCTGTTCAACATGCGGAGCAGGGACGTGCCGAATAACCCTATGATC
This sequence comes from Patiria pectinifera, assembly GCA_029964075.1. NCBI lineage: Eukaryota > Metazoa > Echinodermata > Asteroidea > Valvatida > Asterinidae > Patiria > Patiria pectinifera. The sequence continues at coordinate 18,493,449 of CM057148.1, read as the reverse complement.
ATATCCTATCTGATTATCACTGAAGATGACATCAAGTAAGTACAAATTAAAATCGAAGAATTTGGGGTTTTCAATAGTTCCTGGAGTTGCTAAACTAAATTATTGCATAAGCAAGTTAGACCAATAAAGAAAACGCTACAGTGAACAGGTAAGCACATGTAAACTATGTGAACTGACGAATAATTGACAATTTCTATTTCCATACATTCTCTGTAGACTGTTCAAGGTAAAATTGTTTTCAAAACATAATATTTCAAGAGTATATCAATATCCATGTTTTTCCCCTGTTAGGTTGTACGTAAATGGACGTGATGCACGTGCAACCACTGCAGTTATGGATCACCTGAATGCTAACGGATGTGTAGCAGCTGGTAAAAAAAATATAATAATTCAGCATTATTCTTTATACTCTTATACCTCATCAAATTCTCAACTCAATGGAAGCATAATACATTGTACACCGTCAATGGGAAACTAGTTAAAGATATAGTCCATCAAAATCTAAAGAACGATGTCGCGCACTGATCCGACGAATTTAGCTTTAATTAAGGCTTGCGCTTGCTGACCGATGAAGTCGAGAGATATTGCGGCAAAGTGTCCTACATATGAACACAAATACGCTACACATATATCAGAGACGCAGCATACACATTTACTGTACATATTCCCGATGTGCCCGTAAAGATCTGTGGATTGGTTTTAATGTTGTTTAACTTGAAAATTACGGTACTCGATCCGAAATTTATTTTATCTATCTCTGATCGTAGACCGACTAAATATATTGCGATGGCTCATTGGAAATCTTATAACAAAAACATTAAAAAGAATATATTCATCGGAAAACAATACGAGTACTTAGGTAAGACCGCAATTGTAATTCATATCGCATTTGATTTCCCGTTAGATTGCACACAGTTTCTGCCCTACAGTCAGTTCCTGCCGGATCTGCAAACCCTGGGCGAGTCCGACATCGGCAAGATATGGATCAGTGACGCCTCCAGCTACGCCATATATGAACGAGTACCAGAAGTAAGGGGTAGATTCTGGGGTAGATTCTGAGCCGTTTATTTTTCCAGAGATTGAAATTGCTTTGTAAAACACACAAACAAAAACAGTAAATTGGATTTGAAAAACGGGTATTTCTGTAAGTGTTCATCTTTTCAAACCGTGGACGAAAAATACCAGAGAACAAAAGAAAATAATATCGTCCACGATTTCCGACATACGTCCGCGATTGGGGTCGTGTACAAAACCTATGGGAGTCTTCCTAAAAAGTTCGAGTACAAACAAAAGAGGGACAATAGGACGTCCACGATCGACGGTGAACACGCGTTTGGCTGAATGTTTATAAAACCTGAACAGCTTTCGAACACGGCATTTGTTTCAGTTTGTATTACTTGTGTATTTGAATCTTTCTTGTAGCTCTGTCTTATGACTTGTATATTCTCAATGCTGTTGCTGTCATTTTGTACTGTATTTTTCAAAATTGTATTTGCCGGAATAAAGAATATGTACATATGTTAATGGTACCAGTTAAGGAGACATTTTGTTGTAAAAAATTATACCTTAGGGAGACACCGGACATTGGGGATGTCTCCCGAATGTCACAACTCCTATTTAGAGGCAAAAGTTTCCTGTCGCGAATAGACTAGATTGATTGCTCGTGGTCCAAAACATAATTATACCAAAATTTGGTAAGGTAAAATTTGGTAAGGTAAAATTGGGGTAAGGTGACATTTAAGATGGAAAACAACTTGTGCACAAGTCTATGGAATGTCTCATTATCGGTTGTTATTATTCCTGTTAAGGTACCCTTCAGGAGACATTTTTTTCGTTATAAGTTCTGCCTTAGGGAGACACCGGACATTAATGAGACATTTCAATGTCTCCCTAATGTCACAACTCCTATTTAGAGGCAAAATTTTACGGTCGCAAATATTAATGTTGCCACATTCATATAAAAACTCCTGCACACTTTACCGAATTGGTACGATGATCTTCAAATTAGTATTTAGGAACCAAATAATTAAGTCTAAATAGAACTATTATTTTATACCAGGATTATGCTTGACTGTTTTTACCGAGCTCTGCATTTTCTACGTGGTTATAACTACAATTTCTCCCCATTATGTGCACAATTGTGCCGGGACCTGAGATACGTGTTTGTTATAACCGGTTTTCGTCCTAACCGTTTTCGTTAAAACGGGAGCCGACTGTACTTTTTTTTTTGCATTGTCAGGACAAGCGCATCATGTCTCCTTCCCCGATCCTTCTGATGAAAGCCGTGAAAAGCGAGAAGGAGATCGAGGGCATGAAACGAGCTCACGTAAGTCTACCTGGTAACTACTACAACTAAGGGCCCGTGACCATTTAAGCTACCGGCCCAGGAGCTAGTCCTGTTGCTAATCAGGAACTCCTCCATCCTGGGGTCTATTGTTTGCAATTGACAACACATATATGTATAGAAGAAGAAACCCTGCTTGGGTTTTCAAGCTAAGCGCGAAACACAATAACACTTTCGTCAGCACAAAAAAAAACCCTGCATGCGGTTTCGCGCACAATGGGACTATTAATTACCAAGTCATTATGGATTTTTTTTTTTTTTCCGGTAAGACTGCTATTGTTCTGCTCCGGACATTCACTGAAGGGGCAATAATTAATGCGCCTGACTTGACTTTCAACTTCAACTTCACCATGGACCATGTACCGGACGAGACTGGGCTGAAGACAGGACTGGCTTTGGACCGGACGGGGTGCCGGGGGGCCCTTTTCATACCAGGGCTGAATGGTCACGGTCCCTAAGGTGTGTTCGTCACAAGCTTATTATACGGATAGCAGCTTAGAATGTGATATCCACTTCGTTAAGTCCATTTCTGTGATATATACAAGGAATTGTGGTGTGTACTAAGACAGGGTTGGATGAGAGAAATAATATAACCCTCCCAGTTCTTCGAAAAAAATTTAGAATAATCACAGGAAACAAGATGATTTTTTTCTTAGAGTATAAAATTCAATAGCAACTTGTAATGCTTGAAATAAGTGCCTTTAAGTAAACTAACTCAAACTGTTTTGAAACCTATTATCTTTCTGAAACTGGATTTAAGGACTTAAAGGCATTTCTGTAACTTGTTTAGTAGGCGATTGTTTAGTAGGTCATTGTAATTGAGTTGATCCAGTATTGTAGACAGCAAAACCCCGATTTTTATAGTTACTTCTGCGTAACTTCGTCATGAAATTAGGTCAAGTAGTAGCATGGAGCTTCACACGATTCTTCCACAACACATCCAACACAGTCCCGATCTATTAACAACATCAGAGCAATCAACAAGCACCTAAATCTCCATCCTTCCATCAAAGCTGAGCCCTCTTTGTATGATTAATACTATGTTATCTTTTCTGCCGAACAGCTGAAGGATTCTGTGGCACTCGTGGAGCTGGGAGGCTGGCTGCAAGAGACATTCGACGCTTTGGAGGTGAGTTCATTTGCAAAGTAATTAAAAGTAAAGTAAAGTAAAGGGGACGAACATGTGTTCACAGGATCATGGAGTGCCCATCTCTCTTTCAAAGCGATTGGGCCAGACTCATATGCTGCTGTGGGGGGATCGCCACACCTCCTCCACAGCGAGTCTGTTACCTTCCCAGCATTGAATAATGCCTGTACCCATTTAACACCTGGGTTGAGAGGAGTAATTGAGGTAAAGCGTCTTACTCAATGGCACAACACGCATGTCCACGATGGGGCTCGAACCCACAACCTCACGATCATGAATCCTGTGCTCTACCGCTAGACAACACGTGCTCACAAAGTGACGAACTGGTAAATAGGCAAACGATTGAAAAAACAGAATCACAATGTACTGGTTATTTCTGATTAGGAGTCAAGTGCGTGAGTCATTTTTGACAGAAACATGAACAAGTAATCTTATTGTGACACTAAAATAACAGGACCCTGCAGTTGGAGCCGATACCTTGACGGAACTGGACGTGGAAAAGATGGCTTACGACTTCAGAAAGTAAGTCACAGACGTTGTGGTGCGTTGTTAAAAAGGATTCCAATGAGTTTTCAACGAGAAAAAAAGTGGGCGTGGTGAGAAATCTGATATCTACGTTTGTTCAATACATCGAATTACGGTATGTTTGAAAGTAATCAAATAGTCACAACTGCGTCATTAGATGGAGCAATTCCTTAAAGAGTTTTCAGCCGTTCGATCCGAGTACCGATGCAGTGTTGCAGTAACGTTCAACAGCTGTGGGCCTATCATTTAAACTCACTCTGTACGAGACAGGCAGAATATGTACGCAAAAGGAACAACTTCACTTATCTTATTTTTCATTCAGAGATGACGAGGAGTTTGACACCCTCAGTTTCGGAACCATCACTGGATTCGGCGCAAACGCAGCTGTAATCCACTACAGGTCGGTAATCATGCACTTCATAATATCAATAAATACTTTTTTAAAAATAATTAATTGCCCAAACCAAACACACGGAACACCAAAAATATCCTCGCCTGCGTAGGGTAATAGAAAGAGGTAAAGCACATTTTTCACTTCTTTTAATTGCTCCCAATTTCTGTGACCGTTTGCACAAGATGCTGACTTCAGTTAAATGGTAACTATTGTTGGCATTATGTTCTACTCCTCTTCTTCGCCATTCGAGGCAATAAACAAAACTTGGACAAATAGCAAACAGTGGTGAAGTACAGAAAACGAAACCCAAATGTCAGGACTATTGTTGTAGTGAATTTCTGCATGTAGTTATTTCTAGTCAGCGGCTGCGGAACGGTTTTCAAACTGCATGGGGGGCATCACCAAAAAGGGGCACTTGCACATCCGTTTTGTTTACTCACCCTGTATAAAGACGACTTTTAAAGAGGGGCACTGTATGTAGCTTTTTTTCGAAGCAGCACCTGAAATACAAATAAATCAGAAACCTCGCATGTCCAATTTACACTTTTTAACTTGGAATTCTACCGCAGCTCGTCTGAAGAAACCAACGTGCGGATCACCGACAAAAGCACACTACTGCTGGACTCTGGAGGCCAGTATTTGTAAGTTTGTGAAGTGTCACACCCAATTAATGCAATAATCGTGAATGTGTCAATTTCCATACCAAGTAAACTATGTCATATATACTTTTACTCAAACAACGTCCAGCATTTTTAAATTGAAACTTGATCAAAAGTTAGCATGCACGTGTTGTTTGAATTTCCACATCACCAACGTTCCACTTGCAATGAAACGTAGCCATAATTTGTTCCTGTGAAATAAATAATTGATTACAAAATGTATCGTTATAGGCGCCTAACTTTCCCTCATTTTATTTCTCCACGAGTTGAACGTTCAGAGCTCACGAAGCTAAATATACTAAGTTGAAGTATATAGATACCCACCAACTAAACCAGCCATGTTTTTTTTTCAACACACGACCGAAATCATTACAAAAACAATATGTGAGATGTTGAATATATAAACGTGTCCAACGTGACTCCACATGCGTGTCCTTTGCTTTACATTGACAGATCTGGTACAACCGATATAACTCGTACATTCCACTTCGGAGACCCTAAGACCAAAACAAAGGTAAATGCTTATTGAAGAGAACAATACTATCAACATTTTGTCGACGTTAACAACGAAAAGATCTCGTATTAAAAAATCTTGTGTATTGTCAAAATGACCTCATTGTAATACGTATAGGGCCTACCCAATATACGTGTTTCGGCAACAGACCTAAAATGCTATTTTCCCCCACCAAATTTGGATCATTGCCAATGTGCAAAACCACTAAATAAAGAAAATTAAAAAAAACTGAAAATTACACAGTTTGATAGAACATCTCTCACTCTGTCTTCAAATATTTGTTAATTTTCTCCAAGGTACAATCCTTTTTGTTTTATCTGCTGTATATAATGGTGTTGTGGTTAGCCTACTTTTGAAAGACGTGTAATAATATTCGTAATAATATTCGTAAATGCAAATGAAATTCCTAATGTTTGTTATTTTGTACATTACAGGAAGCCTACACACGTGTCCTCATGGGACACATCGATCTAGTGACAAGCCACTTCCGTACAAATGTTTACGGTAAATATACAGTTATTTGTTTCAATTTGTAATACCATTAATAAGCGTTATGTAATTATTCCCCAGTATGATAAAATAAATTTGCATTATTTGTCCTAATGCCGGGCGTCGAAAAGCATACTTGTATATACTCTGTTGAAACTTGGGCAACAAGTTATATGATAAATTGAACATCATCACGGCTTGTAGGCCTATTATGAAGCCGCATCCAGCGCGAAGAATGCAGCAAACAACTTTTTGACAAAATTAGATTATGGGAGCAATACTACGTACTAAAGTGATTATCACTACCTGAATTTGTTTATCAAATGTTTCACAATGTAATTTAGTTACTGTTTTGTTTCCATTTAAAGGTCGTTCTCTTGATGCGATCGCACGAAATCCACTGTGGAGTAATGGTCTGGACTACCGCCATGGAACAGGTCATGGCATCGGCAGTTTTCTGAATGTGCATGAAGGTACAAAAACAATATTATGCTACGACAAACTCCGGAGGGGGGGGGCTTACATTACCCTTCGCCGGCCGAGCCGCTAGTTGATTTATTATTCATAATTAAGTTATGTTCATGATTCTTGTGAAATTCTGGTCCCTGAAGAGTTAGCTGACCTCAGAAACACCATACACAGTCGATTCAAATTACAAAACTTGGCAAAAAAGTAGCATGAAATCAGGAAAGTTATGAAGCCTTTTAGGGTCGTCATGCATACAACTTGGTTACTCCTAAATGTCAACTCTTGGTGGCACTTTAGCCCCATTATCCAAACAGACGTAGGTCAGGGGCTGTATCCAATTTGCGCCTTATACACTCATCAAATAAATAGCCATGCATAGCCATGACAGATGCCCTCAATTCAAAAACATTTTTTTTTTATTTGACGACGATTGTTGTCTTAATACTTCAGAGGCTTGTTTTACCACTCATCATGACCAATCACAAGGCGATCGACATTTCAATGCAGTACAACGGGTATGCAGTTATTGTTCCAGCAATGTGTGTTTTTTTTCTGCGTGTTCATAGTGTTAAAGTTCTTGCACAAACGAAAATATGAAGCATTGTCCTCGTGCGTATTGAAATTCACGACTGTGTGTCCTGTTCAGTATTGGGACCTTAGTTTTCACAAACCAATTAAGTGAATTATGGACCACAATTTCACACACGAATGAGTGGAGGCTAATCGGCCCTTTTTGGGCCTCAGCTGCAAGCCCCACGCCTAGCTGAAAGTCTTAAGGAGACTGTTGTTAAGTTACTGTTTTTCCTCTCGGTTTTTTTTACCTACAGGACCAGCGAGGATAAGCCTTGGCTACGTCTCGTCGGAAAAACCCATCGAAATTGGAATGTTCTTCTCAGACGGTAAGTCGTCCCTACTTTTCAGTTTTAATCGAACGTTCCGACTTTTTGACTGTCATGTTATGATCAACACAGAGAAAAACCTCTGACATTGTGAAAGTTCTTTCTATGGCAAATAAATCAATGCGATTATTAGATACTAAGTCAAACTTTATCATTATTTGATTACATGTTATTTCTCGTTTGATTTCACCAGAGCCTGGCTACTATGAAGATTACGACTTTGGGATCCGTATAGAGAACGTCATGATGTCTGTAGCAGCCCAGACTGATGTAAGAAAAACGCTCTAACCCTCCTAGCAAACATACATTCTGTGCCAAGTTGTCCTTTCAGTCAAAATCAATCAAGGGACTATTTTCAACAGTTACATTAAAAAGTTGGATAGACCTTCATCATGCTAGCACCATTCCAGTCATGTTCCTAGCTGTACTGAATGTACAAAAAGGAACCAGACTATTTGTGCAAAAAGGAACCAGACTATTTTTTCCTTTCAGCCTCGCTTTGGTTTTGTTGATTTGAATCGGAAAAAAATCAAGATGGCCGCAACATGATATAAATGGTCTATTGTTTATGTGACTTGAAACAGCTGTGCTTTGACTGTAGCTGATTGATAAGACAGCTGTGCATCGGTTTCCTGCTTTTGTCTGTTGACTGAATTTGACTAGTCAGAGTGCTTGCGTGAAATATGATCTGACTGTTTGGGAGTAGCCTGTGTAAAAGGCATGGCAGGGAACGTGGATGGAATTTATGACTGTCTGTGACTGTTTAAACAGTAGGTGTTCAATCTTCCCAAATTTCCAGTACGCTCTTGAGGGCCAGCCGAGTGTCCTCGTTGTACCTGTCTAACTGACTGACTGACTTGTGATCTGGGAAGTGCTGTCATATAGGATTACCCCATATTAACGCCACTTAATGAATGGGCTAAATTCGGCCCATTGTGTAGACCAGATGGATGGACAGATTCCACGTGAAAATAGCCATTCAATTAAATGGGATTCTGTGGGATTTTATTGTGATTCTGCCTCGTCTTGTGTTATTAACTTAGATTGTCAGAAATTATAATTAGAGGTGGGTTGGGAAGTTACTTTGAAACTTATTGCACAAGTAGGCCTACCTCTGATGAAGATTTTGTATATAGATAAATGTTACCAATGTTTCCCTTTTTTATGAAAAACTAATGATACAATTTCTAAACTGATAATAAACATTAACTATCCTCTGTCGTTGCAGTACCAGTTTTACACCTACAAGTACATGACATTTGAGATGATTTCGCTGGTGCCCTTCGAGCCGAATCTCATTGACTTCAACCTCATGACGCCTAAACAGGTAACAGTTACCTTTGTTTTTGTTTTCGTTTGTTTATATTTATTTGCGATCTCCACATGCGCTGTAGAGGTGTGACGTCACGCGCAGTCGTCTTTATTAGTGATATGTCCAAACAATGTCTTGTCTCGTTTACCATAGAATTTGCACGGGCAATTTAGGTGAATCATACTACCGGTAGTGGAAATTTTTCAGACATTTAGAATAAATAAGACTGGAAATTGGGACGGTGCTTCGTAACTGACTGCAGTTATCACTCAGAACGCGACAGATTTCTTTATTTTTGTTTTCCAACTAATGAGAAATTGATGGAAAAAAGGGCACGGTGCGTATCGCTTGTAAGTCCAGGTTAGTGTGGAAACATCAGCCAAGGCAACGTGTGACTTCGGTGGCATATGATAAATGTCCATAACAAACGACGACATACATTGCACACCTTCAACTAGTGAAAATAATGGGAAATGGTTTTGATGTCTTTTTTTATGTCAGCTGACTTACTACAACGCCTACAACAAGCGGATCCGCGACGAGGTGGGGCCGCTGCTCAAGACAGACCGCGCCCGCGACTGGATGACCAAGAAGACCGCGCCCGTGGAGTTTGTGTATCAAGTCTGCATGCCGGACTGCAGTGGTGGGTCCGTGGCCAGCCCAACCGCAGGGATAGGCTTCATCGCGCTGCTCTCAATATTGTGGACCTTTTGCCTACATTAGTAGTTATAAGTATCGGAAGTCCGTTCAATTGGTTTTTACTGCTAATGACGTATGTAATTGGTAGATTTGGGGGCATTAGCTAGAGTTAAGACAGAGTTTGCCTTCAGCAGTACTGCAAGAATAAAATTGGACTCAAAGTGTACTCCCAAATTTATGCTAAAATGATATCAGCGTGCTTGAGGATTTTATGCTCGGCAAATCCTTTATAATTTGCATCTCATGAATTTCTGAGCTGCTCCAATAGATAAGTAATTGCTTCAAAAATAAATACAGTCAACTCCCGATAACACGAACTAATCCCAAGCTAGCTAAAATGTTATATCAGAATTTTGTAGTAAAGGTAGAGTATATCATTTGTCATTTGTTTCCACTTAAGCAACAAAAGTGCTCTTAAGGAAGGTGCTTAACAACTAACCTGATAAAATTCTAGCTCTGTGAATGCTGTATATTCGGGGAAAACAATACTCTAGGATCTCGACTTGCCAAGTCATATTTTGAATTGTGCCTGAAATCAGCATCTGGGACACGCTCTCACTCAGCCGATTGCAAGCACTGAACCGACAGATAACAGCAACTGCGTGCGTGTGCTTGGTGTCAATGCTTGCACACACCCATTCACGGATTTGCCCAGTTACAAACCAACTAACGGAAATTTCCGAAAATGTGTCACTTGACTCATCTTTGGAAATGACCTTTTATTGTTATCTTCAACATGACAGCATGCCAGAAGGAATAATTTCACAGGGAGTTTAGTGCCATTACTATCTTCAAACCAAGTAAGTTTTTAACAATAATTTGGTCAGTTACTTTTTGGATAGCTGCAAACGATCTACTCTACCTGTAGGCAGAGTGGTGGTACCATTCATTGCGCACATAAATGCACAGTTCGACCCGAAGCTTTATGTCGGCTATGACCAGATCTACAATTTGTATCGAGTTAGAGTTTGTATTAGCGAGATTCAACTGTACCTGTATTAACGTCATTCATGGAACACGATTCCAATTTCTCAATTTAGTTTTTTTTTAATTCAATCCTGCCAATAAATACGTATACATAATTCAATAAATTAGATTAGTCACATTTTTCGTATTGAATTTTGTTAAATAAATATCTGTATTAAAATAAATCATGGAAGTTCATTTTTCAATTTCAATTTTGTTTATGCTCTCCTAAATAAGTACATTAGGTACACACAAGTTAGATTAAGGGCTATTCCAGCGTTATGAAAGGAAGTTGTAATGTCTGTGACAGAGCCAATTAACCATGATATCTAATTAATGATTCAGAGAAATGATCCCAAACTCCTAGTCTGTAATCTCCTTGACCATTACCAGATGGTGGATGTAGAAGATTTGAAAAACATATTTTCGGGTTTATTCACTGAGCTTTTAAAAGTTCTGTCACAGACATAACGCTGGAAATTGCCCTTATTCCAATGCGTGTATTGGACTATGTTTATTATAATATGGAATTTTGCATCGGGGTGATATATATTAAAATAGGTTTTGCCCTTCACCGACGTTTAAACACTGTATACTCGGTGTGTTACCTCCCGAGTGAAAGATGGAAAAAATCACTACGGTGGGACTCGAACCCACGACCTCCTGCTTTCTAGTGCAAATGTCTTACCACTCGACCACCGAGGTAACGGGATCGGTTGGCTGGTTCGTTTGAATCTGATGTACATAGCAGCGGGTACCGCATAAACTATTATAAGATGGAATTTTAACTTATAAACTATTATAAGACGCAAAATTCCATCTTATAATAGTTTATGCGGTACCCGCTGCTATGTAGATCAGATTCGAACCAGTCAGCCGATCCCGTTAGCTCGGTGGTTGAGTGGTAAGACATCTGCACTAGAAAGCAGGAGGTCGTGGGTTCGAGTCCCACCCGAGTGATTTTTTTCCATCTTTCACTCGGAAGGTAACACACGGACTATGTTGAATAAACTACGGGACGGCGGTAAACTCGGCAGAGTAACCTGGTCGGGGTACAAAGTTGTCGCTGTGCAGGGTTACTTTGACTGTGGTGGTCGTCGATTGGTATTCCAGGCCGCTGCTGTACACGCCGCAGTACTTGATCGCTTCGTTGGTGCCCAAGTCCGTAATCTGTCACAGAGAATCACAGGAGAAAATTGGAGAAAAAAAAAATTGAAAATGGGGAAGGAAGAGTCAATCACAAGTCCATCACAAGTCCATCACAAGTCCATCACAAGTCCATCACAAGTCCATCACAAGTCCATCACAAGTCACTCACAAGGTCATCACAAGTCAATCACAAGCCATCACAAGTCAACACAAGCCATCACAAGTCCATCACAAGTCATCACAAGTCATCACAAGTCCTGTCAAGTCCATCACAAGCCATCACAAGCCATCACAAGTCATCACAAGTCAACACAAGCCATCACAAGTCCATCACAAGTCATCACAAGTCATCACAAGTCCTGTCAAGTCCATCACAAGCCATCACAAGCCATCACAAGTCATCACAAGTACTCTCAAGTTCATCACAAGTCCATCACAAGTCAATCACAAGTCCATCACAAGTCCATCACAAGTCCATCACAAGTCCATCATAAGTCACTCACAAGGTCATCACAAGTCCATCACAAGTCCATCACAAGTCCATCACAAGTCAATCACAAGTCCATCACAAGTCCATCACAAGTCCATCACAAGTCATCACAAGTCCATCACAAGTCCATCACAAGTCATCACAAGTCCATCACAGTCGTTGGTGTTAGACTATTTCATTTGAAAATAATACAACAGGGTTCCCAGCACTTTATGAAAACAAAATCTCCTGAGTTTTCCCTGATATTTCCCTGAAAAATTTCCAAAATTCCATGAGAATTGTTTTTCACTTCAAAAAGGTTGCTGGGAAGTCAGGACATGGTTGCAGCAAGGCAACTAAGATACTGATTATATTCACACTGCATAAACACTTAAAAACCACAGCCAGTCACTGGAACACATGGCACAAGACGCACATTAACCAAACTGGCGAAAACCTTTCCCTTCTGGGTCACTGTTAAATTCCCTGAGTTTTCCCTGACTAGAAAAAAATGGAAACTCGTTTTCCAGGTTTTCCCTATTTCCAGAGTGTTTGGGAACCTTGTATTCTAAGTAATGGACAGATTCGCTGATTCATTAGGCAAGACGACTGTATCTTTACCTCTAGATTTTGACCAATCAGCGGGCGCTTTCTATGTCAGGTCTTCGGTCATTTACCTTTGTCGCATCTAGACATGGATGAAAATAACCCTGCTAGACACAGCAACAAAGGCTGTGGTCACGCGCTATTATGTTACGCGACACATACGCGCGCGGCTGTTGTTGCATTACAAAACACTGCATTCGAATTGACCAATCAAACCATTTGTCCTGATTTGGGAATGTAATGACGTCACGGTTTAGTAAAGTCGACTCCGATTGGCTGAGGTGCGGGATCGCATAAATCTGCATGCTTTGACATATCGGACGTTAGACAGGAGACTTGGCTCAAAGGATAAGGCGTGATACTCAGACTAGGAACCTTGTACAAGAGTAGAAAAAAGTTCTGACGATAATTACCTGAACCCAGTCCCACCCGCACTGATCTTCGTACTCGACGTCAAACTTATCAAACATGATCTTCACTCTCCTGCCAGTGGCCACCGTGATAGTGGTGACACAGTCCACGTTCTTGGGGTAGTTATTTGGGAAGTTTGGGGACGTGAAGGTCCCCGTCGGACCCCCGAGATCCTGCATGCATGCCGAGGAGGGGGGTGCGGTCTGGGCGGGGCCAGAGGTAGGCGTCAGGGAGGCGTCCACCGCTTCGTAGGTGGCCTTGTAGCCCTCAGCGGGTTGAACGGAGTCGCTGTAGAACAGGATCTCGCAGGACTTGGATTTGGAGCGCCAAGTGGAGGGGGTGGACATGGTGCCACAGTACGACACGGTGTCGCCATCGGGAATGCTCGTCAGCTGATGAATAATAAAATAAATCATAATTGCATATTCATAAAGCAAAAATACATTCATCGCAGCTGTGATTGGTCGACTTGACAGCGTCTTGGGGCAGGGCTTAATAGCCACAGTACGATATGATGTCGCCGTCGGGAATGCTTGTCAGCTGATGAATAATTAAATCAATCATAATGCATATAAGCAAAAATACATTAATCGCAGCTGTGATTGGTCAACTTGAAAGCGTCTTGGGGCAGGGATTAATTAATAGCCGCAGCATGACATGGTGTCACCGTTGGGAATGCTTGTCAACTGATGAATAATAAATTAATCATAATGCATATTCATAAAGCAAAAATACATTAATCGCAGCTGTGATTGGTCAACTTGAAAGCGTCTTGGGGCAGGGATTAATTAATAGCCGCAGCATGACATGGTGTCACCGTCGGGAATGCTTGTCAGCTGATGAATAATAAATTAATCATAATGCATATTCATAAAGCAAAAATACATTAATCACAGCTGTGATTGGTCAACTTGAAAGCGTCTTGGGCAGGGCTTAATAGATCAGGCAATTTATGCTCATTATTACCCTGCTCATTGGGCCAATGAAACATTCCAAAGACAATCTTAGCTCCCATGGGAGTATACAGCGCGATGCTGCCATTTCGACGCAAAGCAGCTAAATCAACCACAATAACCATCTCTGCCCTCACAGGTACCCATTTACTCCTGGGTGGAGAGAAGCAATGAGTGACAAAGTGCCTTGGCAAGGGCACATACTGGTACACCACAACCCAGGCTGGACTCGAATCCACAACCTGCAGAATTACCCAATGATCTTAAGCTTGATTCACCTGCTGGGGAATATAACCACAGGACATTTCCATCAACAACAATAGGCTTTTTACGAATCTTTTTCCACCAAATAATCAATCATTTGGCAAAAATGTTATTCTTTTGGAGTAAATTTCTTTTTTCTCAAAACTCCTCATGTCATAATTGTTTAAACTTCTAAGTGAACGGGCTTGCCTACTCAGAGTTGTAACGAGTCACTGTTTTTTGGGACTCGAGTCGAGTCATTTTAAAGAAGTGACTCGAGTCGAGTCGAGTCATTAGGTCAACAAGGTCGAGTCGAGTCGAGTCGAGTCACAGAGTGTGGTCGAGTCGAGTCGAGTCGAGTCGAGTCAAGTGTTTAGCTCAAGTCAATTCGAGTCACAAATATTTGAACACTATATAATAAATTACAATAAAAAGCAACAACGCAAGAGAGAAAGAATACAAGGCACCAGTCTATTACGAAAATCCAAAGACATAAAGTATGCTGTATGGTACCCAACCAACAGTTTCCCTTGCTAGCTCACGTCACAGATAAGAAGATGTGAAACTTCGGTCTTATAACTGGTTTGGCTTCGGGTCTAGATTTTGTTGTTGGCTGATCGCTGACAACGTCAAAACCTAATTGCATTATACAAAACTGTTTCTGATTATTTAAAGTTGGGCCCATCCGTATCCATTTGTTTTGTGAAATCGGGACATAAATTTAGCCAGCGTTCCACCAAGAACTTCAAAATTGCCCAAAACCAATGATGAAACCACAGATTGAGAAATGCGTTTTAAGTCTGGTTCGGGGTTTAGCATTACATGCTATAGAACCACATGGTGGGAGTCCGCGACACGGTGTATGTTTGTTGTATCATTATGGAGGAAGGAAACAGACGGCCGGTATATGAACGTACATTATTCGCAAACATAACGTGACGTGAACAAAAACTGGTAACACGAACGGCGCGGCGTAAGTCATTGCAAATATTTTTCGCATTTATTTTTGGGACTCGAGACTTATTAGCCTTCCTCGAGTCGAGTCGAGTCATTCTGATGAGGGACTCGAGTCGAGTCGAGTCATTTGCTCGCAGTGACTCGAGTCGAGTCGAG
Organism: Patiria pectinifera; assembly: GCA_029964075.1. Lineage (NCBI taxonomy): Eukaryota > Metazoa > Echinodermata > Asteroidea > Valvatida > Asterinidae > Patiria > Patiria pectinifera. The sequence continues at coordinate 18,478,089 of CM057148.1, read as the reverse complement.
TCGCCAAAAAATGTGACTCGAGTCAGACTCGAGTCGAGTCATTGACTCGAGTCATTACAACTCTGTGCCTACTCTTCCCCCCTCCCCTCCAATTTTTTTTCCCCTTGTTTTTTTGTTTTTAATTCAAAATTTCATACTGTTATCAGGAGTTGATTGCATTACGATTTACCTGCACATAGTCATAACACCAGTTGCCTTGGTAATAATCCTCCAATTGGAAATCCGTGAAGGTGATTTCGCACAGCATGCCGTCTGGTAGCTCGATGCGCATCTTGCATTCGATGTTGAGGGGGTAGTCGCGGGGGTAGCCTGGTGACGTCATTTTGCCGGTGCTGTCCCTCAGGATGATGTTGTAGTCATTCCCACAACCTGAACGTCAGAGAAACGGGTCATTAAGCCAGACTGCCATGTGCTGCATATTGCTTATGTAAGTTAAAGTAAACTCTGTCACGAGCCAATATAGCGCATCAGGCAGGCGTTTATCTCCGTTTCCTTAGCATGAAACGATTGAGCATATCTCTATTCCCCCTGGATGGGATGCCGATCCATCGCAGGTTATCTGCCTAGCTAATGCCAGTACTGATATGTACTCCTGGGTGGAGAGAGGGAGGCAAGTGGAGGTGAAGTGGCTTGCCCAAGGACACAACATATGACCAGCAGCTGGACTCGAACCCCTGATCCTCTGATCATGAGTTGCAAACCCTAACCACTAGGCCACACTTCCCCCATATTGCTTATGACAAGGGCCTAATTTCATGGCGCTTCTAAGCAGGGAATAATGTTAGCAAGTGCTAAGCAAGAATCAGCTGGGAACCAGTTGCAAGTAATGTACATCCAATGACAATTTGGCTGGTAACCAGTTTCTGCTCAGCAAATATTTTCTGCGCTTAGAAAATTCCGCTGGGAACCAGTCACAAGTAAGGCCAAAAAAAAAAAATATTCGGTCTCTGGTCAGACCAATGTTCCGGAATTGACGGAATTCCGGAATTTCTTCAAGCTTGGATTGTACAGACAAGGTGGGTACTATTTTGCTTTTTTGGTGTCCTCATGTACATTGGTGTCCTCCATAATTTGCCTTGGTGCTTTCGATCATTTGCCTTGGTGCAATTTCCCATTCCTTGCTGCTCTTTGGTAAAAAAATTGAGGAGGTGCGGAAATAGAGGGCGCTGTTGGAGCTACCGCGGAACATTTAAAAAAAAAAAAGATCGACGCGCACGATAAAAATCGACGCGCGCGCTGACCAGAGACCGACTTATTTTTTTTTTGGGCCTAATGTACATCACATTAAGGTTGGCTGGTAACCGATTTTGCTAGTAAACATGTTCTGCGCTTAGCAAATTTCTGCTGGGGACCAATCACAAGTAATGCTATAAGCCTGAATCAGCGGGACCAGTAGCAAGCAAATTAACCTGATTTTGCTAAACAAATATTTTCTGCGCTGAGCAAAAATCTACAGGGAACCAGTCACAAGTAATGTACATCACATTACAGGTTGGCTGGTAACCTGATTTTGCTTAGCAAATATTTTCTGCGCTTAGCAAATTTCTGCTGGGAAACCAGTCACAAGTAATGTGCATCACATTACAACTTGGCTGGTAACCTGATTTTGCTACGCAAATATTTTCTGCGCTTAGAACAAATCTCCTGGGAACCAGTCACATCCAATTTACATTTCATACAGTTTTGACTGGTAACCTGTTTTTTGCTAAGCAGATAAATTGACCCTGCTTGTCAGTAGAAACGCTAGCCGCCAAAGCAGGAAACCTACCTGTGTTGACAGCAGCCTGCACTGGTAAGGCCTCGGACTCGTACTTTGCGTTGAAGCCGGTAGAGGGCGTCCTATCGTTGCTGTGGAACAGCACCATGACGTCGTTGGTCTCCGACGACCAGCTGAAGGGGTTCACCTTCCTGCCGCAGAATTTCTCCTCGTTATTTCGCCCGACGTCCGATACCTGAACAAAAATGTACATCCAATTTCAAACATTTTGAAAATTCAGAAAATCTATCAAGGGATCTGCAAGTTGAATCATGGGCAGCGCAACAATCACGGACAGATTAGTTTGATTAACTTTCAGCTCAGTGGATGCTACACATTTTGAGAAAACAGCGGAATCATATGCACAATTTTGAGGGTCTCCTAACTGGACTAGGTTGGTAATGCACATTAAAAATCCTTTCCCCGCAGTTACGTTATCTTAATCTGTCTTCAATGAATGTTTTTCAGGCTGAATAATTTCACAGGGTACTTGGTACCAGTCCTGTCTTTAGTTTGAAGGAAGATTTTCTCATTTAAAGGGAAGATACAACATTTGCAAACATCAAAAAATGAAATGCTCAAATTATTACGAAATACCTTACTGGATTATTAGGGAATGACAGTCTAAAGCATCCTGTAAAATCCTGGCTGCTGTTATGCTGACATTTTTAAGAAACATTGTATTTTTCCAATGCTGATCGGCCGACCTGGCTTTTTTGCAAAAACCGCTCCTGTTTTTTTCATATTGAGTTGTTCCGCATTTTCTTTGCAATTGATACACACCTGTGAAGAGGCACAAGCCTGCTAGACTGATTCTTTGACTTTACAATTCCCCAAAGTCTATAAATTGCTGTGTTTCATCTTAAGAAGGGTCAGGGAACCAGACTACAAGAACATGATTGGTTTTCTTGGTTTTTCCAGCATCTACAAACTCAAAATGTGAAACAAGTCAGTTCAACAATTTTTGCCACAACATACTCCTTCAAATCCATTTTTTCCCAGAAAATTGCAACAAAAGCAAGTGTTGTACATTCCCTTTAATTCGGTAGATACGTTTCCAGATAACTGTCCCCCCCCAAAAAAAAACAATTTGAGAAAAGTTTAATTTTGTTAACTTAAGAAAACCTTAGGAAATGAATTTAGATATTGATATATCGCAGCCTTTGAGGGAATATGAGGACCATCCACCAACCTGGCTAGTGACCCCACCCAGCCCTTGTGCCCAATCACCCCCCCAACCCCTTGCTCAGAATTTGGGAAAGGCAAAAAGTGCCCCTTCCCCAGCAAAAGGCCCCTCATCACTGCCCTAGTTTTTCCACTGGACTCAGAACACACCTCGACGTAGTCAAATAGGCAGTTCCCAGAGCTCTCGAGACCAAAGGCGGAAAACGTGATCTTGACGCGCTGGTCCTGCGCCACAACAATGCTGTAGCGACACTCCTTGCTGTTCGGGTAGTTGGCGGGATAGTTGGGACTTGTGAAGATACCAGACGGAGTCTTGAAATCCTTATCGCAATCTACGTGATAAAAAAAAGAAAATTGATTTTCAAGGAGTACGCTTTTAGAAGTGAGCCCTTGTAGAGTAGAATTTTTTTTTTTTAAATTGGAACAATTTCCACCAACACATAATGTGTGAAAAGTTTTTAAAAACCGAGAGCAAATTGGCTTCGGACAAGGACTCAACCAAATGACTCAAGCTCAGACTCAAATTGAACCAAGTGGCTTGATACTTGAACCGAGTGACTTGAATCGGACTCGGACTCAAAAACCAAGTGACTCAGACTCACTCTAAGTGACTCGGAACTCAAATTTTGACTCGAAGTGACTTCACTCTGGTCCACTTGTTTATAGTCTACCCTTAATCCCTTGAAGAGACTCACGACTGGGACTCAAACCAACTGACTCAGACTCAAAACTCGGGACTTAACCTAACTTTGCTTTAACAAACTTTAACAGAATATGTGCTGAGGTCTACTAAAGCCAGCCTCAGGTCGACCTTGCGACGGCACAGATCAGTCGGCGACTGACTTTTCAGGATCAAGCTGCGCCTGAGCTACGACCGTCGGGAACAACTCAGTTGCCGATTTTGTGCGACCTGAGTGTAACTGCGATGATATTAAGATGATCAGCATCAGTTGGCGCTCAATAAAATCACCAGTCGCAAGAGTAGAAAAATTTCAACTTCTGCGACGTGTTCCGCGACCATTACACGATTTCTCAGTTTTGTGACCTGAGCATAATTTGTGTGCTTGATGCCGACGGTTCCGTCGTGGCACAAGCAAATCGTGGGTTGACCTGAGGCCGGCTTTATTTAAAGGTGGCCCAGAATCCCTTGTAGTGACTCATAAAGTGAACTCAACCATTTTGACTTGGGACTCAGACTCAAGGCAAGTGACTCGTGACTCAAGACTCAGACTCGGACTCCACCCAATTTTACCGACACTGTCTTTGTTTTACCCGAGGGAGCGCTGAGGTCTACTTGCTCATAGATGGCCCTGAATCCCTTGTAGAAGACAATGAGGTCACTCTTGAAGATCAACTGGACCTGGTTGGTCCCGATGATGCGCTCAAAGGGATCCTTGCTGCCACACAGCTTGTCCGAAGTGCCGGAAACGGCATCTTCAATCTACAGACAGAGAGAATACAGACATGGCAGGAATATGGATAAGATCTAGTGAGAAAGTTAACGGTCAACCATACTTGGCCACTAATTTTTCATCTCATTGGAAAAACGGAGAGGCATCAACAGAATACATCTTTTGAAATGGTATTAAGCTTTTCAAAAAACCTTACAGTGAGTGCACAAAAAAGGTACAAAACATTGAAAATTACTGTATTAATTTCGTGCATAATGTACAGCTCTGTTGATTTACATTAACCCTTTGGCTTGTCAATCCTCTTCCCCTGCCCGTTGCCTGCTACACAGGCTAGTCACCAACAGTCAGATCATATTTCTTTTAGGCACGGTGACACCAGACAAAAGCAGGTAGGCACAGCTGGCATATCAATATCCTACAGTCAAAGCACATCTGTATCAGGTTTCATAACAATCACAGCCAGTCAGTCCTGCTTTATGAAGGCAGGGAGCATTCAAATTATTTGACGGAAATCTTTGGTCAGTCGTTTTTCTTCCAGCAGACACACTTACCTCAAGGTAGTCGTACTCGCATTCTCCGTTTGGTGCCGGACCCTCCAGGTTGAACTCTACAAATGTCAGGTGGATACCGAAACCGGTCTCCACGGTAACGACGTAGTTGCACTCCCTGAGGTTCGGGTATTCGCCCGACGACATGGGGCTCTGGATCTCACCGGATTGATCGTCAAAGTTGTACTGGCAGACTAAGAAGAAAACCGAACAGTCAAAAATTTGATGAGCGTTGTTCAGTGCTATAGACTCTGTGTACAAGGTTCAGGGTTCCCAGCAAACAAAATTCATTGAGTTTTTCTCTGATATTTCCCTGAGAAATTTCCAAAAATCCTTGAGAAATATTTTCACTATAATGAGGTTGCTGGGAAGTCAAGGGGCGGTTGCAGCAAAGAGTTTAAAATCCTGATAATTCACAGGCAACTTGTTGACAAGCGATGGCATCCCTTCTCCCCTTATAGACCTTTATCATGCTGCCACCATTTCAGTCATGTTCCCTGTATCCAATAACAGTCCTGAAAGATGATGTTTTTGTGCAAATAGCAACCAGACTATTTTTCCTTCCAACGTCACTTTGGCTACGTTGATTTAAATGGCAAAAATCAAGATGGCCACAACATGATAATGGTCTATAGCAATCCTTTCAGTTAGTCAATAGACAACTTGGACACATGGCACAAGACAATGGCACTAACAAAAACCTTTCCGTTCTGGTCACTGTCAACTTACCTGAGTTTTCTCCTGTTTTTTGGTGTTTATCTCAAATTCCCTGAGTTTGCCTTACTGGAAAAATGAAAACTAATTTTGAAGGGTTTTCCGGATTTCCAGAGTGGCTGGGACCCCTGCAAGTACACTTTTCACTTTTGACAAAGAGAGAATAGGCGGGAAGACATGGGCGGGCCGTCACTGCGTTAAGGGGAAGTCTTTTTATTGTTAGGCAAATTAGGACCGAGTTATGGGGACTTTCTGTTGTCCCCACAGCGTCTTCGGTTCCCATAATACCATGGGACAACTCATGTGTAGTCCCCACAGTTACGGAACAAGTATGAGCGTACATGTCATTATTCCACAACTGCCGTACAACTGACGTACGTGTTGGTTAACTTCGAGTACATACTTTCCAAACGGTACAACAATACAGTGCTAAAGTTAGAAAAACTGAGCGATTTTCAACAAAATACGAGTCTGCTTTCCGACGGTTATGACATTGTGGAGCTGGCCTAAAGTTGCTCTATGAAAATTTCAATAATAATTTTGTGTAAATAGCCCTTCATGGAAAATTGGTAGAATTTTGTTGGTTAATGAGCAAGTAAAGTTTGTCGCGTCAATGCAACAAGGTCGTATCCCCTAAAATGGCATGAACACAAAACGCGAGTTTTAGAATGTCAAAATGTCGTATCTCGCTTAAAATAACCTGAATGTACACACAAAGTCAATGGATGTCGAGATGCAACCTTGTTGCATGGAGCGTATTTGCGCGAGATATGATTTGTTGCAGAATGGAGTTACGACCATGTTGCACTGACGGGACGAGTTCATCTCATTTTTAAAATTTTTTTTGGCCTGCTTTTCTGCACTCAAGGACTCACATTACCTGTATTTTCAGGCCGGTCTTCAAATTCGTACTCGGCGGTGAATCCCCCATACTGCCGCTGACTGTCGCTTTGGAAGATGACAAACACCAGATTGGAGTCCGATGTCCAGCTGAATGGAGTCTGTTGGTTGCCGCAGTAACGGTCCGCCTTGGAACTCAGTTTGTCTGTGACCTAAATAAGTTGGTGAAGGAGGAAAATGTCAAATAAACAGGGCTCAATTTCATCAAGGAGAGAATTATGAGTTGCGACCTGACTTGAGACCCGACTTGCCACTGACTTGTGACTGATTTGTGACCAACTTGTGACTGAATTGCAACTGCTGTGCAACTTCCTTGCAACTGCATAGCGACTGACTTGCGAGTTGCAACCCGACTTGCCACTGACTTGTGACTGATCTGCCACCGACTTGTGACTGACTTGTGACTAGCTGACTTGCGAGTAGCAACCTGACTTGCCACTGACTTGCGACCGACTTGTGACTGACTTTTGACTAAATTGCAACTGCTATGCAACTTCCTTGTAACAGCCTAGTGACTGACTTTGAGTTGCAACCTGACTTGCCACTGACTTGTGACTGAATTGCGACTGCCTTGCAACTGCCTTGCAACTGACTTGCGAGTTGCAACCTCACTTACAACTGACTTGTGACTGATCTGCGACCGACTTGTGACCGACTTGTGACCGACTTGTGACTGACTTGCGACTGCCTTGCGACTGCCTTGCAACCTCCTTGCAACGGCCTCACGACTGACTTGCGAGTGGCAACATGACTTTCTACCTGACTTGTGACTTGACTTATGACGGACTTATGACGGACCTGTGATTGATTTGGAATACAACTAACCTCCACGCTGTCCTTTTCGCACGTGTCGTCCGACTCGGTGTTGAAGCTGTTGAACGTGAGCCTGACACGCTGATTGGCCAGCGCCAGGATGGAGTAGGTGCATTCCGCGTTGCGTGGGTAAATCCCCGGGTAGCCGGGTGAGTTAAAGCCCCCACTGGAGGTCTCATAGATCCCTCCGCATCCTGCAAAAGGATAACAAAACCCAATATTACATTAACGTCACTCCGACGCAAATTCCATTTTATGAATAGTTTGGTTGTGGTAACCGCTGCTATACCAGACTCTAACCAGCCAGCAAGCTCGGTGGTTGAGTGGTTAGACTTCTGCACTAGTAAGCAGGAGGTCGTGGGTTCGAGTCCCACCCGAGTACTCTGTGATTTTTTTCTTACAATTACTTGGGACAACAATGAGTAAACAGCGTTTATAAAATACGTCCGTGATTATTGAAATTACATCACCCAGATGGAAATTCCATCTTAGGAACTAATAAATAATGAAAACATCAGCGAGGTTAAAAAGTTTCTTTTCTCCCAAGGTCTGGGAAAACACAAAGTTTACAATTTTGGTCAGTGATTACATGTTGTAGTCGAGACTGGATAGTCCGAGACCGAGACCTGGAGTTCCGAGACCGAGACCGAGACCTTCAAGAGAGACCGAGACCTAGCTGGTCTGAGACCGAGACTGAGACCGAGGTGGTCAGAGACTGAGACCGAGACACCTAGATGGTCGGAGACCGCGGATAGTACAGAGAATAAATGTAAAAAAATAATAATAAAAAGTTCATTGCATGCAGACATTTAATTGAACTTGTAACCTTTTTAATGATGTCAGAATATAGCAAGGAGCTATAAATAATTAAAAAGAAAATAAAATTAAATAAAAGAACAAATTAAATAAAAGAACAAATACGGGCATGTCACACTGCAGTGATAAACCACATCGAAAACGAGACAAAAAATCACAATAATGTTGGTCATGATAACCAACAATACTGAACGAAAACAACAATCAATGTAAGTGATATTATGAGGGATAAATGCTGCATATTGCTGGTCTTGACTCAAGACCAGCAAAAACATCGAGACCACAGGGGACCAAAACCAAGATCAAGACTGAGATTACAGGGTAACAAGACCGAGACTGAGACCGGCAAAAAAATGGTCTCAAGACCGGTCTCGAGACCTACATCACTGATTTTGGTACGTTATTTCTTCCTCTGAATGTGTAACATCTCTAGAGAATGTCTGCCTACCGGTTGGATCCGGCCGCTGTTGGAATATGTATTCTGCCTTGAAACCCTTCTTCACGACGCTGCCGTCTGTGATGAACGTCACCAACGCCTCATTGCCAGATGAAACCCAGCTGAAGGGTAACTGGTTACCGCAATACTTGACGTTCCTGGAGGTGTCCAAGTTATCTTTAATCTACGACAACGGTAAATTGGGGGAAAACGGATGACAAGCGGAAATGACCAGCACTTTGCAATACCATGTGAAATCTTCTTAGAACTTGAGAGAGGTTTTGGAAGACAAGATGTAAAGGAACTAATTCTAAAAACAAACTTGTTGTTTGAAGAACCAGTGGTTTTGTTCTCCAAAAAAAACAAAACTAGAAATCTGGTGCAAGGAGCCAGGGGTAGAAACCGGTTCATATTTGTTCTCCCGTTCCTCTCATATAAACTTATGAAACCGTAGAACTTATGAAATCAAGTATCACAGTAAATCTTGGAAGAACCAAAAGGTCTGGGTTTTAAGAAAAAATAGAGTTCTTGTTCTTCTCTGGTTCTTTTGAGTTATTTTGTTTAAAGTATCAAAGTGATTTTCCCAAGAACCAAAGGTTCTAGATTTCAGAAAAAAATACATCATACGGATTTTGCAAAATAATATGAGCGCATCAGAATACCGTGACACGCAGAGTTCTATATGGACCATAGTATTAGGTACATGTATAACATCACAATATTGTGGCCATGGATCGACAAAACAGAATGCTTGAGGAGAAATTTTGTAATCATACCTCGATGTAGTCGTACTCGCATGCCGTCTTGGTGGTGGTTATGGCCTGTCGTTTGTACAGTATGTGGCGAGGGATGTGTCGCTTGTTGCGCGGGCTGCCGACAGGCGTAGTGCTTGGCAACTCCAGGTTCAGTTCCTGGAAGTTGAGAAAGACAATCTCATGGGCCTTGCCGTGGAACAGGTAGTCCATCCTTAGGTCGGAGGGGTAGTCCTTGGGGTAGTTGGGGCTGGTAAACAAGCCTTGGGTACCAGTGAACGTCTGGCTTTCTGTTACGAGAGGAGACACAATTTTACCAACCGTGGTAATTGGGCAATTCCATGGTAACGGATGATATTAGATTTTTTTTTTCAACTTCAAAGCATGTGTACTACCAATACCTTTTTCACAGGATCAAAATGATGTCGCTATTCTCGTACTCTAACCACTACTTTTTTTCCACATTAAATTTTTTCATTTACGAATTACGAATAAAGGTCGGTAACGAAATGACACTACTAATGGACATGCCTTTTGACATGTACATTTTGCCAAAAACTCTGTAAATTTTTTAAGGCAAACTTGATTTAAAGGATTGCAATCCCAAAACTAGAGTTTAGGCAATAGCATCATGATTTTTAATTGAAAGTTTGTTGATCAGTAATTAAGTACAGACATTTATTAAGGGGATGGATATATACAAGTGTGTGCAAAATGACAGCTTTTCCAAAATGTACATTTACACACAATGGAACTAAAATCAATTATGAACCTTTCTCTCCGCCTTAAAAACAAAAATCTCAGTAACACTTGGATATTACATGTGAAAACAAGATACCAAAATGTCTACCTAAAATCAATAATCTTAGCCCCAAAACTAAGGTTTTTTGGCCAAAAAATGTTTTTTTAGCAAACTGTAATTCATTTGCACACCATTAAAGGTGGTGTTGTCCACTTTCATTCGTGTGTCACGGATACGTGATGGCCTCTCGACCAATGGCAATGGGTTAACTGTCTTAGGTATTCATGAATAGTACTTAAAGTTGTTTTGCACAAAAAAGTCCCATTTTTTTTCTTTTTTTTCTTTGAATGTCTCATACAAAAGTGATTACTTTTTGTATTGCTACAAACATTTTCAATAGAGAAAAAAAGTTTATTTTTTACCAGGTGAAACTGGAAAATGGCAACTTGACATAAATTAAAAGTGAACTCACCACTGAGTCTTGGGCGGGGACCGCTGGAGAAGTATCCTTCCACTGTGTGTACACTGACCGAGGAACCACTGAGGAACTGCACTATCACCTGTAGCGAAAAATGAAGAAAAGCCAACAAGGGCACAAATTTATAGACATGCTTAAAACAGCAATTATTACTCTACCTCATACATATTCATGATCAATAGCCGAGTTCTCACTGGTCCATTCACCATCACGTGCCAGTGGCTAGTTTGGCTGTTTGCTAAGTGCACACGCCCCAGTATTCATGCACAGGGTAAAAACCTGGTTACCAATGCGCTTGTATACTACGCATGTGCTTTATGAAGCAATCATGGAACTAGCACACGGAGGTAGAGCGCACACGTAAACATCACCCGAGCAACATGCAGCAGCTACATGAAGAAATGGGGCACACGCACAACATTATTTTGCAGAGAAAACTTATGCGTTAACTTCATACAATTTTTGTGAATATGTATGAGGTAAAAACAAATATAACATGGTTTAGTTCAGGTAGATATTACCTCCCCTCAGTTCCCGAGGTGAAGTTTGTCAACTTCCAATACCTCAAAGAGCTATCAACCCTCAAAGCATGTTTTAGTTGTATACTGCTTATACAATTTTATGTTCTCAGCAACATCAGCTGTGTACCAGTCACGTGAATATCAATTGTATGACATTTTGCCAGGTAACCTGTGTCTGGTATTTTATATTAAATTTAATTGCTTATACATGTGGTAAAAAAGTGCCATCTTTCATAGCGACAAATAAACAAGTGCTATCTAATTGGTGCATTACATACCTCATTAGCATCCGACGTCCACGTAAATGGTTGCCGTGCTGTCGTGCACGTGGTGTCGCTGCGCTGTGTAGTGGTATCCGTCATCTACATCAGAACAAAAATGCATTCCTTAAAGCTCAAAGTTTTTGTTTCAACCACTGGGAATGCTTTCTGCAGGCCTAGTCATACTTTACATGGAATGGAAATACAAAGCTCATGCGGCGCCAAGGAAATTTTGTGGCAATACTGCAGACGTTGAAGTGTGTACAATGGTAGGGTCGATCAATTGTCATTTGTGCATTTTTTTCGTTTGAAGCACTAAAAGTGCGCAAAAACTAAAGATTGGTGCTTAACAAAAAACCTGATAAAATGTTAGGTCCGTGAATGCTGTATATTCCAAGAAAACAACATTCTAGGATATCATTTTCATTCAAAAGTTGCCGAATCATATTTGGAATTCAGCGAAATCAGCGTCCGAAACACATTCTCATTCAGCCAACTAGAGCTTTGCGATGTCACGCACTGAACCAACGAGTTAAAGCAACCGCGCACGCGTGTGCATTGTGCCAATGCTTGCAAGCACATATCCGTGGATTCGCCCAATTACAAACCAACTACTAACGGCAACTTTCAAATATTCGTCACTTAACACATCTTTATTTAATTGTTTTCTTCAAAATGACAGCATGCCAGAAAGAATAATTCTGCAGGGAGTTTAGTGCAATTACTATCTTCAAACGAAGTATGCTTTTCAACAATAATTTGGTCAGTTACTTTTTTGGACAGCTGACGTACCTTGATGTAGCTATTGCAATCTTGGTCCTTCAGGACCAGATTCTTAATAGTCAGGATGATTCGGTAGTTCAGCACCGGATGGGTGCGTATGACGATGTAGCAATTCTCCGCGCCCGTTGTCAGGGATGTCGACGGCCAATCAAAGGTGCCGGGGAACTCCGCATCAAAATACTGAACGCATGCTAAACAAGGAAAAAGAAATCTTTCTGTTTCAATTCAAGCAATTGCGGTGAACATTAAGGAAATCAGCAGAATATCTTGGCAGTCATGCTGGACAGTCAATGTTTTACCCTTCAAACGAAGAAATGTCCATGCAGACATTAACCCTAACTCCCTAGCGTCTTTTACTAGGAACTGGACCAAGTCCATCAAAATCCATCAATCACTGTGAGTCCAATACAAAACTGTACATGACATAATGGAATCCACCACTGATGCACTGGTTGACATTCATGGACTTGCTACACATGGCTTTTATCACAACAGCAGTACAGGAATCTGGGCAAAATCAATCAGATACCCCTAGCACTGCTTCAGGCCATTAGGCCCAAGTCCATCATGCTCCATCAATATTGAGTCACGCCAGGCCTTCTGGACCAAGGGCGGATCCAGGGGGGGGCCAAAGGGGGCCATGGCCCCCCCCCCCCCCAAAACGAAACCAATTTTTTTTTTTATATGTGACATCGCAAAAAAAGCAGTTAATGAGTACACCACCATCTTTTCCTCAAAAAAACATTGGTTAAAGTGGTCAGAAATTGCCTCAGATCGCACCACAGAGCATCTAGAATCCAAAAAAAATTTCGGGGCCCTTAAGCGGGCCCCGAACCCCACGCCGTAATTTTTGGACCCACTTTTTTGGAGGACCAACATTTTTTTTGGCCCCCCCCAAAATTGTGTTCTGGATCCGCCCTTGTTCTGGACTAAGTCCCCCAAAATCCACCAAAATGGGAGGGGGGATGGATTTTGGGTGGTTAGGGTTAAACAAAGTAGTATCAATGCAGGCAATTTTGTGGCCAACATATCTCAACAATACAGGGTGAGTCCAAAAGAAAGTGACCCAAATTAATGATTTGGTTTCTTAAAAAGTTACCAAATTTGAAACACCAACGAAGTATATCTTAAACGAGCATGTTTATCCACTCATCTCAAAGAGCGAATGACTGAAATGGATCCATGCTATTAGAAGTTATGCATGTTTGGCGATAGAGCAGCAGCCAAGTGCAAAACATTTTGGTTGTCCCGAGACGTCTGACAGCCAATTTGTGAGCCAGGGTTCGACCTTAGCGGTGGTCCGCTGGCCAAATGCCAGTTGAATTGCTGGCGGACCAGCTGAAACACCTTGCCAAGTGGTTCGGCTGGCCAGCCGAAAAAATCTGCGTCAAAAAAATGCTTGTTGTATTTATTTGGTTTCTTACTTACATTCGCTATTTTTTTCAAAAGAAACCTCCGTTATTTTTACAAATTCGCTTCGCGATATGACTACTTCGCAACTCTATTTCACGGTGACTATAATCATGTGCGTAAACCCAGCTCAATGCGGCGATGACTGATTCCCGCCGCGCCAATTTAGAAGACATGATGAAAATGCGGTAACTAGTCTGTGCACGGCTATGCGAGCGCTAGCACCATGGCTATGCATCGTGCAGGCGCCAGGCACGTGCTCTGTCAACAGGTCGGATTCGACATCGAAAAATGCCAAGAAAACACCGATGGAGAAAGAACATTTTTGCAAGTTGATTTACAGAATTGATCTAGCTTGTCTGTGTATGTATTTTCTGTGTTCAAGAGTTCATTTTGAGATCGCACTACTCGTATTTGGAGTGATACATGCCGTGTGTTTCCCGAAATTTTTGACCATAAAAACGGGTCTGTCGGCCCATGGTGGGCCGCTCGCCACACACGCACGCATCACACACCTCGGAGTTTTGGCCAGCTCCCTGCGTCTTGACTAGCGTTGTGCATATGGTGCGAACGACCTGAATTTACCATTATTTTTTGAAATTATCGAAAGCAAATATATTGACAATAATTAAAGGTAGGTTTTATTCACTTTTTGTTGCCATTTTGTGTATAGCTTTCGTAGTGCAATGAAAATAGTTCAGGCTAAAACTTCGCATATAATTGAATACCCGATTCAATCTGCATAAAAAAAATTGGCAAAAAAAAAGGAGAATTTCCGACCGACCGAAATATTTTTTGGGGGGCCTAATTAAGGTAGGTTTTATTCACTTTTTGTGGCCATCATTTTGTGTATAGCTTTCGTAGTGCAATGAAAATAAATCAGGCTAAAACTTCGCATACTGAGGCCTAATTGAATACCCAATTCAAGCTGCATAAAAAACAATTGGCCAAAAAAAACCCAAAAAATTCGACCGACCGACCCTATTTTTAAAAGGCATGTAATCTGAGGCAAAACTATATTTTTTTTTTGCGGCCTCAGTGGGTACACGCTGTATAAGCAGTGGCGTAGCCACCGGGAGGGGGGGGGGGGCGTGGGGGGCGATGAAACCTTGTGGGGGGCAATGAAACCTTGTCGCCCCCCCAGTCGCCCCCCCCCCCCCACTGAGATTTTTAGTTTCTAAAAAAATTATCATTGATCTACATGACGCCATGGGCGTCAATCCTGGGGGGGGGGGGGACAGGGGACATGTCCCCCCCACTTTTTGAAGGGTGGGGGACACAATATCAAATGTTCCCCCCCCCCAGATTTTTGAACTCGTGTCTCATTTACAGGGCCCTATTATGTACTACATTGTATCTTTTGCTTAGAAAATATTGGTTAAAGTGGTCAGATTATGAGATAGCACCACAGAGCATTTAGAATCCAAAATTTTTCGGGGCCCTTAACCCACGCCTAAAGCTCAGAATTGTGGTAGCTGATATAATGACTCCAACCTCGAAAACAATGTTCAAAAAATTTTCTTATGCCTTAGGCTGAGAAAACCTCGAAAATTATGTTTAAATTATTATCTTTTGTGCTAAGGTATTTATTGGTTAAAGTGGTAAGAAATTGCCTCAGATCACACCACAGAGCATCGAGGATCCAATTTTTTTCGGGGCCCTTAAGCGGGCCCCGAACCCCAGGCCTATAGCTCAGAATACTGATAGCTGATTCAATGACTCCAACCTCGCAAACGATGCTCAAATAATTATCTTTTGCTAAGAAAATATTAGTTAAAGCATGGAGGAAAGTGGTAAGAAATTACTTCAGATCACACCACAGAACATCTAGAAACATTTTTTTTTTCCGGGGCCCTTAAGCGGGCCCCGAACCCCACGCCGTAAGGGCTTCGCGCCAGTTCTGATCAAGGTATGTCCGGCCCCCCCCCCCCACTTTTGAGAAGCGATTGACGCCCCTGCATGATGCCCCCCATGAAATGTTCCAGCCCCAGCGCCCCAACTGAAAAATTCCTGGCTACGCCACTGTGTATGAGACGGACCAGTCAAAAACCTGGCGGACCAGTCAAAATTCTAGCCGACTGGTCCGGCTGGCCAGTCAAAAAAAAAGTTAAGGGCAACCCCTGTGAGCCCTGAGCCACTTCAGGTATAAAAACAGCCATGGCCTTCAGTTTGGGGCAATATTAAAAGGTCTTTATTGGGCAACTGGAAATGAAATTCGGGCAACCAGATTTCAAGCACCCCTGCCCGAAGGGCAACTACAATTTTTACAAATTTTGCGAGGCCTGCTGTCAGGGTCAATTTAAGTGGTTTGGCAGATAGTATGACCACTAATACAGGTACAGCTTGTGTAGCAGCCATTTTAAAATGACCAATTGTACCAATATGAGGGCAGTTTGCAGATTTGGTCAAATCTGTCACCCGATAGTTTTTGACATTGTCACTGAGGACAGGAGTTAAAGACAATTTCACAGTTGCATACTTGCTGGAGAAGGACTAATGGTGGCTCGGAAGTTGCCCTCGTAGTAGAGATAGGAGCGATACGGCAGGCTGGCGCAGTACCACAGAATCAGCTCGTTGGATACAGACGTCCAGGAAAACGGCAGGATCCTACCAGAGACTTCAACGACGGGGGTAGATGACACGTGATCGATAATCTGTACAACAAAAACCAATACAATAAAACTGAGTAAACAATTTTTAAAAACAAATACTTGTGCTTAGGAAATGTACATGCTAAGCAGATGTGCAGCCGGGAACCAGTGACAGGCAATGTACATCAATCGTATTTTGGCTGGTAACCGGTTTGTGCTAAGCCAATTTTTTTTGTCGTGGTTAGTAAGTTTCTGTGATTAGGTAGCTCCTTGAATTGGCCCCCAGCAGGTGATTCTACTAAACAGAAAAGTTGTTGCGCAGCTGTGCAATAAGACTTACCATCAATTTCTTTTAAAACTTGGTGTAGCTGCGCAACGTTTTAACTAATTTAAACATCTTGTACGAGCAGCAAATCAGCATTTATGACTTTCTGTCACGGCTAAAACAGCAATTCATCATTTTCTTCAAGCACAAAGCTGAGAGTGTCTTGTATCATGGATCCTCTACACAGATAAACGACTTCCCCAAATTTCTGGTTACATGCGTGATACGGCACTTGCGCGTCACATGCACAACTGCACAGTCCAATTTGTAGGGCGCCAGCTAGCTGTTGGGCGCACACGCACGCATTGTTCTACATGTTATATGCGTTGTTCTATGTGTGGACGCGGCATATCATGCATGTAGACTATCCCTTCCATACATTTTGTACACATGCTCAGATGAGTCGTTTATCCTTGTGTAGAGGATCCGTGCTTGTATCAAAGTTGTTAAGTTGAGTGATGATAGGCTCCACGATGATCACGATTTGCCAGTAAAATACAGTTGCCTTTCAGTTGATGTGCCATAATTTAGACCACCTTTAAAATTGACAGTGTATAAAGTTACACCATAATTGTTGCGTACGTCGTGGACTTGCGTACAAAAAAACTTTCGTGAAATGTGTAAAAAACTTTCAAGGTCGCCCGGCATGAAATGAAGTGCAACTTCAAAACACAACAATTTACGGCGCGAGTGGAGTTACGCCATTGTATAAAGTTTTGCGAAATCGGCCACCGGACTTACAGTCAATTCGGGGCAGTCCTCCAGATCAACCATGACTTTGGTAAAAGAGGCGGTCACACGGTGAGCGATGTGACCGTGGAGGAGGGTCTCGCAGCCCTGCAGTCTGAAGTGGGTCAACGGCAACGGGTAATCCGCGTTGGTCAGATTCCCTGAGGTGTCTGTCACAATGGACGAACAATCTGCATGGAAGATGATAAGACGAGAAACAGAGAAGTCAGGGAGCCTGACTTTTTTTGTTTGTAAGGCCAGTTATTATGGGCTCCATGCGCCGAAAAAGAGGGTGCCCAATTTACCTAGCAGCGACGTCCCATGGGCGAGACATTTTGCTGGTTGACGCGCACCGTTCCTTGTGTGTGACGCACGTACACCAGGGGATTTGTACTATGTACAGGCAGTGGCAGCACTTCGCGGCAAATGAATTGCAGTCAGGTAAGATGGCGTCGGTCGGTCACCCCCAACTGTACTTGCTTTGCCGGTGAGGGGGTACTTGTGAACAGAGCGGATAGTCACCAACAACAATTGATTTCACACTTTTTCCTCAAAATCCTCATTCTCTAAATTTCTATTCCTTTCACACATGTACAAAAGACTGGATAGTGCAGCCCTGTGCAAAATGGGCTCCATGCGCAAACAAGACAGGGCATTCTTTTTATTACTTTGAAGAGCCAAGTGGACAGGCCACAGTGGGCGCATACTGGCTCTTTGTGAAAAGCGCCAATTCCGTTGCTTGTGCATCAATTAAAATAATAAAAAAAAGAAAACATATTTCATTACTGGACAAAAACAAATATTACGCGGGATATTACATTTATGAAAAGTTCACGTGCGTTTAGGCCACTGAAGAATGATTCAGGCATGCCTAACGAGTCGTTCAGTCAAGCGATACTACCTGCTCCCTGCTGGTGGTAGGCATTCATCAGGTGATAATCTGCCCTAAGGAGATTAAATCTCAAGATAAGAGAGATCTGAAATCCTGGTACGTCTTTGGGCCAATACCCGAATATACCGGCTATACTCAGGCTTTCTGGTAGAAGTGGAATCACGGCATGCTTGAGCGCCAGGAGTCCGACAAGAATATGTTTCACGCAAATGCAAGCATGATGCAAAATTGACGTCACGCAATTACATTCACTGCAGATTAGCCGGATTTGAAACGTGTTCCCCTTTTTCCGAATTCGCATCGTGAAAACTTGACGTGATGCCAAAAAAAATCAGCTTTCGCGCTTGCATTCGCGCTCGCGTTCGCATTTGCACTCGCATTAACTTGCGATTTCGCATTCGCTTTCTCATCGAGTATGAAAGCTAGTGTCCATCATTTGCAGCTATCCAAAAAGTAACTGGCATAATTATTCTTGAAAAACAAAGGGAACTAAACTCCCTGTGAAATTATTCTTTCTGGGAAGCTGTCATTTTGAAGTAATCAACGAAAGAAGGCATTTCCAACGGTGATTCTTAAGAAGCACCGTAGGAAAATTTAAAAATTAGTAGTTCGTTTTGTTATTCAGCGCAGCGCGCACAAGTATTGGAACGACGCACACGCGCGCGCGGTTGTTATAATTCGTCGGATCAGAGCGCGACGTCGCATATAGTTGCAATTCAAAACAATTCAAAACATGATTCAGCAACTTTTGATTGAGATCTTGAAATTGAGATCTTAGAATGCTGTTTCTCTCGGAATGTACAGTTGAAGCTTAGCTGAAACTTCATCAGGTTAGTTGCTCAGTATCCTTCATTAGATGTTGAACTCTTTTGTTGCTTCAAACGAACAAAATGCACAAATTACAAATGATGGACTGTAGCTTTAACTGTCCATAACTATAGAGTGCATTTCGTATACCTTCGTTGTTTCTTCCCTCTAGGCTAGCTTCTCCCTTCCAGCCAGGGAAAGTGGAGTAGCTGTCGGTCCGGAACCTCATGATGGCCGCGTTGCCGTCCGTGGTGAACAAGGGGTGGTGTTGGTTGCCGCAAAACCGATCTGTGCGTCCGGTAGTCAGGTCCTCTATCTGCATTGTTATACAAATGTACTGATTGTAATGGGACTACCGAATAGGTAGACAAGACACCATACAAAGCATAATCATGCAGGGCTCTCTCACAACTGGGCCTACAAGTCTATGGAGAGTCACAAACATTTTCAAAGTATTTCCTAACAAAATTGGAAATATTTCTCAGTCCCAGATTCATGTCTTTTCCACATTTTTGTGATGACTGACCTTCATTGAGATAATATATGGTGAAAAAAATTGGCGTCAGGATGCAACATTCTTCCCCATTTCTTGAAGAATTCACGGTTATTTATGTGAAAATAAGCCCAACTCTCTAATTTACGATGCAAGACGTGGTTGCTATAAACCCAATGCTTGCCTGTTGCAATGGTGGCAAATCCAGGGGCGTCAATGGCTTCTCAAAAGTGGGGGGGGGGACATACCTTGATCAGAAATAATGCGAGCGCGAAGTGCGAAGCCATTACAGCGTAGGGTTCGGGGCCCGCTTAAGGGCCCCGGAAAACATTCGGATTCTAGACGCTCATGTGGTGTGATCTGAGGCAATTTCTGACCACTTTAACCAATATTTTCTGAGCAAAAGATAATGATTTAAACATCATTTTCGAGGTTGAAGTCATTGAATAAGCTATTATATTCTCAGCTAAAGGCGTGGGGTTCGGGGCCCGCTTAAGGGCCCCGAAAAAAGTCGGATTCTAGATGCTCATGTGGTGTGATCTGAGGCAATTTCTGACCACTTTAACCAATATTTTCTGAGCAAAAGATAATGATTTAAACATCATTTTTGAGGTTGAAGTCATTGAATAAGCTATTATATTCTCAGCTAAAGGCATGGGGTTCGGGGCCCGCTTAAGGGCCCCGAAAAATTTCGGATTTTAAATGCTCTGTGGTGCGATCTGAGGCAATTTCTGACCACTTTAACCAATATTTTCTGAGCAAAAGATAATGATTTAAACATCATTTTTGAGGTTGAAGTCATTGAATAAGCTATTATATTCTCAGCTAAAGGCGTGGGGTTCGGGGCCCGCTTAAGGGCCCCGAAAAAAGTCGGATTCTAGATGCTCATGTGGTGTGATCTGAGGCAATTTCTGACCACTTTAACCAATATTTTTCGGCTCCAATATTTGGTCTGGGTGCAATAAAATAGAATTTATATTGAAACCTCCTTCTAAAGTGGAATTGTTTTATATTGCTATAAAAAAGGCATTTCAAAAAAGACCGAAGTATTTATCTTCGAGGAGAAACTCTGAGCACGGCCGGGGGGATCGAGAGCAACTTGAAGTTGTTTTTATTGATAAACGTATTTAGGCCTGATGGATTCTTCACTAATTCTACATTACGAAAGAAAAATAGAAAGGACTACATGCAGACAACATCTCCAATAAATAAGTTCTATAGAATGCAGAAATCAGAAGCCATGGATAGTACACTTTTCCGTATCACGACAATTGGTCTTAATTATATAAAAAAGAAGAAGTGCAATTCATGTACAAATAATTTAATTAGATCGTATTTTGAGGGAAAATGCTTCCTGACAATACAGTTTTGCAGTCTTTGGAATTGATGAATACTGCAGGGTTAACATATTGCCCAAGCCAGGGTCAAGAAACATACGGTGTGGAATTTTCATTCCGATTTCACTTGTCAACATTTAACAAACGATGTGTCGGAAATTTGCCACCTATCAAAAAACAAATCTCAGGAAAATATTCGGGAACACAGCGCCTTGCTCCTGGTTTAATAACGAATACCACCGACGCAACAAAGCCTGAATATTACCGGAGCACTGAACGGTAGCTGGTTACGCGAACTCCGGGTACGATAGGTTCGAGCACTTCGCAAACTCAGCGGCTGTAGCATATTAGCATAGTTTTAGCATAACAAAGGCGCATTGTCATGCGATGCAAATGAACCTGCACAGCTCGAAGTTTACTCCTAACTTCGAATCAAAATTAGTTCGCGAACTTCGCTGACTTCGCGAACAGTCAATTTTGAAGCCTGCCCTTAGCAACAGATACATTGTAGTACATAATAGGGCCCTGTATAGTTCAAAAATCAAGGGGGGGGCATTTGATATTGTGTCCCCCACCCTTCAAAAAGTGGGGGGGGGGGGACATGTCCCCCTGTCCCCCCCAGGATTGATGCCCTTGGGCAAATCACAGGGAAACTGGATGGTCATGTGATACTTTGACATTATACGTTTGGAACCCATTACCAACCTCGACATAATCCTTGCTGCAGTTGTCGTCGTATTCCAGGGAGAACTCGCTGAAGTGTAGAAAGATACGATCGTAGGGTTGATTCAAGAAGTAGTAGTCGCAATACTCGTTGTTCGGGTAGCCCGGACTAACGCCGTAACCCTCGGACTCAATGTCTACTTTAGAAGGGATGTTCGTGAATATCTGGTCGCAATCTGGGGAGGATTAGGAAAATAAATTGCAGTAAATGCCAAGAAAGCACTCATCTCTAGCACTCTTTGCTAAGCTATCTTCTTATGCTTTTTGTGATGAAATAACTATGAAGGCTATAGCAGGATAAAATTATGTTTTACGGTAAGGTGGTATAAGAATAGAAATGTTTTGTTTGCTTTTCCAAGAGCTTGTTCATTTTGAAATTTTGTTCTCACTTAAGTTATGACAGGATGACATGTGATTGACATACGAATGACAAGTGATTGGCATGTGATTGACATATGATTGGCATGTGATTGACATGTGATTGGCATGTGCTTGACATGTGGTTGACATGTGGTTGACATGTGATTGACATGTGATTAACATGCGATTGACACGGTGATTGACAAGTGATTGGCACGCTGATTGACAACGTGATTGTAATGTGATTGACATGTGATTGACACAACGATTGACTTGTGATTGACTTGTGATTGACATGTGATTGACATGTAATTGACATGTGATTGGCATGTGGTTGACATGTGATTGACTTGTGATTGACATGTGATTGACATGTGGTTCACATGTAGTTGACATGTGATTGACATGTGATTAACATGCGATTGACACGGTGATTGACAAGTGATTGACACGCTGATTGACACGCTGATTGTAATGTGATTGACATGTGATTGACACAACAATTGACTTGTGATTGACTTGTGATTGACTTGTGATTGACATGTGATTGACTTGTGATTGACATGTGATTAACATGTGAATGACATGTGAATGACATGTGATTGACATGTGATTAACATCCGATTGACATGTAATTGGCATGTGATTGACAAACAATTGACATATGATTCCTCCTAGGAAAATACTAAACATTTTACATTTTCCCGCTCACCTCTCTGAATCCATATCGTCACCACATCGGCAGTTGCTATGTTAGTTCCTGAAAACATAATGACGGAGAAAAAATTCATTCAGTACAAATCCTTGGTATTAATAAACATGAACTTATTCAAAAAGCCAAACCTTCGTATATCCAGCTATGTTCAGATTATTCACAGATGTGAATGTAAATTCAATATTGAGTTTTGCCCTTCACCGACGTATTTTTATAAACACTGTATATACTCAGTGTTGTCCCGAGTGATTTTTAAGGAAAAATCCACAAACTACTCGGGTGGGATCCAGACCCACGACCTCCTGCTTACTAGTGCAGACGTCTTACCACTCGACCAACGAGCTTGCCGGGGTCGGCTGATATAGCAGTGGGTACCGCAACCCAACCATTCATAAGATGGAATCTGCGTCATGGTGATGTCAACTTAATATTGGGTTTTGTCCTTCACCAACATTTATATTTTTAGAAACACTGTATACTCAGAGTTGTCCTGAGTGATTGTGAGAAAAAATTCACAAAATACCTGGTGGGACTCAAACCCACGGCCTAAAGCCTTCTAGTGCAGATGTCTTGCGCCGATTAAGCAATCTATTTAGGGCCCGTGACCATTCAGCCCCGGTATGAAAAGGGCCCCCCGGTAAGCTCGTCCCCTCCCAAGAAGTCCTCTCGTACCGTCCCAGCTACCGGCCCAGGAGCTGGTCCGGTTGCTAATCAGGAACTCCTCTATCCTGGGGTCTATTGTTTGCAAGTATTGACACATGTAATATATCCCAGAGGAAAACCGCTTGTGGTTTTCATCTCTCAGCGCGAAACAATAGAACACTTTCGTCGGCACAGAACAAAACTCCTGCCTTGTGGTTTCGCGCACAATGGGACCGTAAATTACCAAGGCGTTATGGAAGGATTTTATCTTTAATCCGGTAAGTCTGCTATTGTTCTGCTCTGGACGTTCTCTGAAGGGCAATAAATTGATGCGCCTGACTGACTTCAAAACTTCTGGTCAGACAGGACCATGTACCGGACGAGATTGGGCTGAAGACCGGACTGGCTTTGGACCGGACGAGGTACCAGGGGGCCCTTTTCATACCAGGGCTGAATGGTCAAGGTCCCTTAAGCACATTGTAAATGCAGAAAAATAGAAAGAAAACAAAATTTCTGCGTTTAAAGGTGAAACTCTCAAAGGTCCAAAATTGTTTAGGAGACAAACAAAATCAAAGTTGTTAAAAAGCACAGAGAGTGCATCTTTAGTTTTATCGACGTGAACTGGCGAGTACCTTTCTCTGTAAGGCCGGCCTCACGCCCCATGCTGTAGAAGAACTTGGCCACGCTCCTCGCGGAGCGCTCGTAGGGACACGCCGTGGGAATGGCAGGGTTAGGAATGCGGTCTTGTATGTCCAACCAAAGCCTGGCGGTCTCATTGTTACAGGTCATGCCGGATGAACCCCAATTGTCACTTTCAAAAGAGAAAATACATAACAAGAATTAAATATCAAATTATAGGTTTCACCCTTCACTGACGTTTAAAAACTGTATACTCAGTGTGTTACCTCCCGAGTGAAAGTTGGAAAAAATCACTCGGGTGGGACTCGAGCCACGACCTCCTGCTTTCTAGGAGCATAGCTTATGCGGTACCCGCTGCTATGTACATCAGATTTGGACTAGCCAGCCGATCCCATTAGCTTGGTGGTCTAGTGGTAAGACATCTGCGCTAGAAAGTAGGAGGTCGTGGGTTCGAGTCCCACCCGAGTGATTTTGTCCAACTTTCCCTCGGGAGGTAAACACACTGAGTATACAGTGTTTAAACGTCGGTGAAGGGCAAAACCTATTTGATTTATATCACCTTGACGCAAAAGTCCATCTTATAAGAATTAAATATGTACACCTCCCACACAAAAACAGTCACTTGCACCAACTTTTCAAAACTGGGATTTTGGGGTCATTGGAAAGGACACGGATTAAGCTTTTCAATGATGTACTGAGTGTTGGAAGCGAACAAAATCTAAAGGAGTTTCTCATTTTTTGGCCTCGTAGGTGGAGTGCTGTGGCCTCGTGCTTAAGGGTATTGGATTCGTGGTCTGTGGGTAAAGCTGCAGGTTGTGGGTTCGAGTCCAGCCCGGGGTCATGGTGCGTGTTCCCTTGGGCAAGGCACTTTGTCACTCATTGCTTCTCTCCTCCCAGGAGTAAATTGGGTACCTGTGAGGGCAGAGGTGGTTAGTGTGGTTTGGTTTAGCTGCTTTGGCAGCATGAAGCTGTATACTCCCCAGTATACATGGGGTGCTTGGGGGGGGGGGTGTTTAGGGCGGTACAGGAAGTAACGGGAAGGGTGGTTGCAGGTGGGTAAACCCTTCCTTGGACACATTAATTATTGACTTGGCTCTCACCAGAACCAAATTGTCATGCAGAAATAACTTGAGCGTGAAAAATGGACCAGAAGTTGAAAACTCACTTTCTTAACCCGGATTTTCACTGCCAAAGAGTGATTAAAATCAAAGATGTCGTGTGAAACTTTTGTCCCTTGAACTTTACTCTTTTATGTGATGTAAAAATCAAGGCCATTATGTGCAAAAATAAGAAAGTTATTCGTGTTTTTTTATCTGTTCCCATTTATCAAACAGCAAGCCATTTCACCACATGATCTCAATTTGTGCATGGACACTTTTCTTAAATTTTTCGTAATTTTTTTTAATGGTAACAATATGAATATACCACACCACTAGAATGATTCAAAAACACTCTTTCAGGAAAGGGTTAATGGATTAAATGGCTAGACTCACGTAATCGCGAAGTTGTCGGTGGTGCTGAAATCTAAGTCCCCGCAGTCGATATGCAAGAGGTCCTCATAAGATGCGTAGATGAGCTGGTCGCAATCAAACCAGTCGTCTATGTCGTCTGTCGGCAGATTCTTAAAATGAAAGGCCGCGACGACTTTCCCAGCCTTGTACAACTCAATTTTGACCTGAATGAAAAAACAAAACCACGTCGATGTTGCGGCACTGAAACTTGGGGATGTGTTATTCAAATTCAACGTGGTTTGATGGGACGAAACTACTGGTTGCTAGCTGTTGGCTGATTTGACTACCACCTGCTGACGTAAAGTGCAGCAAGGTTTGTGTTTACCGTAACATGGTTACCAAAATATATCCCGCTACAGATTTTATGATTATTTTAAATAACTGTAATGGTAGAATATGACTTTATATACAACCTAATTATGTAACGGTACTGAAACAATTTTTCCATCAGAGCGCAGTACGAGGACAACTTCCAAATGCAAGGTATTGACATTGTTTCCATGTCCTTTTTGTGTAACGCGAGTTCCCAATAAAAAACTGTTTGCCAAACCAACAGAAGTGTATTACGTTGGCCTTTGTTTAGTAGTTTTAACAATTAATTCAAGGGATCTTCTGTGAGAAAAATCCACCTTAACTGTTTCAGTGCCAAAGTCGTACAAGTACCAGGTATATTCGTTAGTTCGACGCTGCCAACCTCGTACGTGTATGAGGCAATGGTCGTACTTAAAATCGCCAAACCTCATACATGTACGAGGTAGAGTAAGCATGTTATCACAAGGGGGCACTCTCGCTCTTTCTAATAATATCATTTTCATTCAGGTACGACCTGTATTTATTGTTTTATTCGAGTTCTTGCGAGAGGGCGCAGCACTGACACTCGTATTTTCTGCAAAAAGTGCGGAATTCCCCTGTGTGCAGGACAGTGTTTCAGGGTGTAGCACTATGTACGTGACTACTATTGACTTTCCAATGTACCAAGGATACACCAGAGAGCAACAACAACAAATTTAGTGAGTAAAACTTCTTATTTCCTTTTTTTTTACAGAATTTTGAACAATTACAAAAAATGCTCAAAGTTGGGCACTTTAGGTTGAACTTTTCAAAATTGACAAGCGATGGCCTCCCTTCTCCCCTTAAACCCATCCTTTCAGTCAGTCAATGGACACAACTTGGCCACATAACCCAAGACGCTCCAATGCCCAACCGGTGAAAATCTTTCCCTTCTGGGTCACTGTCAAATTCCCTGAATTTTCCCTGATTTTTTTTTGGTGTTTCCCTGAATTCCCTGAGATTTCCCCGAACTGGAAAAAAATGGAAACTTGCTTTCAAGGTTTTTCCTGATTTCCAGAGCGTCTTGTAAAGTACCGGTAACCCTGAAAGTGCTTATAACGTTATCGATTGAAGGAAAAACTCCACTATAAAAGTTTACAAACGTCTTATGTTCTCTTTGTGAAAACTTGGGAGGTAATACACTGAGTATACAGTGTTCATACGGATGCTGAAGGTCAAAACCTAATATTGAATTTACATCACCCCAACGCAAACTGAATCTTATGAAATCAGATAATGGCTGCTTGTGAGGAAAATTGGTGAGCAATTTTACGGAGAGTTGACTGGAACGTACCTTTCGCACTTGAAGAGCTTGCCAGTCGTTCACTTTCCTGGGTTTGAAAGTCCGCGGCGAGTCCTCCTTAAAGACAGACTTGGCGTTGGGATCCCACTCCGCGTAGCTTCGGCTGGTGTCCTGCCACTTGCGGACAGGCTCAGTCTCTGTGACCGAGGCAGCGCGGAATACCAGCTCCCATTCTGTGTGACAAAAAAAATAAGCAAGTTTATTGTCCGAGGCCTGAGATGTTTACGAAACTGCGGCTCTGTCTCCAACTTTGGCTTCATCTCCAGCAAAGTAATTGTTTAACTTTAAGGCAAGTCTAGTAAATAGGGCTGTGCATCAGAACCAGGTACCCGACCGTTAATGTTAAGAACCGGTTCTAGATTGTGGGATCAGGTACCCGTAACCAACTTACAAATTACTTAATAGCTTCTCAGACAATGAAAAAGAAAGGTTTTGAAGCCATTTGTGGGGAAGTTTCAAAATAAAAGCCAGGCCACATGGGAAAACAAAACATATTTCAAATTGACTACGCTTGCGAAAGCTGCAGTTTAAACCGTAAAGCTATAAAGCTCACTGTACACACTTGTATCTTGCTGTATTGATGCACCGATGTGGTAGCATTATCGTGCAGACCTTTGTAAAACAATCTCAACAGCAACTTCTGAGATTTGAATGTTGGCATGTTTGGCGTTGGGTTTCTTTAACGGGTACCCTGGGTACCCGTGTTTTTTACAATTGGGTACCCGCAACTGGATTTGTGATATGTACTTGTGGTTAATTCCCCTGTTATATGTGATCAGACTTATGACTTGATTTGTATAACTTGCAAGTTGTGACCAGATGTATGATTAACGGGGCACTGGGTCCTGAAATCCCCGAAAATGTCATGTTTTGGATTGTTTACTTAGCCTATTTCAAACATCTGGTTGAAAGGAAACCAACCTAATGTCTTACCGTTCCCGAGAAAAGACGAAAAAAAAAACCGCTTGTTTACATCGGACACGACGGAGTACGAATACATTGTTCGTGTCATTCTCACATACGATCATATAGGCTACACATTGTGTGTCTTGGGAACAACGGTGACCAATCACCAATGCAAAAAAATGGTTTCTTCAACGTCCGCAAAAGGCGAAAACTTTACGAATGAAATCACAACTAGCATCCAAACAGCTTGAATTTATGGGGTCGCAAAAGTGGACCCTGAAATTTGTTCTCGCACACATAATACAGGAATAACACAAACATCACCAGTTTTGAAAGGATAGTTGTGTGGATGTTTATATCCTACTTTTAAATGTTATTTCCGATTAACATCATCTCGTTCAAAGTGCGTTTTGTAGCCCAATTGGGCTGTTCCAGGACCTAGTGTCCCTTTAACACACAGTGTAGTGGGAGAGATTGACAATGCCGCTAAATGCTCGCTAGAGGGCTCAATCCATAGAAAACCATGCTGCATTGTGGGAAAAAGTCAACACTGTGTGACTCCGTTACGCAGCAATCACGCACGCTCTAAACCATTGTACCTTGTCCAAGATTTCACAACCAAATCTTGTAACTCCCCCTACTTGTCATTTCTTGGGATATCGCGATCATTAAAAGATTTCTTCAGTTCAGTTCGTCAACTTGCATTGATCTCACTCGCTGGGTGTCTGCCATCTTCAAAGCGCGCGGTAGCGCATCACTTAATTTACCGATACTGAACAGCGGGCCAGAATTAGACCTTTGGTGGGGATAAACGTTAGGGGCGCACTGTATTGTGAACATGACCTGAACACTCCTCTTAAGACCAACCCGACCAACCATATAGGCCAATCGGGTTGGGACACATCATTTTGGGGAGCCTGCCCTAGCGATTAAGATATTTACCACCACTTATTCGATAATTGGTCCCATAAAGGAGCGAAGGTCACTCTGCCTGAGAGATTTCAAGCATAATATTTGGTTGCTAAATTTAATCTGTCGGCCGACAAAAGTATTATCATAATGACGTACCTGAAATGTTGACTTGTTTTATATGTTGAAATGTGAAAATCGGTGAATAAATGGCCGAGAACAATCTTTTACTGCTATGCTCGAATAAACCACAACCACCAGAAAGAATAGTCCCAGAAAGCAGTGTGGCCAACAGGAGGTAGTTCATTTAACCACAAGTGATTATCTGGCTGGGACTGTGGAGCAGGGAGGGGAGTTTTGTTCACTTAAGGGCTCCCCAGGGGCTCTCAACAGAGGTCCAAAATGGTGCGTGAAACGAGCCACTTTCTTAAGACGGCCGTTTTTGTCATGAACACTCCTGTGGAATACAACACTGCTCTCTCCATACCTGATGCTGGGCGCTTTTCAACGGTTCTGTAGTCAGCGCTGAATCCCTTGTAGTTCTCGTCCGCGTCACTCACGAATCGTATGATGACTTCGTTGCTCTGAGAGAACCAGGTGAAAGGCGGAAGCTTGCCGCAGTAGTCGTCGGAGAGTCCGGCAAGTTTGTCATAAATCTGTTAGGCCAATCAAAAAACAAAATTGAAATAAAAAAGTATTCAGTCCAGGCCTAGTGTCCTAGCCATTTGCTAGTTAAATTTGAATAAAATCTGGAACGCTGACTTAATCCAATGCTTTGCACGTTTAGGGCTTTGCATTCTCCTGACCAAATTGACTTACTATATCTTGTGATTCGGGGCAGGCCTTATGCTAGCCACCCCCAGCTCCGGCATGGTCTGGTGTCTTTGTGCCATTCTCACCCATTGTGAACGATGTATTGGTGCAGAGCATCTCTTACATAACTATGCAAGAGCTTACCCCGAATCGTTTGATTATCAATAATGTCTTTGGTCTGGAGACTTCAAAGTTAAATTGTGCCAAGCATTCTGAGCAAGTCAATTTAAATCCATAAGGGTGTAGGTCACTCGCAAATGGCTAATTAAATTTTATCAGGTTGGCGCGCTCCGCTTCACCGCGCTGGAGAGCGCCGGGCTAACGGCCTCCCACGGCGAGCCGGGTGCTATGCTGACCCACCTAAATCTGTTTGCAGATGAACATTTCATTCCCAGATTTGGCCAACAAAATTGGATTAGTGTCAACTCACATTGATGTAGTCCACTTCATCGCAGTCGCCTCCCTTCTCGTATTGCAGCACGTCCAGTGTGCTGCGGCGTTGTCGCGGCAACGGGATGGGCTGCCCCTGGGAGTCCTCCCGCTCCATCTCGAACTCCGTAAACTTGATCACAATGATCCGGCCGGGATCGGCCAGGATGCGGTAGTGGGCGCTGGTGTCCGGCGGGTAGACAAACGGGTAGCCGGGCGAGGTGATAGTACCCTCGGGTTCCGTGAAAATCTGGCTACCTTCTACACACAAAAAAACACCACCAAAAACAAAGAACGAATCAAGGTAAGCCTACTAGAGCTGGTCTCAAAGTGCACAGAAGTCTATTCAACCGATTCAAAATAGCTTTTCACTGGATGTCTTTTCATGCATCAGTCTTCGCACTGGACCAAATTAACCCTAACCCTGCCAGACGCACAACAGTGCATCAGGTGGAAAAGAACTGGTGCACTTTGATGCATTCATCTACCAACACTAGTGCATGAACGGCCACTTCTGAGACAATGAACAGCTAGTCCCATTGAACAATGCCACAGTTGTATCCTGCTGCATTCGGTGACCACAGACTCTGAGGCAGTTTGGCGTTGAGACTTTTGACCTGATGGATCTTGCTGCACTGGGCAAGCTTGTCACTTAGACAAATGTTGCATGTTGCTGCGTTTAGCAGGGTTTCTAGTTAGCATATATACCCTGGGGGGTTAGGGTTAAGCCCATTCGTGGGTATTACAGGGTAATCCTATACAATAACACTGCCCAGCTCACAAATTATTTTCAGTCAGCCATTGATTCAGTCAGTCAGTCAGGTACAGAGAGGACCACAGGCAGGCCCTCTGGGACCACCAAAAGATTACCTTCTTGAAGAACTGGGCACATCGGATTTGCCAAGCGTCAGGCTTTGTTGGTTTTTTTTGTGCTATTTGTTTGCTAAACATTGATTAGACAATTACGCCTGATTGGAATCCTGTGACAGTGTGCATCGTTAAAGGCATACAGGATCATTTGCTTTTCATGCATTTTGTTCGTTGTCCAATAATTAATAACATCACTCAGGATCCAAAAAAAAGGATGTTCAAAACCTATTAAACCTGTTCAAGTTTCAGCTCAGTGGACTTTACACTTTTGATAGTGAAAAAGCATGCACGACCTTTTGACCACGAAACATGATTTTGTCAATAGCTCTTCCTTTTTTTTTTTTTAATCCGTCAATTGACTGATCTTCGGAAAACATTTCTTGATTTTATAATGACAGCAAGCCAGATGGAATAAATTCACAGGCTGTTTAGTACCAGTACCATCTTTAATCTCAGAAAGGTTTTTGATAATTCGGTAGGTTAATTTTGGGATCAAGGCAAATAAGCCAATATGCCTTAAACAAGCCCTTACTTGGCGCTCGATCTTCCGTCTCATACAGTATGGCGAACCCTTTGTATGGGTCGTAAGCATTGGAATGAAAGACGAGTCGGACTTCGTTGGAATCCGAGGTCCACAAAGCATCGCCCAGCGTACCGCAAAACTTCTGCTGACGTCGACTGTACATGTCCTCAATCTGACAACCCAAAACAAAAAGTAACTAAAGAAATTTCTAAAGTAACTAAAGTAATTTCTGAGGAAGTTGTTCCAAATTCTGCAACAAATAGCCGCTAGAAGGGGCCGACTGCAAATAAACTCTTCTAGCAAAACATCCACAGAAATTTCTTGTCCGGCACTCACAAAGAATTATAAGCAACAGTAATTGGTTCCTTCAAGCTTTTACATGGAACAAGTGGGGCCAAGACAGAACACGCAAAGTACCTTTTTGATGATTTTCTGCCTGAAATAATTAAATGGGTTTAATCGTTTCATTTTTATATTCCTTACGCTACTTAAATAGATATGACATACATAAGGAGTTCTTTGGCACTCAACCACGTCTTAAAAATTGAATTGAACATGAATAAAACTGCTACAAACTGCTGACTGATTGAACTGAAATATACAAATCAACAAAATTATACGGCCTAACTCTTCGATCATAACAGAATCTTAAAATATTCAATATTAAATTAAAGTTTACCACGAGGTAGTCCAGGTCACAATCAGGACTGGGCTCCAGCTGGAATTCCAGCAGGGTCAGGGCAATGGCATGCAGCGGGTCCGCATGCAGCACGTACTCACAGTGGAGTCCGTTGCCGTATTTGTTGGGGTGGCCGGGCGATCGGACGTAACCCTTACCGACTTCGGACAGGTCCCTGCGCTCAAAACAAGCTAGGGGGAAGGACACAGCAGTGATGTAGTCAAGTCAATCACAAGTCTTAACAAGTCATAACAAGTCCCAAGAATGCATCATTAGTCAATAACAAGTCATCACAAGTCAACAAGTCAATAACTAGTCAATGATCACAAGTCCTAACAAATCCTAAGAATGCATCATCAGTCAATCACAAGTCATCACAAGTCAATAACAAGTCATCACAAGTCAATCACAAGTCAATCACAAGTCAATCACAAGTCAATCACAAGTCAATAACAAGTCAATAACAAGTCATCACAAGTCATCACACATCATCACAAGTCATCACAAGTCAATCACAAGTCATCACAAGTCATCACAAGTAATCACAAGTCAATCACAAGTCCTAACAAGTGGAAGAATTCCATACATGGACATCCCTAAATTTTCCCTGCAGTGACCTATTAGCCATCAGAAAGCGAGAACATGCCCTAAAAAGTCAAATTTAGCGGGGAAAAGATTGAAGCTTTCACTGAGAAAACACTTTTCAGACCAGTCTGATAGGGTTTGTGCACAGGGTGTCAAGTGATGTCTAGGTATGGCATATTCTTTCCATTACAAGTCCTATCATACAAGTTAATCACAAGTCTATGAAAAGTCATCACAAATCAATCAAAAGTCAATCAAAAGTCAATCACAAGTCAATCCCAAGTCAGTCACATGTCAATCACACAAGTCAATCACAAGTCAATCACACAAGTCAGTCACAAGTCATCGCATATCAATCACAAGTCAATCACAAGTCATCGCATATCAATCACAAGTCAATCACAATAGTCATCGCATATCAATCACAAGTCAATCACAAGTCATCACAAGTCATCAAAAGTCAATCACAAGTCAATCACAAGTCAATCACAAGTCATCCCAAGTCAGTCACAAGTCAATCACAAGTCAATCACACAAGTCAATCACAGTTCATCACAAGTCAATCACAAATTCGCCAGGCCCAAGTCACGTCAATAGCTACTCAAACAAACTGTGACGGAGGCACTTCTTTGATGATTTGTGTAGCCCTTGTAGTCGTGTTCAGACTTGTGAATGTTTTTGTGACTTAACTTGGGACGGACTTACACGTATGATGAACTTCACTTCAAAACTGAGAAACACAATTAGGTTTTAAAGCCAACCGTATTCAAATAGAAACTAATTTTCAAGGTTTTCCCTGATTCTCAGAGTGGCTGGGAACCCCGAAAACAGACATTTTCAAACTGAGAATAAAAAAAAAGGTATGCTGTGGGGGATTGCCACACCTCCTCCACAGAGTCCCCTCCTTTTTCCCAGCATTGAATAATGCCGGTTAACACCTAATAATTTGGTTGAGAGAGGTAATTGAGCGTCTTACTCAAGGGCACAAAATGGCACAACACGGGCTCGAACAGTCACGAACGATCCCACGATCCTGAATCCTAATCCTAAACTTACACGCCACACACCGCCCCCACAAACTGAGAATCAGTGGCCCTATAAAAGCTTTCCTACCGGGCTTTGCGGTGATGGCCTCATAGTGTCCCTTGAAGCGGTTGAAGAGATGGGAAGATTCCGTGACAAACTCCAGCAGCACCGAGTTGGAGTCAGACAGCCAGCTGAAGGTCTGCTTGGTGCCGCAGTACGTGTCTGAACGTCCATTTTGCTCCTGGTCGGTAATCTTAATAGTAATAATACACAGAAAAACCTTTTAATAACCTACAAAAGATGTTTGAATAATTTTACAATTTACCATTACTTCCTAACTTTCTTGCTAAGAACCTACAATATTCATGCAAGTCTAAACAAGTATTAAGTGTTAATATTATCATGCCTTAAGAGATGAGTTTAATTGCTTAGAATGCCATGGTCTAGTGGGTACAGTGTTTGACTCATGTACGATGGTGCGTGGGTTCGAACCCTGCCAGGAACATGGTGTTTGTGCCCTTGGGCAAGACACTTAACTACAATTGCCTCTACCCAGGAGTATAAATGGGTACCAGTGAGGGTAGAGGACCGAATGTGCGCTGATATCGGCTGCCGTGTGGTCTCGTGGCCTAATGAACGAAGGGAATAATTGTAAAGCGCTTTGAGATCATTGATACGATGGAAAGCGCTATAAAAAAGCCCAATCAATTTTGAACACAAACACCGTTTTAAAGTTCTGTCCATGGATCACAAAAAAGGTAGGTGTTCTTTTACAAAAGGAAAACAATTCACATGCATCCCTATAAGAATTGTTTTCGATTCGCTGAAAGAACACTTTCCTTTTTTGTGATCCGTGGACAGAACTTTAAAACGGTGGTTGTGTTCGAAATTCCGTAACTTGAAAAGTACATGAGTGATTAGATATAGGAATCTTTCCTATTTTTTTGGTTTAATTTTGAAAATATAATTACTGTTGTAAATAATGTAAGTACAATCTGATCAGATCACGTAAGGCCACTACATCTAGAACTACAAGACATGTATCCTCTTTAAAAGGACAATTTAACATTTAGAAACTTAATACTATACTGAAAAGGCAGATTTTCTTCTTAATACCTGCACGAGCGTACCACACAGGCAAACGGTACTCTCCTCCAAGTCCGAAAAGGCAGCCAAATTCAATCCCTCCAGAACAAACTCCGAGAAACCCAGCAGGACTCGGTTATCAGGGGGTAGGGTGATGAACAACCGGCAATACCGCGGTATCGAGAACTTGTCCGGGTAATGGGGCGAAGTGATGGTTCCGCTTGGGCTGGTGTAGGTCCGTTCACACGCTACCGAAATAATGAGGACAATTGATGATTCTTTTACATATGGATACAACTGTACTATTACTACTACTAAGTGCTATGTGTGTCTTCAAGTTCTATGAAAATCTAGCAAATATAACTGGGGAGCTTGAACACTTTTTTGTTTTGTTGGCAAATTATCAAAATATAACAAAACAACGCAGTGATTATTGTTACGGCAGTCGACTGTCTGGTTCCCTGACCTGACAATATTCAATCAATGTCAGGATCTTTGCTTCTTGGAACAGTGTTGGAGGTCTCGAGGCCGGCCTCGGCCTCGAGGCCGGCCTCGAGGCCGATTTTCATGGCCTTGGCCTCGGCCTTGGCCTCGGAGGTGCAAGGCCTCGGCCTTGGCCTTGGCCTCGGAGCCTTCCGGCCTCGGCGAATCAGTCGAGGTCGGCTCGAGGCCGCCCATTTTGATGTGTTTTCTATCCTAATTAATTTTTATTTTTTTACCGTATCAAACCCTCGAGATTCTGCCGCAGTGGGTTCCGTGAAACGAACGCATATACAATGTACGCACAAATGAACTGGAAATTGTTGCATTGAACGTACTCACGTACGTAGCATCTTCGCCTAGCCTGCGCTTCAGCTTTCCACGTGCGTACAAGCGTTATAACTGTTACCGCGTGCCAGACTACATAAGTCCGGCACCAATCCCATCTGCGTACAATAACATGTGGTAGTAGACTAGTCTGGTTGCAGTGTTGTTCCAAATTTTTTTCGTTTCGCCTCTGTACCCCGACCTTTAAAAATGATTTGCGGCAAGGTGCGGCAAGCTTAATCATTTCTTTTTATAGGCCACTGTTTCAGTACAAGTCTGAACTTTCTGGGTACGATCGAGTGTACTAGTCCGTACCATTATTTTTTCATAAAGATATGATAAAAACAGTTACGATTTATCAAGTAGGTTTTATTTTTACAAGGTGATTTAAATGAAAGTTCGATTCCGGCTCACATGGTAATGTTTGGCGTAAATGGTCGATATGGAAAGCGCGATTTCAGAATTCGTTTTTCCATCCAAATGAATGCAAAGTTCTGAATGAATATTTTAATAATAGGAGTCAGTATTCCTCGTGGTACCAGGATACTTTTTTTTTTATTTTTAGAGCCATGTTGTTACTTATTACATGTATAAGCACGGTTTGAAAATGACTAATTTTGCGTGGTTACAGATATACGGCCAAAACCTCTGGACTCCCTACCTCTTGCCATGATCTTAAAATTCTTCGAAGCCATTGGATTCAAATCGGATGATCCGAGAATTCATGATCATTTTGATGAACTGAGTGATATCATGCACGCATGTTCCGTGTTGCCGTGTTTTTTGGAGCGGGATTGGCCATTGCCAGACTTTGTCTGGTACCGCGGTATTAACAGTGATAATGCGTGGACACTTATCCCGTTGTGTGGAGCGGATTGGGACTATGCTTTGCCCGTGCGTAACGCGAAAAACGGCGGGCCGTCTGGCATTGTCTG
Source organism: Patiria pectinifera (assembly GCA_029964075.1). NCBI lineage: Eukaryota > Metazoa > Echinodermata > Asteroidea > Valvatida > Asterinidae > Patiria > Patiria pectinifera. The sequence continues at coordinate 18,441,598 of CM057148.1, read as the reverse complement.
GTCGCATCGCGGTGTTTGCTCGGCGCGCACCTGGACAGTGCGAAGGTAGGGGGGGGGGGTCGTAACTTTTTGGGTATGAGTGGTAAAATCCTGATTCAAAAATCAAATTGTTGTTTATTTAATGGGGATTCCTATGATATTAAGCATTTGGATAGGTTTTGAAATAAGATTTATAAATCATGCGAAAAGTAAATAATGTAAATCTTACAGAATAGAAACTCAAAATTTGGCCATTTAAATTGTTGTATCTCCAAAGGGCAAACATCTATGAGCCTGATTCAAACGCCATTGATTCTGTTGTGTAATTTGCTTTCAGTGATACAAAACTTGAGATTTCTTTAAAAAATAAAATTCGCCGGACTCCTACAAGAGGAAACCCATTGCAAGCTGTAAATTTGTAAGCCAGGCACTCCAAAACTCAGTGAATTCAACTAAAAAGATGTTAAAACTCCAACATAATCTTAGCCTTGTTTTAGTGATTTATATTTTATTACGTGTTTTGATAGCTGGCCTCGGCCTCGGCCTTGGCCTCGGAGGTGGTGGCCTCGGCCTTGGCCTTGGCCTCGCGGTTGTGGCCTCGGCCTCGGCCTTGGCCTCGGAGGTTGTGGCCTCGGCCTTGGCCTCGGCCTCGGAGGTTGTGGCCTCGACTACAATTAACACTGCCTTGGAACCAGACTTTCGACCAAACTGTTCTCAGACTTTTACTTTCCCTTTTTCAAATAATCCTCTAAAGCCACGGATTACGAAGAACAAAATGAAATCTAGGCCTACTTTAAAATATATGAAATTGAACCTGTTTAAAGGTCAAAAAAGTTTTTTGGTTTTTTTTGGAACTGCGCGGATTCGATCACTAAACCTTCGGCATGGTAGTCAAGCAGGAAAGATTCCCATACCTGGCCATCACTTGTCACCCTGTGCACAAACCCTATGGGACTGGTCTGGAAATTTTTAAGTGTTTTCTCAGTAAAAATTCAAAATTTGTCCCTGCTAATTTTGACTGTTTAGGACATATTATCACTTATTGATGGCTGATAGGTCATTTAAGGGGAAAATTACTGATGGCCAGATATGGGAATCGTTCCGTCAAGCGAATAAACCAATCAAGCTACCTTAAAAAAGCAAATTGGCTGGAACTGGAAAGTGGAAGCTTGCATATGCCTAGGCATAGGGCCTAGCCCTAGATTAGCAATGGTAAATTTGCAATGACGAAATGCATCAGCATGATCAGATTCAGAATCATGATCATTTAAAAGCAAGGCTATTACTTATTAATATTATTAGGAATAGGAGTTGAAAATCACATGTAGGCCTAATGTGCACCACAAAAGTACACAAGTTGCTCCCTTGCATAAAAAAAATCATTGAAATCTACAGTAATTTTACAGCATAACTGCATCAGTTACTTTCAAATTTTCCCGGCAGTGACGGAAGTCAGGTTCGTCCATGCATCATGCAAAAAAGCAAAGGCAGCATGCGCGTCTGGCAGGGCGCCACCAAGAGACGATCGACGCACAGTCGAAGACTGCGGCACCGATCCGGGGGCTGGCCGTCGGCAGCCGCGCCGACACACACCGGCACGTGTTTGCTTTAAACTTATGGTTTCGTAAGTTCACAACAACTTCAAGCAAACGTGTGTTTTGATGCACTGCAGTGCACTGCAGCTAAAAAACATAAATTGAAAAAGATTCTCCCCCTAAAGAGCCCTCAATTCTTCCCCCTTGTCTATTTTTAATGACAGATATTACTAGGGGCGGATTCGATTTCGCGGTCCCCATCGCTGAACTATTATACTTCGGTTGATGCTGAGGTTTTTTGTATTTCCTTTTTAAAATCTGTTCTGTAACTGACCGTCATTCGAAGGTTCATGTAAAGAACAACTTTGGTTGCATCTATTTAGATTTTAAATAACGCAACTAAGTACGCGGTAGATGACTTTTTAAGTTGTTTGAAGTCACTAATTTAGACAGTATAGTAGATGGCCCTAGTATTTTCATTTTTTATTGCCCCCGCCCCCCTTTTACTCGGCGGAGCTTTGGGGCATACTTTCACCGTAGGTCTGTCTATTAAAGTTAGGTGAGCAGATTCGCTGATTAATTAGGCAAGACAACCGTCTCTTGACCTCTAGATTTTGACCAATCAGCCGCGCTTTCTATATCGGATCTTTGGTCATTCACTCCGCGTTGCCTGTCGAGACAATGGATACAAAAAAAACCTGTGTCACGCGCTCTGTATCATGTTACGCGATATGTGCCCGGCTTTTGTTACACTGCACACGAATTTACCAATCAAACCATTTCGTCCTGACATAGGAATGAAATGACGTCAAGATTTTAGTCGACTCCGATGGCTGAGGTGCGGCTTGCGTATCTGCATGTCTAGACATATCAGACGTTATACAGGAGACTTGGCTCCGTGGAAAACTCTTGAAACTTGGACTATATTTAGAGTAGGCCAATTTCATAAAAGGAAAAAGCAGTACGGCCTATGCACAGTAACACAGGAAACAAGTTTATCTCGGAAGAAGAATGCTCAAAGTTAATTAGAACACTGCGTCAAAAGGTTCTGAAATAAAAGCCTGATATAGCATTATTGTGCGGGCCTGATATCGCATTCTCTGCACTGAGCAGTGTCATCACGTATGCCTACTCACTGCCACAGGGGAACGTATTGCAGGAGATGACGTCCTTCTCTCGGATGGGAATGCCACTACAGAAGGACTCCAGGGCTGGCTTGGGGATCTGCTCCGTGGTAAAACAATACTTCTGTAGAGTCTGGATACCTGGCGGTTGATGAAAGGATATTGGGATTAGTATTAGGCCGTGCGGCACAATGGACGCAAGCTATGGCTACGGCTATGTCAGCCTTCCATAAGCCCCGCCCACCTTTGGTCACTGACTAAAAGTCGTGATCTAATTGGTCAATGTGCTTAGTTTGACTGACAGATAGGGAGGGTCCATAGAATAACGTAGTTTGGACGCAGCCTTATCTAAAGGGGAAAGCACTCCCTCCAGTTTGGCCAGTGTCTTTATAACACGCTTCAATTTTTGACACTGTTGCTAAACTTCATTTTCCCTTATTATTGTCTTCTTAAATTATGTTTCACTATAGTTTGTAAAACCCGTCGAAACTGACTGTGGGCAGCCAGGAGTGGGAGAGATTCTCAATGGTAACAAAATGGCTTTATCGCGTTTTGGAAATGTCTTCTAACCGCCATAACCGGACACCAGTTGGAACATTCATAGCGTTCGGACTGTTCGAGCAAACTTGGGGCCCGGCGGCGGCGCCCGGCGCTGTTTTAGTTGCGGCGAATCACTGCATCAACGCACTAAAGTTTTAATCAGTAGCACCCACCTTCACCGCACTGCTTTGTGCAGGATGAGTATCTGTTCTTCCATTGGTGGGTCTGGCACATTACTTCAACCTAAAAGAAAAAGGCAAAATTTAAGATTTCTTTAAAAAAAAATTACGAAAAGAAAATAACATCAGAATAGTAAAATTCATCAGGGGGCATCATTATCTGGAGGGATTACCCCACTGGGGGGAGGGGACATGTGCCCCCCTGGGGAGACATTTCGCCCCCCCCCCCGTCCCTCACCGATCGACGCCATGCCCCTCCCCCTCCCCTCCCCGTTCAGGATTTGGGGAAGTCAAAAATTAGCTTTGGATTGTTTCAAACTATGACCGAACCCTTTGTGTGATCTATCATATCGTTTGTCCCCCCCCCACATTGTTCGTCCCCGAATGAAAATTGTAGGCCTACATTTGATTCTATAGCTCAGAATAGCTGATTCAATAACTCCAAACTCAAAAACGATGTAAATGATGATCAAAACATTCACACTGTAAAAGTGGTCAGAAATTGCCTCAGATTGCACCACAGAGCATCCATCCAAAATGTTCCAAACCCCACGCCGTTAGGGCTTCACGCTCGCATTAGTTCTGATCAAGGTATCCCCCCCCCCCCCACACACACTTTTCTCGCGTACTTTTGTTGGCAATTGGGCAAGTTCGTATAGGCCTATAATGGTAACAAAATCGGTCCTCTACTATGAGAAAACAGTAAGAGTAAATTGAACACTTTCAAAAAAATATAGCTGTTGTACAAAAAAATAAATCAAGATTAACTTGTGGGAATATAATAAACTAAGACCTGCACATTGTATTTCAATGTGATTTTGCTCAAACGTTTTTCTGTTAAAATAATTAGGCGTTTATTAACAGGTTTTAATCTTAGGTATACGTTTACTCACAGGGTAGAGAAAGACCGAGACAACTGCCACGCAAAGCCATAGGGTTGGGGAGAGTCCTGCGGGGGAATTCATGATCAGCCCCCGGTAGCTAGCTCCCGATCGGTGCGGTTCCTCGTAAAAAAAATCCAGTGATCTCGAAGACGCAGCCCCCAAGACGCACGTGTCTATCTATACCAGGATTGGAATCGTAAGGCACGGGCGTGGCTTACTGCGGAATTCTCGACATCTATATTGTCACGCATGAATAATTTAGAACCCGTGCGGAGCGCTTCCATTTTTGACACAGGGGTGGGGCTTTATATTTCACCCCCAAAAAATATGTTTTAGGACATGTCAGCATTTAGTAACTTATTTTCAGCTATATTATTCTTGATTTAGGCCTATTGAAGTTCAGAAATATGGCTTTATTTTTCAGTGACGATTCCATTTTTAGTTGGCACTGGTGGATGTTGCCAGGGAAGGAAATGTTAACAGATACCCCGGGAGGAATGGACTAGTCTATACCATAGAAATCGTCTTGTTGCTGACATTCCAATTGCAAAAGATGAAGGGGAAAGGAAGTATGAGAAAAGTTCGTTTCACAAAATCAGGATGAACGATTTCTGCTCATAAACAATGCTGAATATGAATGGCATTCTTGAGGGTTATCTCGACCGTTTCATCTGTGATGTCATGCCTGCTGGTTGCCGACCGCGGTGGTTTTTATCTGCAGCACACATCGTCAACGGATCATGATTATTCAGCTAGTTTGATGTTTATTCATAAGAAAATAACCTGGCGTCACATCATTGCTATTACTCTGCCATGCATGTACATTAAAACATTTCAAAGAACGGCTTTCGTCGAGCATCCTAGGTGCAATCCTGCATTAAAATTCCCATAGACACTAGTGCTAAATGCCCATACTTCCAAATTCTTTAAAAAAAAAATACCAGAACTCTCACAGGCATTTAAGCTTGCACAGTAAAATGATGATCAACATGTCATCTTTCATTATTTTTTTATCTTTGGTGGGTTGACCATTGAATTTTCGAGATATTCTCACCCAAAGAAGACGACCCCTATTTTTCCCCAAAGCGGAAAGTAGCCATCTCGAAAAACGATCCCTCCACAACATATGGCAAAATAGCGCCACTTTCGAGCCCAATTACATCCAAAATGCTCAGAATTGGAAGCCCCAAGTCCAGGCCAGAGGTTCATTGCCATATGGCGATAAAACCTCAGTTTAAAAGTTAAAAATATTCAACAAAGTCCTTTTGAAGGCCCGTCTGTTATAAAGATATTGTGTACTACAGTTGTTGACAGTTGTTGAAACAAGCATTTTGTGTCATTTTCTTTGTTGTTCCAAGCAGTCAAAACACACGAGAAATTGTTTTTTTTTGGACGAGACAGGTTTTAGGGTCATTGCGTTTAAATGGTGATATTCTTTGAACGGATTGAGCAATTTCAGTATTTTTTTAAATCTAAAAGTAGTTATGAAATTGGCTTTCCAGTCATGACTATTTTTGGTGCTACATATTTTTTTTCAATATGAAATATTTTTGGGGGGTTGGGTTCCGCTTTTTTGACTCACCCTGTCAGTGGCGTCGCCAAGGGGGGGCCAGGGGGGGCATGCCCCTGGAAACTAGTGCCCCCAGTGCCCCCATCTGAGATTTGGGTTGGTAAAAAAATATATATATATTCACCTAAGTGCCCCCCCCCATCAAATGCTGGTGCCCACCCTGTGCCCCCCCAGACTGAAAAGTCTGGCGACGCCACTGCACCCTGTACAATGAAAGTCGGCAACTCAACTTGCCATTTTTGTATATTTGTATATAAACGTGTGACATGCTCTGAATTTTCGTATGCTGATGGGACAGGGGTAATTATACTAAGTCTAATATTTAAGCAACTACAAGTACATCGTACGACGATATTTTGAGCCTGAACGGAGCTAAGTGTTCAAACGTGTACTTCAAATATTACAACTGGATTTTTTTCCCTACACATGTTGCCATCAATTTTTTAAACAGTGGCAGGCTCAAATAGTTTACTATCTAAAAAAAAATCGGACCAGAATTTAAACATAAATTGAACAATAATGACGGGTTCTTATTCACAACCAGTTCATCCATTTCTTTATTATGCAACAACCAGTTCATCAACTTCTAGATGTTTGTTTCTTTCAATTTTTATATACATATATTTCGGAATAGAATATACTTTATAAAGGTACTTGAAAATATAAAATGTCATACAAAACCGAAGCTCACACCTCTTATTCGTTTTAACTGAATTCGGAAACAAAACAAAGTGAGCTAAAAATATTACAGTATCAAAAAGTAAGACGGTTTTCTTTTTTTTGGATATCTCCGATGTTCAACGTATTAAAAAAAAAGTCTGTAGCGAGCCAATATGGCCCATCAGGCCGAGGTTTATCTCCGGTTTCAGCGGCATGATGAACCGATTGACAATACAGGGCGATTAAAAGAAAAACGAAACACAAATTTCGGGGCTACTGTTTTAGTTCTTCACGTAGCACTTTAAAAATCTAGGATATGAAAGCCCAATTCATAAGCTTTCTTTTAGTATAAGAATCATTCAAATCACTCATGTACTTTTCAAACTACGGAATTTTAAACACAACCACCGTTTTAAAGCTCTGTCCACAGATCACAAAAAAAGGTGCGCGTGCTTTCAGCAAAACGAAAACAATTCGCACACATCCCATGTGATTTGTTTTCCGCATACGGTTTTGCTGAAAGAACACTGAACTTTTTTTTGTGATCCGTGGACAAAACCTTAAAACAGCGGTTGTGTTTAAAACTCCGTAACTTGAAAAGTACATGAGTGATTTAAATGATTATTGTACTAAAAGAAAGCTTGTGAATTGGGCTTTCATATCCTAGATTTGGAAAGTGCTACATGCAGAACTTCACTAAAACAATGGTCCCGACATTTGGGTTTCGGTTTTTTGACTCGCCCTGTAGTTTGTTTTTATGGGATGCCAGTCTGTCGTAGGTTACTCCACAGCTACAGCTGGTGCCTATTTATGCTCCTAGTAGTGGGGTGAAGTGGCTTGCCCAAGGACACACCATATGACCAGCAGCTGGATTCGAACCCCTGCCCCTCGGAATCACGAACTCTATAACCACTAGGCCACACTCCACAAAGTTCAAGGAAGTATACCATAATGCCATTATCACGTTGCGGGCAGTTGGATTTTCCCATTCAAATCAACGGGACCAAAGCGAGGCCGGAAGGAACAATAGTCGGGTTCATTTTTGCGCAAAAACATTATCATTCAGTTCTGTCATTGGATACAGGGAAAATGACTGGAATGGTGACAGCATGATAAGGTCTATACAACAAATTTTGAGCAGGGACAGTGTGAGGATAGTGTATGTCTACCATTAAACAAAACAAAAATAGACAAGTGTAAACCAGCTCCTTTAAAAGAAAAAAAATAGCTATACTTCACATGTTAAGCCCGGTTCATAGGGGCGTGAAAGTGAGAGCGAACGTGAATTTGTGACGTCATGGCAAGTATTCACGCTGCGAATTCGTAAAAGTCGAACATATTTCAACTCGCGCGGGCGAATTTCGCAGCGAATGTTTCACGACGTCAAATTCGCTTCGTATTCGCATGAAGTAGGAACCGGGCTTTATGCCGTTTAAATGAACAATGTGCCTCACAGAATGTCCAGGAGCCACGTATATATTCCGCATCTCTCTATCTACCATACACTACAAATACGTACCGTTATCTGGTCAAAAGCAACCAAAGAATACCCCCGAAAGTAATATCAGTTTATAAAATCCAGCGACACGAGATTCCATAAAAAAAATTCAACAATATACATACCCTGTAAATAGTACTTCTAGTATTATCGACCCCAAAAAGCATACCAAAACACGCACGTCGCCGGTTTCCGATTTGTGACAAAACAAAGCCTCCCCCCCCCGGAAAAACTGACTTTTTAAAGCCCTTATTAGCAAGCCCTCTTGCGATAAGTTTACGAGTCAAAGACTCGCCGTAGTTGAGCAAAGTTTAAGAAGCCTACATCTGACTTTCGCAAATGATCAGCTTGTAAGTCTCTTCATATGTTGTTTTTTTTAAACCGAGGAAAACATGTTTAAAATGATCACAATATGTTCGTAGACGATTTTAAGTAACAACAAATTGTGGAAATAGCCAGCAAATTCAAACCACAAGGATAAAAATCAAAGACACAGCCGTTACACAAAAAAGGTAAGTTCACCATCCGCTCCACATTAGGGCGTGTTCAGCTCGTTTCCCACGGCCTGATTATACCTGCAACAATACATAAAAGTCAAGATCAATAATCGATTTGCTCTTCGAAGAAGGAGGATCGTTTTGCTCTTCATGCATTTTGTTCGTTTTCAATAATAACACCACTCAACATCCAACGAAGAATTAAAGCCTACCCTGTTGAAGTTTCAGCTCAGTGGATGTTACACTTTTCGAGAAAACAGTGAAAACCATGCACAACTTTTTGATAACGAAGACGATTTCGTCCAGGACACTTTCTAAATTCAGTCAATTGACGGTGGAAATCGCCTATATACATCTCTTGATTTCTCCTTAATTGACAGCAAGCCAGACGGAATAACTTCACGGGGTGTTTAGTACCAGTACGATCTTTAAAGATCGAAAAATAAAACTACCACGTTTTTACGAAATACCTTACTTGGATGTTGGTAAATGACAGTCTAAAGCATCCTGTAAAATTATGGCACCTGGTGTCAAGTCAATTTCAAGACGAAACTTTGTAACAGTGTTCAAAATTTCCAACAGTGGTCGGCCGACCACCGTTGGAAAAGCCTAACTATTTTTCAACTACTGCTCCAAATTTACAATTTTTTTTTCAGTCCAACTTTTGATTGCTATTGGTTACATGTTCATGAACGGGTGCAGGCCAGCTAGACTGGTTCCCTTACCTTACAATTTTCCAACATCTATGAATTGATCCATTTTATTATTAGTGGAGTCAGGGAACCAGACTACTTTTTGTTTTCTTGGTTTTTCAAGCATTTTCGAACACAAAACTTCAAACATGTCAGTTAAACAATATTTGATCTATATTATACTAACCCCTCAAATAGTTCATTTCTAAAAATTACAGCAAAAGCCAATGATGTACAAGGCCTATTGATAACTATTCGGAAGGTTACTTTTGGGACAATGGTCCTAATTATGTGTCCTTTTAGGTCGGATCCAACTTTCACGGAGTTTCGGCACTTTCCAGAAGACTCCATTTGCTTATATCAAAATACAGCTTGGAACCCGTCTAGCATTACAAGACGCATGATATTTGGATCGCTGGTATTGTCTTGGCTTCGCAAGTATCTCTGCTTATAGAAGGTAAACACCATTACACGATGTTAATATATATTTTTACATGAGGGGAACCTACCCAACTATTGTCTTAGGCAATAAAAGACGCATGCTATTTGAGCCGCTGGTCACTTTGATTCGCAAGTATCTGAGCATAGCAGGTAAATATTACACAAGGTTAATATAGGTTTTCCCGGCCAATTTCCTCAAATGTTCATTCACTTCTGAAAATCGGTCATTCATTTTTGTCTGAATTTGATAATCGCTCTGAACACGCGTTTCGCTACCAGAGCATTCGATTCCATTTCAGTTCAATCAATAATTTAAGTAAGTGATTGAGCAGCACCTTTCGTTTATGTCCATTCAGATTCGTTTACAAGACTTCTTTTTCGTTTAAGAGGGCGATTTCAAACATTGACCATTCTATTTCACTTTTAGTTTAATGTTCTGTGATGTAATCTGCTATTTGGAATGAGAAGAACGTACTTTTGATTGCACATTCACGAAATTGTATTCCAGAACTCTGCGCGAAAAGGTATGCTTGCCATTCACAGGTAACGTAATTGGTCGTCTTTTTCTCAAAATCAAATGCACGGACAATGAAAACGATTGAACTTTCTTTGAATTAAAATGTGATTAAAGACGTGCATTCATATTCAGACGAAAATAAATAACCAATTTTCAGAAGTGAATGAACATTTCAGGAAATTGGTCGGGAAAACCTATATTATAACCGAACTTTTGCTCATGGTCTCCAATTACCTATTGGTAAAGCTGATCGAAAAAAAATGTCTCTCGATACTTACATACAACGATGACAGCAATTATTAGCAGAACAACAATGACGCCGATGACTTTATACTGAAAGTAAGAAATTGAGACCGACAAATTAGAACAAAATTACGAGTCACACTAATAGCAACACACCCAAGTGTGTATACACCTGTAATCGTGGACACCCTCTGTCTTTCTTTTGTTTGGACCCTAACTTTTTAGCAACAGCTCTCATTGGTTTTGTACAGGAATCTCAATCGTGGACCATATTGTCCTCTATTGTTCAAGGTCCACGATTTGAATGCGTATACAAACTGAAGACCAACCGTAACACACAGCCTTATATACTTTCTGTGGACATTGATTTGTATTTGTGCAGCTACGAAAACCCAGAGAATAAAATCATCCACAGTGAAACACTCTTTCAATCCCATTTTTTGATCGTGATTTCCTTGAGTGTTCCTCATTATTTTGCGACGAATACACATAACCCAAAATGCCTCTAAACCTGTTTTACAGGGGGAGGGGGGACCTAGTGTGTACCTGTGCAAGTCCACACAGCGCTCACGCTTTCTGCACGACCTATTTTGTTCCCGGGTCCACAAAGAGTATGCAAGGTTAGAGCACAAGAGTACGTGAATGAAAATCTAAGACTATCGAGGATGAACTGAACATTTGACAATGATAATTTCATATCTTGCATCAAATCAATGAAGAGATTACTCACCAATCTGTTCTTCCATTTATAATGCGTTTTGATCTGTTTTGACGTTGTCTTAAATGACGAAGCCTGTACCATCAGATCATCTGTTGGAGAAAAGTTAAAAGAACAAAAAAAAACATCAGTTGAATAAGAATTTGTATAATTTTTTAAGGGCATTACACTGGTGACCGTCGTCATGCGTCTTGTGTAGTCTTCTCACAAATTCGCGCATTTGAACTATAATTGACCGCCCCATGAATGACGCTTTGACCAATCACAGCCGTGATTTATGTCCGACATGCGTGCACAAAATTCGACATGCGTGCACAAAAATCTGACATGCGTGCATGTGCGTATGACGTGCACAGTTGGAACATTTGATTCTATACCTATGGGTGTGGCATCGAAGAGGCATACCTGTTGTTGCCCACTTGCGTGCATTGGGCGTGGTTTACTGGCTCATTTGTTGTACTGCGCATGCCCTTGGTAAAGATAAATTAGGACAGTGACGGGTCACGTGTTAGGGTTCTAATTAGAGTCCAAGGTATATTATAAAGGAGACCCGCTTTCGTGTAGAGGTCCACAATTTCATGTCACCGGCCGTCGCCAAGAAGTGATCCACTAAGCACCGCCCCGTGATGTTTCGACCAATCATATCCTTGTTTAATACCTGTCGGCTGTCGAGCGTGCACTTGCATAATGACGCGCGCGTCTAAAACACTGTGTGGCACAACCTCGTCCCCAGTGCTTACTTTATTTCCAACCGCGTTTCCAATAGTAAACCCTGGATAGGAAACTTTCTTCCTGTATCCTGATTGGATACCGCAATTGGCTAGTAATGGATTTTTATCGTGTACTTGGTGCTATATATTCACACCGTGCAGTACGTGTTTTCGCGATCATTCGTCCACGCCTATTCGAAAATACTAATTTCCTTTCCAATTTGCTCATATTAATATGAAATATGATACTGCATGTTGTCTTGATAAGATCGTAACAGTTTGATTTCAAAAATCGTGTTTTCGTAACTCACGCCGTGCTCGCGCTGCTACGAATCGACTCTGTTTTTACCCCAGACACCGCATACAAAAACAAACGCTAATGTGTAACGCATATCCAGGCACCAGACTGTTCCTCATTTGCATACGTCTGCAAAAATCTTGCACATGCAAATGATCCAATACCAGGGTGAGAGAGCAGGTAGTGGTGGGCGCGTACTGCTCGACACCCTGGGGACGAGGTTGTGTGTGGCACTGATTGCTTCACATGCTGTTGCCCACGTGAGCAGTGGGCGGGGCCAAACTGAACCGTGAGGTATATAACTAGTACAGACGTGCGGACTCGGAACCCACCAGAATGGTCCATCAGGTCGTCCAGCTTTTCGCCCCGTTCCAGGAGCTTGTCCACATTCGTGTGTAAGATGACCGCCACCTCGTCCACCTCGGCTTGCAGCTTCTGCACGCGCTTGCTCTTGGCGCGAGTCGATTCGGGGTCCAGTTGAGCATCGTCTCTGGGATAGGTCCTCGACCGGCTCCTGTTTGTGTGCATTAAGAGCTCTCGGTTAGAAATAACATACAAATATGTAACAACTAAGTAACACCAAAAAGGGATAGGGGTAGAAATACAGGGTGAGTAAAAAAAGAACGAAACCGAAATGTCGGGACTATTATTTAGTGAAGTTCTTCATGTAGCACTTTGACAATCTAGGATATGAAAGCCCAATTCATAAGCTTTCTTTTAGTACAAAATTCATTCAAATTACTCATGTACTTTTCAAGTTACGGAATTTTAAACACAACCACCGTTTTAAAGTTCTGTCCACGGATAAAAAAAAAAGGGTGTGCGTTCTTTCAGCAAAACAAAAACAATTCACACACACATCCCTTTGTGATTTTGCTGAAAGAACACTGAACTTGTTTTGTGATCCGTGGACAGAACCTTAACCTGAACGGTGGTTGTGTTTAAAATTCCGTAACTTGAAAAGTACATGATTGAGTGATTTGAATGATTCCTGTACTACAACAAGGTTTATGAATTGGGCCCATTCATATCCCACATTTTGAAAGTGCTACATGCAGAACTTCACTAAAACAATAGTCCCGACAATTGGGTTTCGGGTGTTTTTTACTCACCCTGTACAATAATAACATCTGTGCTAATCACCCCGTTCTAAAGTGGTGAAAAGCTAGGCCTATATCCATTTGATTATATCCATTATATCCATTCCCCTTGCGAATGCATTTGGGTACAAATTGAGTGGCTTCAATCTCGTAATTCATCAGGCTGATGGGACCTCGAGTGCTGAAAAAGTGCAAAGCGAAACCAGGCCAACTTTGCTCACACCGCTTTTGGCTGATAAAATTCTCCTAAAATGTTCATTAGGCAAAGACAAGGTCCTCATTTCACCAACCAAGTTTGAAGTCTCAATTCAATTTTTTAAAGGAGGCTTTTAAGTTGCCTCAATGTTTTGCACATGAGAAGGAAGTCAAGTGATATCAAAGTGAGGCTAAATACTAGACTGGTATATGCCCAACCATGCATGATCCAACTGTTTGAAAAGACTGGCCTCTGGTGTGATTCATTGTCATTAAAATTTAACCGCCCTGAATCCTCCAAAATCCTTTTTGCAAATTGGAGGAATTTGCAGGATTGAGGTTACATGGCAAAAGTGCGTTGCTGATTTGGGAGTACGCACTGTGTCAAGGTCTTGGGCCCGACCTTGTGTTGTTTATGCTCAGCCGTGCATAAATTTAGTCCTTGATTACACTTGACATCCTCCGCACTGCTCCAGGATGTCACTGCCTCTGCCTCAGCCTATTGACAGTCATAGCCGGAGGATTTTGCAGGATTCAGGCAGTGGTCACCCCTCCATGGACCATATTCAAGAAATAGCGGAGGAATTTGCAGGATTGAGGTTATATGCTATTTTTCCATGAGGCCAATTGGAGGATTTTGCAGGATTGAGGCTACTTCATAGCAAAAAGGCCTAGGGAGTTAGGGATTTATCTGGTGGCTGACTATGGAGAAATTTCTAGTAGCAGACATGCCAGATATTCCTTTAGTCACAGTTGATTGATGCAGACGGTACACTGACTGGTTAACTAGTTGTTTCAGGTGACAGTCTATTTTCTTGGGGTACGGGTGCATATGTTTTCAATACGGAATACCTTAGGTTTTGGGGACAGTATTGAGAGACTAGCTAGTATTAAACCTACCAATGGAATGACAAAGTTTTGAGTAGTAATTGCACACAACTGGAGTGATTACAGTCGACTCTCATTATAAAGAGCACTTTAATAAAGAGGTTCTGCTTATAAAGGGCAAATTCTGAGGTCCCAAATCTCAGGTTCTCTTTGTGTCTCTTAGTTTCGCTGTCCTTTTATAACAACATTCCTGTTATAAAGAGGTACTTTGGCTAGTCCCATCGACCTTGTAATAACGAGAGTCGACTGTATTGTGATAGGCCTAACCCTTTCCCTGTTTACTTGATCATTTAAGTAAATAACTGCGAGCGCCTTGCAACCACGTCCGTGCATGTATTTACATTATAACTTATCCCACATGATGTTGCGCAACATGGCCTGAATAAAATGCCCATGGCGTCACCAATGGTTTTATCAGCATGGTGTATAGGCACTACCATATGGTGTTTACAAAGCACACCGTGGTAGCTTGATTTCTAAATTTCATTGTGTACAAAAAATGCCCTTGGTGACTAAGGTCACCATGGAGCAGACCTCCAAAGTGTTTTCGTGGCACGTGGTTTATGAGACTTTATGATGGTGCCATGGGGTTACAAGAGCTGTCAATGTTGTTCCCATGGGACACCATGACGTTTCTTTAACTGTCCATGGTGTTCAGATGAGCTATGTAGTATTTAAGAGACCACCCCCTTACAGAAATATCCCATGAGCATCAAACCCATGGGGTCATCAAGAACACCATGTAAGTTAAAATGATCACCATGGGAGATTTTAGCTTATCATGGGAAACCCATGGGAACACCATGGAGATTGCACGGACAACATGGGAACACCATGGGGATTTTATGAGCTCCATGAGAACCGTGGGGATTTTATGGACACCATGGGAACACCATGGGGATTTTATGTCACCATGGGAACACCATGGGGATTTACTGGACAGCATGGGAACACCATGGGGATTTACTGGACAGCATGGGAACACCATGGGGATTTACTGGACACCATGGGAACATCATGGGGATTTTAGACACATGGGTACACCATGAGGATTCGGACGCCAGGGGAACACCATAATGTGGATATAAATTATGGACACAATTGGGAACACCATGGAGATTTAAAAGGCATGCAGCACGGGGACACTGCCAGGTTATACTGGAGAACATGCATATGCCATGGGAACCATCATAGTTGCACTCCCAAAATATAGGCAAACATTTCTTTAATTTAATTACTTATTCGCCTGTAAATTTGAATTCAATTAAAATATGTCCCTTGTGGTCATAGAGGTTATCAAGAATTATATTGTTTATGCTGACCATGTGAAACTCTTGTGGATTTTCACCAATTGAACACAATGGGATAACTTGACACCATGTGACACCATGGGAACACCATGGGACATTTTTGTCAGAATCGCTTCAATGACGAGTGTTGTAATTGCACATTTTTGAATTTTTCTGTTGATAAGTGAAGTCAAATGAAGCATACAGTATTTTTATGTGGAAAATGTGTCATTCAAAGAACTTTGGATTATTTTGATTCATTTGTTATTATGGTTGGACATATTTATGAGAAAATAAATTGGTACACTGTGATAATATGGTACAACTTGACAAGTGGTATGGGAGCAATAATGTGGACATTGGACATAGATGAGTGCATAAGCCACTCCTAAGTCCTAACACGTGGAACAACCCCCATCGGAGTTCCGTGATGTGCTTAACCTATATTCGGTGAATAGCACAAAATACACAGGGTTAAAATGAATTAAGAAAGTTTGCTCGTACCGTACCCCCCGCCCAGCAAACAGAATACGCTGGGATACTCTGATGAATTCACGGTCTGATTGGTTGGATTTTGCGTGACCACCTGCGCGTCATCAAGGTCATATGACTCTGCAAGGTTTGAAACGGCCGTTAAGACTGATTCCATTACTCTTTTATTTCAGTTTAGAGATGTTTTTTCTCGTTGAAAAGCGTTATAATGTAGAAAGTTCTGTAAAACTTAGATGTGTTGTAAATTTACAATTCCCGTCACTTGCTCAGGCTCCATTTCGAATCACGAACGGTATGGATAATGTGCACATAAAGAACATTTTTTAAGTATTTCCTAACAAAATTGGAATATTTCTCAGTCCCAGATTCGATCATGTCTTATCATTTTTGCAATGAATGACCTTCATTGAGATGATAATGAAGAAAAAAGTGGCATCAGGTTGCATGCAACATTGTTTCCTTTCCCAGCTCCATGATACTATTTACCAATAGACCCGGAAAACTGATACAGATATGTGAAATCTGACACTCAGCCCAGGTTGACATATGGCCCTTGTGTCTGGCCTGACCCGACTTCACTTATTTCCTTAACTTGAGTACAAAATCAGGTTGAATATGTCGGTTACTTTGGTGTGAATATGCCTACAATTAACGTACTACGTTCAAGTCCTTGTAGAGATAATTGTTATATGGTCTAATCTGTTCCTTAAGTTGCTTTAATTATGCAGTCGAATATATTCTACTGCCAGTATGTAGCAAAGAAGATTTGACGACACACAAGTTTCAACACGACCTAGGCCTACACGTACATGTACATGTACTTCCTAGCACTTGAACAACAAACGGGACACAAAACGTGTGACACTGATATGGGCCTAGCTTGCTCTATGCGATAACTAAACATTTGATAAAACTTACATGATGTAGGCCTATATAGGCTCTGAGCGGAAAATATCCTCGTCACCGCCGAGTAGTGCAAACGGCAAGTTTGGCTTGAAGTTGACACATGTTTACCGAATAACACGATGACTGTGCTCTTCTACATGTACACTTCGCTTGAAGTGAACTGACAACTATTATAACTGCAACAAGTCCCTTTGACGTGATTGCATGTGTGCACTGTAAACACGTATAAAAGGCAGCCTGGTCGAAAGCAGAATGGTTCAGTGCACATAAAGAATTCCGTATATACGCACAACCGATCGATTTGTATTATGTAGTTTTGGCGCACGTACGTATCGTGATGAAAAGCCAATATGATTGTCAACAAATTACACAAGTGCAAATTGTCCATGTAAGTTTCGTTTTCTAGTGCGGCTCTTGTCCTTGCCGTAGTACGACGACCTCTAAATGATCTTTCATTGTACGCGTATAGGTGAAGTTATATAACAAGGAATAAATTAAAGTGTTTAAATCACCGGTGATTCGTGGACGGAAGTACGTATATAGTACTGACTTCTGATCAGGTGATCAGAGTTCGAATGCCAATTAATGATCGTTTTTCACTTCTTCTCATTTTACCTTTTAAATAACCAAAGTGAGGAAGGAACATTTCTCACAAAACGTGAAGCCTATCTTGGGTTTGTGTTGTGGAGAAGAAGGCATAAGATATGCATGTGGGCCTAATGGACCAATCAGAAGATGGGAAACGGATGTCGTTTTGGGAATGAACAATTCGCCGGCCCGGATTGGTCTGTGGATTGATTGTGTTTGTTTTGTTTTCACCGAAGACTCTAGCTTTGTGAAAATACCCAGGGTAGAGTTTTAAGGATTAGTTTGCAGGAGGATCGATATATAAGATTTGAGGCTTTGCGTGGTGGAGTATCGGATATCGTTTCGGTTTGCGGTAACACCATGTGGTTTAACTACTGCTTGGAAGATATTCTGAAAAGAAATTGTCCTGCTTATTAATTATCAACTTTCGCTAAGTAGTTTTTATTGTGATAAGAACAGTCCTGCTTTAAGTTCTTACAGAACTTGTCTATGCATGGTCTCAACGATTCGACTAGCCTGCTCTAGACGATGACGAGCAGGCTAGTCGAAACGTTGAGACCAAAGACAAGTTCTAAATTTTAGCTGCAAAAAACAGCTCAACAATGTCTCTCCGTTGGTTGTTTTGTTTGTTGTAACAAACGTTGGAACGTTTGAAACACCTCGGCGCTATCAATCACCTGCACCGTACTCTATGCAGTCCCCGAAAAATGGGGTCACGGTCGAGGGTCTCGCAAACCTGATGTTTGTGCCGCGAGCAGTATCCCCTTTAAGAAATCAAAGAGCACAATCACGTCATTCATTCATGAAGACAAACTCGTGGGATAGTTTCGAGCTTGTTATAAATGCAGTACAAACATGACTCGAGAAGGCCACTTCTCTCAGACTGATAAACGCTTTGCAAACATTATATTCAATAGGCCTTTACAAGCCAGCAAATTTTATCAAAGAAAACCACCTGCGTGTTTATTAGCATTGTTGAGTGTTTCGTGTTTTGGTCTCGTAGACAGAACTTTTGTCCATATTTGTCTAGACCACCATTGTTTAATTACAAGTGGTTGGGTTTTCCAATGTTGACTTTTAATTGCAATGTAGGTCTATAAAACAAATCGTTTTGGAAATAACACTTGTGGATTCCCAAGAGAGAATCCCAGCATAAATATAGCTACATAATCTTCGATCAGTACCGAGTCTTTACGCACCTCTTGAAAGCATGCGATGAACCGCCAAACATAGTAAATCTTGATAGCGCATTTCTATTAAGAAGTGGATCGAATCTTGTCGACCCAGTCAATTTATCTACTCAACCTCATATTGACAGGTTCCATTTTACGTCATGTGTTGTCAAGCCACTGAGGTCTACCCATAGAGTTAAATTAACGATTTTTTTCACGATTTACATTTTCATAGAGAAAATCCCATTCTACTTTTAGAAGATGAAGTTGACGCTTTAATCAAAGGTATTTTTTTTTAATTAGCCACTCCACAGAACTATATACATAAAGTTCAAGCGCCCATCATCGTTTATTCTTTTCCAGCTCGAAGAGGGTAATGGTCTAGGCCTCTTTGTTTATGAAGAAATAGAGTAACATGACAATATTAACCAGATAAGAGGGGACTGTAAGCATGGTACAAAAACCCGAATATAACAGGCCAACTCGAGATTTCTGTTAAAAAAGGATTCACGGCATGACATGAAGTTCAAGCGCGCTTCATCCCTTCCACATTTTTTTATATTTAACATGACAAAAGACAAGCCACTATAATTGCTAAGAAAGAAACTCACTAAGCTAAGGGAACAGCATGGCGGTGAGCGTCTGCTCTTGGCCACAAATCTAAGTCTTCCTCAAACTCACCCAAAGTTTGTTGATTGCTATGATGACGTGCATTCCATGACTATAATATATTAAAGATATTCTGATTAACAATCCATACTTACATCAAAACAAAGCGGCAAAGCAGAAAAACAGACGTGACAATTTAGGAGAACAACATTGGGTGGCGTCTGGGCCAATAAGTCAGTATTAATCTGCTTCAAAACATATTTCAAAAGGTTGTATGGCCTAGCTTCCATCTCCGCTTACAACAAAATCAAGGCCATGACGACTACAAGCACAGAAACACAGAAAGCAATAAGAATGACGAGATGGTGGGCGTCTTCTTTTGGGCCTATGGGTCTTGTCTTGAATGGCTTCTCGATCCGCTCCCAAACCGTGTTGATTGCCTTTCGGGCTTCATCATTCTTCCCAGGACCCACCAATCGAAACTGGTATGGCACTAGGGGTCCGAACAAGCACCGGAGAGTCAGCACGGGATCGGTGAAGAAGAGCTTCAGGAAATTTGGTTCGACTCCGATCTCAGACGCCAGACTGATGCAGTAGGCTTGGAAATCATTGTGTCGGTGGTTAGGTAAATATGCGGCCTTCATGGCTTCGTCAGTCGCCTTCACCTCAGCCTCCATATCCGGCTGGGATGGTAGCTCAGCCAACCCTTTGAACACCCTTGAAGCCCAGCGAGCCTGAAGCTCAACGCACGGGATGACTGAGCCCAAGGGTCTGATGGCGCCGTTGACCGACAGCGTGTTGTGCTTTAGACCTAAAGGAAACACAAACTTGTACAGCGGCAGGTGGCCATCTTTCATCTCCAGTGCTTGGCAATCAACCTCCAAGGGCAGCGAGTCCTTGTAGCCGGTGGCCATGATGACGGCATCGATGTCCTCCTCGGTGGTACCGTCTTCAAAAACCACGCCCGTCTTGGTGAAGCTTGCGATGTTTGACTTGATCATCACTGTGCCGCTGATGATACAACCTGGCATGTCCTCTGTAACCAGTGCCTCGCCGGCCGACAAATCGTGGGCCGGCCTCAGAGAGTTATAAAGCATCTTGAACTTACGTTTGAGGGATTTCACGAAAAGCATGACGTGAAGTTTTGCTGGTACCAGGTGGAATCTTCTGAAAAAATTGAGATCCCACGGGATACCGTAGTCTCCAATGCGATTGACTATCCACACGCCACGTCTGGTACTCAAGTACACCTGTTACAATAGAGCAAGAGTAATAAACCAGAAGTGATCATCGGTCAGCTCAGTCTTAATATTGAAACGAAGCATGCATTACGCAAACCTACCTGTGATGCCAGGCGACTGACGTCTACAGCTGCATCCCCTGCTGAATTGCCAATCCCAACTACAACCACTCGTTTGCCTTCGAATTCCTCTGGCCTCCGGAAAGCCTGGCTGTGCATAACCTTCCCCTGGAACTCCTCCAGGCCTGGAAACTCTGGGATGTAAGGGTTGTTGAACATCCCAGTGCAGATCATCACAGTATCAAACTCCTGGCTGAACTCCTCCACGTGCCCAGACACTCCTTCCGCTTGGCTAGTGACGACCCATCGCCCAGTAGCCTCATAGTCAGGTGCCTGAGCCAAGCGGCTCACTCTTGTAGAGAAGCGGATGTGCTTCTTGAGGCCAAACTTGTCGGCATACATGTCCAGGTACCTCTTCATGTAGCTGTGGTGCAGAAAATTTGGCCACTCGCCTGGAAAGGGGAAGTCGCTGAAGCTCGTCACCTCTTTGCTGGTGTTGGTAATGGTCGATTTGTAGATCGTGGTCATTATCCCGTATTCACTGTTGTCGCGGTAGTACCACAGACCACCAATGCCATCTGACCTCTCGAAGCACGTTGGTTGCAGGCCTTCGTCCAGGCAGCACTTGACTGCAGTTAGGCCAGAAATTCCACAGCCGATGACGGCAACTGTCTTACTGCGTTCACTCATCTGCAAAGTCAAATCGTAGCATTTGGTCAGGCATGTCGATGAAAGAGAATGGAACTTCAGAAGTTTACGGAACCGGACTGATACTTATATAGCCATGCTTTATTTAAATATTTACTACTGAAAATAGATATAATCTAAAGATCGCAAATTTCTATTGAACGCGTGTTTTTAGAAAAGTTGTGAAATCTACAGAAGGCTTCGTAGCCAGCCGGCATTGTTTGGTACTAGACTACGTGTGAATGCACTAGGCCGTACGGCAACGAGCACAAATGCACGCGTGACCCTAGCATTGCCAATGTTATGAAGGAACTCTATAAATACAGTGACATTACCGGCAAAAAGCGATTTTATATAAAAACATGCAATGCAAAGCCACACATTAATATAGCGAAGTAAACCCATTGTGTATCCGACTTGTACAGGGTAATTCAGAAAGAAAGTGACATAGATTAATGATGTTTTCCCCCTTAAAGTTCTGAACGAAATGATGTTAATCGGAATTAAGATCATTTAAAAGTAGGAAACAAACATCCACCCAACTATCCTTCATGTAGAATTCTTGTGTTATTTGTGCGAGAACGACTTTCGGGGTCCTCTTTTGCGACACCAAAACGTCAGGCTGTTTGTGCTAGTTGTGATTCCAGCCGTAAGGGTTCGCCTTTTGCGGACGTGTAAAGAAATCACATTTTATACTTGTAGAAAACAAGATTTGCCAAACATATACTTGCAAAAAAACAGGATTTGCCAAACATATACTTGCAAAAAACAAGATTCGCCAAACATAAACATGCACATCCAAGAAACAAGACTTGCTAAACATATACATCAACAAAACAAGACTCGCCAAATATATACATCCAAAAAACAAGACTTGCTAAACATATACATCCAAAAAACAAGATATACCAAACATATACTGGCAAAAAAGCTATTTATAAATTCGATGGCACTAACGGGCTTTCGTACTATAAAGGCTACTAATGCAAATGGTACGCCATAATAAGGGTTGGAAAACAAAGACCTATACCCTTTTTTTTTTAAATATAATTCCACGGGACAAGGGCAGAATCAGTCTGTTCTGAGTTCACATAATCCCGTGGATGAAAAAAAAACCCGCATACACATTTTCTTTCTTCCGAATAATGTTCAAGCTAAAATGACTGAGTTTCTTACCTTGTATGTCGAGATTTTGCTGTGCGTGAACCTCAGCTATGGCAATAAATGAAGTGTATATATCAAGCGCACGTTACGCAGTGCACGGACAACAAACATATAATGGAGTTCCGGCAAGTTTCGGCAACTCCAGGCAACATCGGGCAGACCAAGATCAATGTCTAGGGTTCTCCAAACCTCGGCATACTTTCGGCTTCGGCTTCTGGAGCCTGTTTGAGGCTCCTGGCTTGTTGGTTTTCGATCAAGGAATTGTCCACATTCTGCTTCGGGAATGTTAAATTCACACAAAGTATTCGCCACGATAGAGAGAAGGCCGGTTCATTTGGTTTGGACAAGTCGGAATAGTTTGAAGTAGGCGATGAAGTCGGCGAAGCTGGAAAGACAGAGCCGAGTTTTCGCAAACTACTGATCATCACCCGTTGCTAGTTCGCCAGAGAGCCACATATACTGCAAGTCAAATGTGTCAAAATGCGCTTTTGAAGTAAGTGAGCAAAGTTCAAGCTAGACTCAGTTAATGTCACAGTTTATCGCAGTTTGAATACCATTTTCTGCACGATGATTGACCGAGGGACTAGTGCATATACCAGCCGTCTAGTATGAAGGGCGCGCTTTTGTTCGACGAGATAGGCATGAGTTCTGAATGATACTTGCTGCTGAATAACATACAATTCAATATAAATTGCACTCGAACGTTGTCGTTAGCAATCCACGTACCTCGTCAGATATCCGTGAGAGTTGCGGACCAAGGAGATGTCAAATCTCGACGAGTATTTTTTCGACCCAACTCACTTGCATGGTTTTCATAGCGCCGTTGGCAAAGTTTAACTGAGCTAGACTCAGTTCGTGTCGCAGCTTATCGCAGTTTGAATGCCATTTTCTGCACGGGATGATTGATCGAGGGACGTGATGCATACCTGGTCTATGTAATAGACCATATGGCCCTGGCGAATTAGCCGACCATGGTCTATTATACGTAAACAGATTCGGCGATTATTTATGCAACTAGACTGCGTTTACAGATCCATATCTGTAAACACTGCAGCATCTGAGTTTGTAGACATTTTAGGCCAAAAAAAACAAGTCTCCGGTTTCTGGTATGGAGCTTGCCCCAAAAGTGGTGCGGCGACGCGGCTTTTTTTTTTTTTTTTACCTGTTTTTTTTTTTTTTTGGCTTCAAATGTCGGCTGATGACTGCAAATGGTGCCCGACTAAACTTAGTGCAAATATATGGGAGTCGAGAGAGGCCACATAAATCTTATTCTCGATCATAACCCCATCTAAAAACACGTTAAAATTGTGCAGCAGCAGAATTCCAGGCAAACCAGTGAGTTTGATGGTTTTGAAACATCATCTTGTATTGAAAAAAAAACTTTTTCATTTTGCCGACGCGCATGGCTACGGCGACGCGCGCGCATACCAGAAACCGGAGACTTTTTTTTTTTGGCCTTAGCTTCTCTAAAGTTAGGAGTAAAGAATGTGCAAACGTATCAGGGGAACTATTTCAAGGTCTGTTTCGTAAATCTATGAAGTCGACAGGACTCAGGTAGAACTCCTGGAACCTTTCCCAACGCTGATAATTCTATAAGTTGCAGGCGGATGCGGCGGCTGGAGTGGATACAATGTGACACTTGATGGCGCTGTTCACACTAGAATCCTCTGTGAATATTGATCTTCATATAATGCACACAATGTTACCAGCAAAAACTAGGCCCGACTCCAAGTGTGATATTTTTTACACAAAGAACGTAAATATACCGGGAATGACGCTATATATTGGCAGGGATCACATAGCTTTATTTGTAGCTGCGAAAAGCAGCCCTCCGTTGTTTGGCTGGTTGGTTGGTCGGTTGGTTGGTTGGTTGGTTGTAAGTGGTTGGTTGGAATTAACGTGCCGCTATCAATCACCGTACTTTAAAAATGGGTTACGGTCGAGGGTGCAAACCTGATGTTTGTACTGCGAACAGTAACCCTTCCAGAGAGTACAGGGCACAATCACGTCATTCGTGCATGAATTCAAATTCGTGGGATCGTTTCGAGCGTGTTATGAATGCAGTACAAACATGACTCGAGATCGCCACTTCCTTCAGACTGAAAATATAAACGTTATACATACATTGTATTCAATAGGCACTCACACATAGTTACAAGGCAGCAAATTTTATCAAAGAAAACCCACCTGCATGTTTAGCATTGTTGAGTGTTTCGTGTTTCGTTCTCGTAGACGGAACTTTTGTCCATATTTGTCTAGACCACCATTGTTTAATTACCAATGGTTGGCCTTTCCAATTTTGACATGCAATTGCAATGTAGGTCTATAAAACAAATCGTTTTGGAAATAACACTTGTGGATTCCCAAGAGAGAATGCAGCATATATATATATATAAAGCTACATATCTTGGATCAGTTCCGAGTCTTGAAAGCATGATATGGACCGCCAAACATATAATACATGTTAATAGCTTATTTCTATTAAGAAGTGGATCAAATCTTGCCAACCCAGTCAATTTATTTACTCAACCTCATATTGACAGGTTCCATTTTACGTCATGTGTTGTCAAGCCACTAGTGGTGGGGTGGGGGCCTATACCCATAGAGTTAAATTAAGGATTTATTTCACGATTAACATTTTCATAGAGAAAATCCCATTCTACTTTTTGAAGATTAAGTTGACACTCCAATCAAGGGTATTTATTCGCACATGGTGTTTCCGCAAACCTTTCATTATTAAGGGTATTTTCTTTGAATTAGCCACTCCCCAGAACCATATGTACATCGGAACGGTTCAAGCGCCCTTCATCGTTTCTTCTTTTCCAGCTCGAAGAGGGCAATATGGTCTAGGCCTCTTTGTTTATGAAGTCCGAATAGAGTAACATGACAATATTAAAGGGAAGATACAACATTTGCAAACATCACAAAACGAAATGATCAAATTATTACGAAATACCTTACTAGATTGTTAGGAATGCCAGTCTAAATCATCCTGTAAAATCGTGGCTCCTGGTGTGCTGTCATTTTCAAGGACAATGGTATTTTTCCAAAGCTGGTCGGCCGACCAGCGTTGGAGATTACTGTTTTTTTTTCAAAAACTGCTTCTAATTTTTCATAATAAAGTATTGCGCGTTTTCTTTGCAATTGATAACACACCTGTGTAGGGGTACAAGCTTGCTAGACTGATTCTCTGACCTTACAGTTCCCCAAAGTCTATAAATTGCTCCGTTTCATAGTATGTGAGGTCAGGGGTCCAGACTACCAGAACATGATTGGTTTTCTTGGTTTTTCCCAGCATACAAGCCCAAAACGTGAAACAAGTCATTTCAACAATATTTGCTATAACATACTAATCCTCCAAATCGATTTATTTTTGAAAATATAAGCAAAAAGCAAAAGCAAATGTTGTACATTCCCTTTAACCAGATAAGAGGGGACAGTAAGCCTGGTACAAAAACCCGAATATAACAGGCCAACTCAAGATTTCTGTTAAAAGAGGATTCACGGCATGACATGAAGTTCAAGTGCCCTTCATCCCTTCCACATTTGAGTAATGGTCTAAGCCTGTTTGTTTATGAAGTCCGAATAGAGTAACGTGACAATTAACCAGTGACAGAAACGTGGACTAAACACGACATATTGAATTTCACTTAAATGAATGCCTTATCAGGGACCTCGAAAAGTCGCTCACGAGGTGTTGTATCGCAATAATAAAATGGTAGGCCTATGTGTTAAAATGAAAAGGCGTCAGCATTGAACCATTCTGATGCTTGTGTTAGAATTGTCGGCACGCGCAGTACGCTTCTTAAAAAGTTGTGAAAATCGAGGGGAAAATTAGCATTACCATGTTAATATACGCCATTAGGAAGGTCCGCTCAAACGATTAGATTTAAGGACGCCAAGGCAACGAAGACAAACATAGTGGAAGTGTGAGTCAAAATGTACTCTCCAAAACGTGTTCTTTTACAAAGACAATGTTTGCCTTATGACATGAATATCAATTTAAAAAATCTAGTATTATAGACCTTTATCATGCTGCCACCATTTCAGTAAAGTTCCCTGTATCAAATAACAGTACGGAATGATGTTTTTCGGGCAAAAAGGAACCAGACTATTTTTCCTTCCAGCCTCGCTTTGGTTACATTGATTTGAAGGGCAAAAATGAAGATGTCAGCAACATGATAATGGTCTATACTACGATGAATAAGATTTAATCCCTATACAAGCTGCAAGCCAAAGTTCTAAGTTATAAAGTAAACTTCCTATAAAGTTGATAAAGTAAAGTAAAGTTAAGTTCTTATAAAGTTTCAAATAAGCAAGGTTTAAAGTACTCTATTAGTTAAAGTTTATAAAGTAATATAAAGTTGTAAGTAGTCTAATAATTAAAGTTTCTATAAAGTTATAACTGCTATAAGGTTGTAACTGCCATATTAATAACCGAATAACAAAGAAAATCTAATGTAACGAACCTAAACGTAAATTATTATAAGATAAGCATACAGTTGTTGATATACATTATGTTCTATAAAGTTATAACTGCTACTAGGTTGTAACTGCCATATTAATGTAGCGGTACGCCATTAAGGAAGTCCGCTCAAATGATTAGATTTAAGGACGCCAAGAACAACCCAAGACAAACAGACAAAATCAAAACACCAGGAGGAGTCAAATTATGTTTGGTCTCATGAACTTGTTACAGATTACTTGTTTACAAAATCAATTACGATAGTTCTGGATCTGAATCTCAATCTAACTCACAAAACAAGTGTTTCAAAAATCACATAACTTAGATTCAACTTCCAGCTCTATAAATGTAATAACGTTGCCAATGATAAATTATAATCACAAAGTTTGTATTTCTAAAGTTGCCCCGGTTCCTAAGATTTCCAGGTTCCTAATATTCTTGGTTCTAATATTTTAATCAGGTTCCAAGTTCACAGGTTCCTAATATTCTTGGTTCTAACATTTTAATCAGGTTCCCCGAACGCCTGGCCAGTGTACGGCTGTGTAGTGAACTAGGCCTCCAAATTGCACCTGACATAAAGCAGTCGTATTGCAATAAATCAACATGTGACACACGGTGATTAAAACTTTGACATTACTTAAACTAATTCAACTCAAAATCACTCCTTTCGTCAACATGAAATAAACTAACACCTAGCCCAGCGGTAGCAGAGAACTTGCATTGTGACATTAGAATGTAAAGAAAATACAAATTTCGCTCATTTGAAACTAAAATGTTGGTTTTCAAGCACAAATCTATGCACACTATACTTACACTTTGGTGTGCAGGCAGAAAAGGGCTGATATTCGCGCGTTCACGGCACCGAGTGCGCGTTTGTATACATTTTTCTGGGCTGTGTGCCAATTGTACGGTGCCTCGTAAAAGACGTCTCACTACATTTACAACCGAATAACAAAGAAAATCTAATGTAACGAACCTAAACGTAAATTATTATAAGATAAGCATACAGTTGTTGATATACATTATGTTCTAAAAGTATCCGCACCTTTACGCCTTTAACAATAGTAAATCAAGAAAAATAAACAACATGCACCTTGAAGTTAATTGCAAGCTACTTGTATAAATGACGTCATTAAAATACGTTCGTCCCTTCCGAAGAAATATTATGAAGATAATAATTCAAGTGTTTTGATACGTGTATTAAATATATCAGTTCAATATATACGCCTTGATAAGTACTTCAATAATCAAGATAAAAAAATAAGCAACACCATAGAGATGCACCCATGTTTATGTTACATACGTAGTGTGCATGTTCTTTTGTTTTCGTGTAGTTAAGAAAAACCTGTAAAAAAAGGTAATTTCATTCACACTGTGAACATTCTTTCAACCCTATTTTTTTCTGACACCCTTCAGTGTTTCTTTTCATTTTGTCACAGATAAACCTAGACCCAAAAATTCTCTAAAACCGTTTTCCAGAGAGGGGGAAACACTGTTTGGACGTGGGCAAGCCCACACAACGCCGCTGCTACCTGGTTTGTGTAGACCTCTTTTGTTCAGAAGTCCACACAGTGAATGTAATGCTTGTACACCATAATAGTTCTAGATAAACTGTAAGAGAAGAAACACTAAAAAAAGGGAATAACAAGAGGTGAGCGTCTACATAGAAGCTAACGGATCGCATCTTGTTTTTTCAAAACCCACCAAAAGTCTGTTGGCGGCCTTCCGTGTATCCCATACAATGAGGCAAATTTTTTTACCAGTCTCTATACTTACATCAAAGGCCAAACGACCACAACTGCAAGTGCATGACACGCCTAAACAAGGAGGATATTGGTGGGCGTCTACTTCGGGGCGTATACTCTAAGTTACATTACCTGTCTCAACTAAGATGGCGCATAACAAAACCCTCAGTCTGTTTAAAACCAACTCTAAAGCTTGTTGAAAGCCTTCCATACAAGGCAAGATAAATTACCAGTCCCTTCTTACATCCAAAACTAAGCCATCACAAGTGCACAAGTGCACACACAAATAAAAGAAGGAGAATAACTAAGTGTTTAAACCCATACCAAAGCCTGATGATGGCCTTCCGTGCATCCCACAAGGCCAGTTAAATTAACAGTTTCTGCTTACAAAAAAAGACAAGCCACTACAATTGCTAAGAAAGAAACTCAAAAAACAAAGAGAACAGCATGGAGGTGAGCGTCTGCTCTTGGCCTAAACTCTAAGTCTTCGTCAACCTCACCCAAAATTTGTTGATTGCTATAATGACGTGCATTCCATGACTATAATTGAGCGATTCAAATTAACAATCGATACTTACATCCAAACAAATTTTAGGAGACAATTGTGACATTTTAGGAGAACAACATTTGGTGGCGTCTAGGCCCATAAAAAAACTATTTCGAAAGGTTGTATGGCCTTCCAACTCTGCTTACAACAAAATCCAGGCCATGACGACTACAAGCACAGAAACACAGAAAGCAATAAGAATGACGAGATGGCGGGCGTCTTCTTTTGGGCCAATGGGTCTTGTCTTGGTTGGCTTCTCGATCCGCTCCCAAACCGTGTTGATGGTCTTCCGGGCTTCATCATTCTTCCCAGGACCCACCAATCGAAACTGGTATGGTACAAGGGGTCCGAACAAGCACCGGAGAGTCAGCACGGGATCGGTGAGGAAGAGCTTCAGGAAATTTGGCTCGACTCCGATCTCAGACGCCAGACTGATGCAGTAGGCTTGGAAATCACTGTGTCGGTGGTTGGGTAAACATGCAGCCTTCATGGCTTCGTCAGTCGCCTTCACCTCAGCCTCCATATCCGGCTGGGATGGTAGCTTAGCCAACCCTTTGAACACCCTCGAAGCCCAGCGAGCCTGAAGCTCGACGCACGGGAGGACTGCGGCTAAGGGTCTGATGGCGCCGTTGACCGACAGCGTGTTGTGCTTTAGACCTAAAGGAAACACCAACTTGTACAGCGGTAGGTGGCCATCTTTCATCTCCAGTGCTTGGCAATCAATCTCCAAGGGCAGCGTGTCCTTGTAGCCGGTGGCCATGATGACGGCATCGATGTCCTCCTCGGTGGTACCGTCTTCAAAAACCACGCCCGTCTTGGTGAAGCTTGCGATGTTTGCCTTGATCATCACTGTCCCGCTGATGATACAACCTGGCATGTCCTCTGTAACCAGTGCCTCGCCGGCCGACAAATCGTGGGCCGGCCTCAGAGAGTTATAGAGCATCTTGAACTTACGTTTGAGGGATTTCACGAAAAGCATGACGTGAAGTTTTGCTGGTACCAGGTGGAATCTTCTGAAAAAATTGAGATCCCACGGGATACCGTAGTCTCCAATGCGATTGACTATCCACACGCCACGTCTGGTACTCAAGTACACCTGTTACGATAGAGCAAGAGTAATAAACCAGAAGTGATCATCGGTCAGCTCAGTCTTAATATTGAAACGAAGCATGCATTACGCAAACCTACCTGTGATGCCAGGCGACTGACGTCTACAGCTGCATCCCCTGCTGAATTGCCAATCCCAACTACAACCACTCGTTTGCTTTCGAATTCCTCCGGCCTCCGGAAAGCCTGGCTGTGCATAACCTTCCCCTGGAACTCCTCCAGGCCTAGAAACTCAGGGATGTAAGGGTTGTTGAACATCCCAGTGCAGATCATCACAGTATCAAACTCCTCGCTGAACTCCTCCACGTGCCCAGACACTCCTTCCGCTTGGCTAGTGACGACCCATCGCCCAGTAGCCTCGTAGTCTGGCGCCTGAGCCAAGCGGTTCACTCTCGTAGAGAAACGGATGTGCTTCTTGAGGTCAAACTTGTCGGCGTACATGTTGAGGTACCTCTTCATGTAGCTGTGGTGCAGAAAATTTGGCCACTCGCCTGGAAAGGGGAAGTCGCTGAAGCTCGTCACCTCTTTGCTGGTGTTGGTAATGGTCGATTTGTAGATCGTCGTCATTATCCCGTATTCACTGTTGTCGCGGTAGTACCACAGACCACCAATGCCATCTGACCTCTCGAAGCACGTTGGTTGCAGGCCTTCGTCCAGGCAGCACTTGACTGCAGTTAGGCCAGAAATTCCACAGCCGATGACGGCAACTGTCTTACTGCGTTCGCTCATCTGCAAAGTCAAATCGTAGCATTTGGTCAGGCATGTCGATGAAAGAGAATGGAACTTCGGATTAGACTACGTGTGAATGCACCAGGCCTTACGGCAACGAGCACAACTGCACGCGTGACCCTAGCATTGCCAATGTTATGAAGGAACTCTATAAATACAGTGACATTACTCAAAAAGCGATTGATATAAAAACATGCAATGCAAAGCAACACGTTAATATAGCGAAGTAAACCCATTTTGTATCCGACTTGTACAGGGTAAGTCAGAAAGAAAGTGACCTAGATTAATGACGTTTTCCCCCTTAAAGTTCTGAACGAAATGATGTTAATCGGAATTAAGATCATTTAAAAGAAGGATACAAACATCCACCCAACTATCCTTCATGTAGAATTCTTGTGTTATTTGTGCGAGAACGACTTTCGGGATCCTCTTTTGCGTCACCAAAACGTCGGGCTGATCGTGCTAGTTGTGATTCCAGCCATAAGGGTTCGCTTTTGCGGACGTGTAAAGAAATCACATTTTATACTTGCAGAAAACAAGATTTGCCAAACATATACTTATTATTATTATTATTATTATTATTATTATTATTATTATTATTATGCATTTAGGTACGCTATTCATAGTATAACTATATCACAGCGATTACAATAGTAATGAGCAATATAACAACAAATCATTAAACATTATACAAACAAAACAACAATAATACATCAATTGGGAAAGAGGTATGAGGTATATACTTGCAAAAAAACAAGATTTGCCAATCATATTCTTGCAAAAAACAAGATTCGCCAAACATATACATGTACATCCAAAAAATAAGACTTGCTAAACATATACATCAACAAAACAAGACTCGCCAAATATATACATCCAAAAAACAAGACTTGCTAAACATATACATCCAAAAAAACAAGATTTACCAAACATATACTTGCAAAAAAGCTATTTATACATTCGATGGCACTAACGGGCTTTCGTACTATAAAGGCTACTAATGCAAATAGTACGCCATAATAAAGTTTAAAAAACAATAACCTATACCCTTTTTTAAAATATAATTCCAGGGAACAAGGGCAGAATCAGTCTGTTCTGAGTTCACATAATCCCGTGGATGGAAAACAAACCGCATACACATTTTCTTTCTTCCGAATAATGTTCAAGCTAAAATGACTGAGATTCTTACCTTGTATGTCGAGATTTTGCTGTGCGTGAACCTCAGCTATGGCAAAAAATGAAGTGTATATGTCAAGCGCACGTTACGCAGTGCACGGGCATCAAACAACTCCAGACAACATCGGGCAGACCAAATGTCTAGGGTTCTCCAAACCTCGGCATATTTTCGGCTTCGGCTTCTGGAGCCTGTTTTAGGCTCCTGGCTTGTTGGTTTTCGATCAATGAATTGTCCACATCCTGCTTCGGGAATGTTAAATTCACACAAAGTATTCGCCACGATAGAGAGAAGGTTCATTTGGTTTGGACAAGTCGGAATAGTTTGAAGTAGGCGATGAAGTCGCCGAAGCTGGGAAGACAGAGCCGAGTTTTCGCAAACTACTGATCATCAACCGTTGCTAGTTCGCCAGAGAGCCACATATACTGCAAGTCAAATGTGTCAAATGCGCTTTCGAAGTAAGTGAGCAAAGTTCAAGCTAGACTCAGTTAATGTCACAGTTTATCGCAGTTTGAATACTATTTTCTGCACGATGATTGATCGAGGGACTAGTGCATATACCAGCCGTCGAGTATGGAGGGCGCGCTTTTGTTCGACGAGATAGGCATGAGTTCTGAGAGATACTTGCTGCTGAATAACATGCAATTCAATATAAATTGCACTCGAACGTTGCCGTTAGCAATCCACGTACCTCGTCAGATATCCGTGAGAGTTGCGGACCAAGGAGATGTCATTTTTGTTTGATTGGTATAATTATTATAAATGTATCTGCGATAAGTCGACTGTTTTCTAGGTCTCCCTTTGAATTTGTAATGCTAGCATCGCCTGGTATATTTCTTCAGTGATCTATAACCTGGGGCAGATCTACGTTTGTCTGGGGACTGAGCGTATAATCGTCAAAAGATTAGTATCTTTTGCGGCCATATTAGGGCAATCTAGCCGCCATATGGTTGCGAGGGTGAAGCTTGACTGGTTGTCAAGTAAAGCTAATCCGACTTAGACGCTTTAACAGAGCAGTGAAATTCGTGAACCCCCCCCCCAAAAAAAAAAAAACATGGCCTTTTGAAGGTTGTGTTTCTCAGAAAATATGCTCAGTATGATTGAAATGTTAAATTATCACGG
This sequence comes from Patiria pectinifera, assembly GCA_029964075.1. NCBI lineage: Eukaryota > Metazoa > Echinodermata > Asteroidea > Valvatida > Asterinidae > Patiria > Patiria pectinifera. The sequence continues at coordinate 18,408,234 of CM057148.1, read as the reverse complement.
AAGAAGACATTCTAAACTTCATGTCAGTGAAACAAATCGCCGTCATCGATGCCGAAACCTCAACACTGGTTACTGGTAAAGCAGACCCTCAAGTCTGGAAGAAATCGTTCGAAAACGTCCCCAAATCTATGCATTTATATCAAATTCTAGGAATGTACGAAAGTTGTTAATTCACGAGTAGTTGAACACTTTTATCATCTAAGTATATTCCGAATTTCAGCTTAATCTGTTGGTGCTAAAGCTTGTGTTACAGCTCAAAATATCTCTAAGGAAAATCTCGACGAGTATTTTTTCGACCCAACCCACTTGCATGGTTTTCATAGCGCCGTAGGCGCTTCGGTTGACCATTTTCGGCCTGTGACAGCACAATAACGACGGGTATATTAACATATTCATTAGCGTCACCTGGCGTGACTTGGCGTGGGTCTCGGTATCGACCGATGGAAGCCGGCAAAATGGTCAACAGTTATTAATTAATAAGTCGTGAAGGAGGCTTTTATGCAATTTTTTACTGCACACCATAATGGGTAGGAACCTTATTAATATTTTGTGAGGCTTGAAAAGATTAAAAGACATTGCTAACGCCATTATTACAGCTTTCACATATGCACGTAGCCAGGCCTATTTTTCCAATTTTAACGAAAAGTAAAAACATATGACAACGAATTTTAGCACAAACTTGGATCATTATAAGGGAAATAAACCCTGAAAGATACGGTCTTCCAAACGGGAGAAATTAATTTTCAAAGATTTCGCCCGCCAACCGTGAACATGTCTGTGTACATGTAGTTTCATTCCAAATAAAGTGTTACGTAACCGTTAGAAATTGCCCTTCGCAACCACATATGGCTGCTAGTCTGAGTATCACCCGTTATCGATTAACGGAGCCCAGTCTTCTGTAAAACGTATGATATACACCCGATATAAAAAGCGCCCGCTGATTGGCATGGTCAAAATCTAGAGGTCAAGAGGCGGTACGTTGTTTTGCATCAGCGAATCTGCTCGCATGGCTCTTCGCCATGGTCTATTACATAGGGGAATCCTCCACTATACTTACAAAACTAAACTTTTACAACATTCTGTAAAAACACTGCATTTGACTCTGTGGACATTTAAGATTCTCTAAGGTTAGGAGAAAAGACTGTACAAAAGTCTTAGGGGAACTATTTCAAGGTCTGTTTCGTAAATCTATAAAGACGATTGGCAAACGAAAAACTACTGGAACCTCAGTCTGGTTTCCAGACCAAACAATTCTGACCATTGCTGATAAATGTTAGGTTCAACCGCGTCCCTGTGCTTACTTTATTCTAACCCGTTTCTAATAGTAAGGCCTGGATAGGAAACTTTCTTCCTGTATCCTGATTCGACACCGCAATTTGCTAATAATGGATTTATATCGTATGTAGTTGGTGTTCTTATTTCCAACGTGCATTACGTGTTTTTCACGATCATTGTAATAAAAACGTCCAGGCCTTCTCAATAATACTCCTTTTCTTTCCAATTCGCTCATATTGATATGACATGTGATACCGCATATTGGCGGGCAAGATTGTAACATTTTGACTTCCAAAAAAATCGTGTTTTCATAACTCACGGCGCGACAAATTGATGCTGTTTTTTACCCCAAACACCGCATACAAAAACAAACGCTAATGTAACGCACATACAGGCACCAAACTATTCCTCATTTGCATACGTGTTCAAAAATCTTGCACTTGCAAATGATCCAATACCAAGGTGAGAGACCAGGTAGTGGTGGACGCGTACTGCTCAACACCCTGGGGACGAGGTTGTCTTAGGTCAGGTAGCCAATAGCGCTGCGCGCGCACTATAAAATACGTCACAAGTTTCGGAAAAAGGAGGAACGCCTCCCTTTTCCAAAAATAACCGAAGTTTGGCAAATGTATTTCAACGACAATTTCAGATAGCGTCCGTGTATTTCTGGGTATAAATAGGTTTTATTTAAGTTCCTTGCTTTTTAAAAAATTTAAAAATCAAGTTGATAATTAACATTCATAAATTGCATCAATAAACTTAAAATTTAATGAAGATTTCTTGCATCTACATAACAATAGTACGGTCTAACTGACCTGCTAAATATTTCGTTGAATTCATCTCGGTTTAACTACAAACACAATTTGGATGGTGAACTAAAAATTCGATCCCACCGCTGCCACCAAAAACTGTAACGAGGAGATAATTTCTGATTGGTAAATGTTATAACGAACGCATGTCGACTGTTGTCTATAGGTCTACCTTTGAAAATCAGTGCGAGAATTGACCGCCTGGTATTTCTTCACTGATCTTTAACCTGGTTCACATCTACGTTTGATCTGACTGGGGGCTGGGGCCGGGGTATACACTATCTTTTCCCAAAGAAAAGTTTCCTTGCAAGCGAAAACTAAAACTAAGATAAGCGAAAATGACGATGCAATGACACAGATTGTATCCAATGAAGTTTTTTTTTTTCGCGGTTCTCGGGTATAAAACAAAGGAAATTTCAGCAATGATAGAAGCATAAAAATAATACACGGTGGCAAAATACAGGCTTGAAATCAGCTTACTCATTGAAACTTATTTAAGTTTTCAAAACATCTCTTGCCTACAACGACATCTTGGCCTATATAACATTGAGATACAGTGTATCTTTAATAAAACGGTAAATGTTAAATTGACTAAATGTGTGCTTGGCCGGTTTTATACACATTGATATTAAATGACCCGAGCGGAAGGCGAGCTGGTCATTATCAGCGTCCAGACTCCAAACATAAAATGTTTAACCGGCCAGGCACATATTTATTTCCATTTGTAAATACCTGTTCGGTCAAACAGTATAGGCCTAACAAGTCAAAAAGTATAAATTTCCAACGATTTTGTTCAACAAGTTTATTTCATTATTTTTGAAAACACCCCTCTGGCTATGTTATGGTCTGTGCCTCTCGTGAGTAGTCATAAACAACTCCTTATATGGAGACTGGCGCGCGCGTTCCGCGTACTGCGCGACCTGGCGCAGAACGCAGCTGTGCCGGTGTTACTGGTATTATTGCGCATGCCTATTAAACCGAGGATTGTGAACGTTCAACCGTAAAGGGGAACGGATTCATATGAGTCCAGATTGTATGTGACACCGGAAAAGTGTTTTAGACCAGCCAGCCGGTGTTTTATCATCCGTTTAAGACCGGCCACGTGACGGTCTCTCGACCAATAGTAATGGGTAAACGGTCTGAGGTATTTATGAATAAAAATGAATACGTAAACTACACGACTCACGTTTTCTTAGAAATCAACAAGTTCCCTCGTACTTATTATGAAAACATGATATTAAACAATGTCAGTGTCACCTCGTCAAAATTATCGGTTTCTTTAATAGCAAGATTCTGTCCCCACCACCTATACAATATGCCTACCATTAGACTCATACATTTAGTTACGTCACTGAAGTGTGTGAAGACATCAGCGCGCGAACCAGAGTGAACCAGAACAATGACAGCTGACGTCACACTTCGGTGCTCTGTAGCAACATAACTGTACAAATTGATAAACTACTGAGCCGTTTCATCGCATTGACCTGTCACTAATACCCCACGTTCGATTTGTTTGTTTACAGGACGGCTGCAGCAGTTTTAACAAGGATTAACGACTCTGCCAAACTCTTGGATAGACGCGTGATATTAAACGGCACGCACAGGTTTTTTTCTATATTTTTGAAAATTCATGATCCTACGTTTTTGGCCTTTATTATTGAATTCTGATAAGTGATAACTACATAACCATGTTAACGCCGAGCACAATATCTTTAGCTTTAAAATGAACTATGAAATGTCACTTTTATTTCATCGGTTCGGGACCACATCTCTCAAAACCTTTTTAATGAAAGCCTAATTAAAAACGAAACTTGGGTAAACGGTGTTCTCCTCGAAATTTGACGTTTATTTCCCGGGTAAATACTTCATCTATGACGACAAAACCTTCACAATAGCATCTGTATATCCTGAAGTATTTATACTTTTAAACAATTTTGGAACAATTATATCTTACATAAGGAGTAGTTTTGCTTTGAGTTTTATGAAAGTTTCCGTTTTAGATGTGCCAACGGGTATTAATGCCCGTTATCACGCGTCTAACCAATTAAAGCAAGTCCGCTCAGTACATTTTGTACAAGAGCTCAGAACAGTCGTTTATCCTTGTGTGTAGGATCCGTGCTTTAATAAAGCATGTTTAACCTATTTGGACGACTACCGACACAAAAGCTGACTACCGACGCCGAAACACACAAAAGGCAATATCGTTGTGGTTGTCGTCCTACTTCGGGCCAACAGGCCATACCTAGTCGGCATCAGAACCGACTGCCAAAGCCACGGTTGATATGTCTTCCGTATGTTCCTTGAATAATAAAACAATTTACATTCTATATGTTAATGCAAGACCAAGCCACCATCACAGCTTCAAAACAGAGATACACGAACAAGGACACCGTGGTGCTAAGCGTCTACTTTCAGGCCAAAAGTTCACTTTGAGAACCATCCAAAGCATGTTGACCCACCCAAAGCCACTGCAACGGGGCAACTCGAGTTAACAGTCCCTGCTTATATCAGGAGCAAAGCAGCCACAACCACAAACACAGAAACACATATAGCAATGACAATAACGTGATGGCTTGCTTCTTCTTTTGGGCCAATGGGTCTTGTCTTCATTGGCTTCAGGACCCGCTCCCAAACCGTGTTGATGGCCTTCCGGGCTTCATCATTCTTCCCAGGACCCACCAATCGAAACTGGTATGGCACTAGGGGTCCGAACAAGCACCGGAGAGTCAGCACGGGATCGGTGAAGAAGAGCTTCAGGAAATTCGGCTCGACTCCCATCTCAGACGCCAGATTGATGCAGTAGGCCTGAGGATCAATGTGTCGGTGGTTAGGTAAAAATTCAAGCTTCATGGCTTCGTCGGTCGCCTTCACCTCAGCCTCCATATCCGGCTGAGATGGTAGCTCAGCCAACCCTTTGAAAACCCTCGTGGCCCAGCGAGCCTGCAGCTCGACGCACGGGATGACTGCGCCTAAGGGTCTGATGGCTCCGTTGAGCGACAGTGTATTGTGCTTTAGGCCTAAAGGAAACACCAACTTGTACAGCGGCAGGCGGCCATCTTTTATTTGCAGTGACTGGCAGTCATCAACCTCCAAGGGCAGCGTGTCCTTGTAGCCAGTGGCTAAGATGACAGCAGCGATGTCCTCCTCGGTGGTACCGTCTTCAAACACCACGCCCGTCTTAGTGAAGCTTGCGATGTTTGCCTTGATAATCACTGTGCCGTTGAAGATACAGCCCGGGAGATCCTCAGTAATAAGTGGATCGCAGGCCGTCAGGCTGTGAGCCGGCATTAAAGAATGATAAAACATCTCAAACTGACGCTTGAGGGATTTCGTATAAAGATTCAAGAATAGGCTCGCTGGAATCCCGTACAATCTTCTGAAAAACTGAAGATCCCATGGCATACCGTAGTCTCCAATGCGACTTGTAATCCACGCGCCACGTTTGGTGCTCAGGTACACCTGTTGCGTTGATATAAAAGAAACTAGTTAACTTCGAGATATTGATGACCATCGGCACATGCTCAATGTTGAGCACGATGAAACAAAGAATTGCTGTCCCGAAACGTAGACACTTATTAAACTAAACCCTTACTAAACCCTTAGCAAGTAACTTGTACTATGAACTTTCATCCCAGCATGTGAAAGTTTGACCTAATATTAAATCTTACTTTAACAGCTGGAGGAGATTTACTGACAGCATTCCTACCTGTGATGCCTGACGGCTGATGTCTGTAGCTGCATCTGCTGCTGAATCACCAATCCCAACCACCACCACTCGCTTGCCTTCGAATTCCTCCGGCCTCCGGAAAGCCTGGCTGTGAATAACCTTCCCCTGGAATCCCTCAAGGCCAGGAAACTCCGGGACGTTAGGGTTGTTTAGCATCCCAGTGCAGATCATCACAGTATCAAACTCCTGGCTAGTCTGGCTTGCCGCTCCCTCCGCTTGGGTAGTGACGACCCATCGCCCATTAGACTCGTAGTCTGGCGCCTGAGCCAAGCGGCTCACTCTAGTCGAGAAGCGGATGTGCTTCTTGAGGCCAAACTTGTCGGCGTACATGTCCAGGTACCTCTTCATGTAGCTGTTGTGGAGAAAATTTGGCCACTCGTCGGGAAAGAGGAAGTCGCTGAAGCTCATGCACTCTTTGCTTGTGTTGGTGGTGGTCGACCTGTAGACTGAGGTCGTAACCTCGTGTGTGCAGTTTTCGCGATAGTTCCAAAGACCACCCAAGTCATCTGACCTCTCAAAGCAAGTTGGCTGAAGACCTTCGTCAAGGCAGCACTTGACTGCAGCTAGGCCAGAAACCCCACAGCCGATAACGGCAACTGTCTTTCTGCTGTCTCCCATCTGTAAAGTCAATGAGTAGCATTTGGTCAGGCATGTTGACGAGAATAAGATCAGGGATTTAACATTTGGACAGAACCATATGGATCCGATTCCGAATTCTGAACTGTTCCTCGTGTGTTTAATACGCGAACGTAACTTTGTGTTTCAGTTTCGATGTACAATTTTGAAACATCTGAGGTCAGACTCCCACTGAATGCGTATTTCCAGAAGATTCTGTACAAACTTTTAATAGAGATCGTAAAAAATTACATTTTCGTGCTTCGTGATGCTCTGGTTTTAATACACATTTCATGAAGTGTAGGTTTTCCCTGCAATTTAAAACGTTTATCATTCGAATTCACCGTTTCTAATATTCAAATTCGTCCAGCATTCGTCTTTTGTCAGACAATTTGAACTGCAGTTCAAGCAAATTCAAACAATGAGCATACGTTTTCGTCCCGGAATATTCGATTTCGTCTCGTCTACGCCAAACCTTGTTATTCAGAAATCAAATTCGTCTAATTGATTTATATTAGACGAATTCGATCCTTGAACGCTGCCATTATGCAACAGCTTAGACGAATTTCATCTGTAATGACGAATATTCTCGACCCGGTGACTAAAGAGGGTGACCAAACTTTAAAACTGAATGGTAAATGACTAAATTGGTTTTGTTAAAAGCGTGTGAATTTGTTCGTGGATGATATTGAATGCGAGTGTTGGTGAATTTGAATGAAAAAGCTTTTAAAATAGCCGGGAAAACCAATATTAATTTGCTTTTTCGCGCATTTTTGTTTTGTGTGAAGCAACAAATTCGATGTAAATCGTTATAAAAAAGGGTGCATAACAAGGTACGCTGTTAAAGTTTTGGCTAAGTGGATACCATACGTTTTGCATCATCAAAGGCACAATTCCCCCAAATATACAGTACATGTGTCCCAATTGATTTCTACTATACTCCGTCGTGGTACAATGTACATACAGAAGGAGTCCATATGGGCTCCGTGCGCTAAGAAAAGAGGGCGCGTTTTTACCTCTTTTGAGAGCTCTGTGGATGGGACACATAGCGTGAGCGTACTGTACTGGTTCGTGCGCGATGTATGCGCGACTTCCTAAAATGTGCAAAAGCTATAGCCACCGCGTTTTCGCGTGAGCGTCAGGCGTCGCGTTACGTCAGCGCGCGAAAACGTTCGAATTCAACTTGTGATGGTCTCCGAGACTAATCCCCGCCTCCAATAACTTTGGATACATTCCAAATACGCTGTGGATGGATCAGGATCCAGTCTAGGTCACCTCAACTCTCTTTTTCTGGCCGTTGATGGGGTACTTGTGCACGGAGCCCATAGGCCACCCCACTTGACAACATAAATAAGCTATATTGCCTAAAGATTTGAGGTCGACATGATTGCTTATTTCTTCACTCAGATCATTTTACGATTGTGAAGGTTAAACAAATACTAAAACAGGAGAATTCAAATTCCATTTTACATGCAATAATAAAAATATGATTAAAAAGAAATAAGCGAAATATTTGAAATCGAACAATAAATGATAAGACTGAAGAAACTCATTCAGGAACCGTTTATATACGCGTTAAAAAAAAACTCATAAGTGCATAAAAATACACACACGGGACCATGTAGGTTTGCCTATTATGCGATGTACAATAAGCAGTTTCGCAGTTGCTGTGTATGTGTACGCAACGTCAATCGAATCGCACATGTGCAGACTAGTTAAAAGGCCCAAAATTTCCCACGCCGGCCTAATCAAGATTTGCATAAAAGCATTTTGTGGAGCATTAATGAGGGTTTGCAAAAAACAAAAGCACAGGACTGTCAGCTTGTGTTTTTGTGACATTCGAATGGGGCCATAATAGCGTTTTTCAAAATGGCGACGGGCTTCAGGACTATTTTTGTGGTGATCATCTTCGGATGGAAATTTCTCCCACAAGTCATCGAATTACCCAAAACAAATTGTTCAAAAAAATGACAGATGTTGAAATAAGCTTGAATTCGATGCACGTCTTGAACACCTCAGAGAGTTGTGAGTACATTTTTTTTAAATAATAATTTAGGTCTGTGGCAGTCTACTGGTCTGCACCCTTATTGCAGTTCGCCCACTACAGGGTGTTAAAAAAAAAAGGAAACCCAACTTCAAAGAATGAGTATGGACAGACGTGGAAAAGACCACATGAGATGGCGACTAGCATGCAAGCCTTGTGCTGTGCTCTCACTTTTGTACTTAGTCTTGCTGTCCATAGCTCTCAAAGTGAGTTAAATTATATACCACATGACAGAGTATTGATCACTGATCAAACTGATCACTTTCATCAAGAAATTCCAGTCAGGGTGAGTGAAATCTGGAGTGATTTTCATCAAGATTTTCAGCATCTTCAGCCAGTGACTCAAGCCAATTGCTCTATTCAGTGCACGCGTGAGCGAACCCATTGTGCCAACTGTGTAGAGCCAATCATCCTTTGTTCTCCCCTGGCATCAGTGTGCTACATCAAGCTTCTATGTATACCAAGATGGCGGACCTCTGAAGTGAAAATCATCACTTCAAAACGCAGTAAGTTTGGTAGAGCCCCAGTTGCTTACTATCCCAACTCCACATCAACATTTAATCTCCCTCTGACTGTCTCTGGAGACATTGAACCCAACCCAGGTCCAATCAAGGATCCCTGTGGTGGATGCAACCGTCCTGTAAAATGCAATCAAAGATCCCTCCTCTGTGAAGACTGCAACAAATACTGGCACCAGAAATGTCTCCCCGATGTGTCCATTGCCCAGTACTCGACACTTGTATCAAGCACAATTGACTGGTTCTGCCCGGACTGCACCCCACTATTGCCCTTCATGGCATGTAGTGATACATCATTCCAGGACATCTACAGTGGCCCAACGGACCATGACGCATCACTGGGAATTGCCCCTAATCTCGACCCACATGTACCTCCCAAGAATACTCACAGTAACTCAGTCTCCGGTATTCTCATCAATGCTCGCAGCCTCCGCAGCAAACAGCAGGATATACAATCATATTTGGAACTCAACCCCTTAGATATTGTCTGTATCACTGAAACATGGATGTCAGCTGATGACACCGATTTCCTTTCTTGCTTGACGGGATACTCATCTATTCGACGGGATCGTGACGGTCGGGGTGGTGGCATCATGGCACTCGTCAATGACATGCTACTCCCTTTGCAGCTCAAGCACCTTGACAATAAAGACATCGAACTGGTCTGGTTTTCCATCACTGTCAAGTGCTCCAAATGGATTGTAGGGGTTGTTTACCGACCTCCTAACTCTGGCCCAACATTCTTGCAATCTTTACAAGATGCTTGTGATGCAGTCCAGTTGGATCTTCCCCAGTATGAAGGCATTATCCTGCTAGGTGACTTCAATATCAACTGGCAAGTTGATACTACTTCCACTGCTAATCTGCGGGATGTCACTGACTCCATTGGCCTCACTCAGGTAGTGGAAGATGTGACCCGACCCTCAAGCAACTCCACCTCTACAGGAACTACTATTGATCTCATCTTCACCAATCGACCCGAGAAGTTTTCTGCGGTGGAGTCCGCTGCAAACCCAGTCTGTAGCGATCATCACGCAGTGTCCTTCTTATTTAGTGCCATCAAAGCTCCTCCACAACCTGCAGTTATCCGCTCGTTTCTGCAGTACAGAAAAGGTGACATGGCGCACCTGGAGACTCTCCTACATCTGGCTCCATGGTCAGCTTTTATGGATGATGACAATCCCGATGCATCATGGGAAGGCTTCATGGACATCTTCGAAGCAGCAATCCATGACAGCATACCCCGTAAGCAGTGTCGTCGTAGTAAAATCTCACCTTGGATATCACAAGATCTTAAAAAACTTATTCACCTAAAGCATAAGCTATTCAACAAAGCGAAATACTCCAAATCCAGTTCCGCATGGCTCGATTACAAGAACGTCCGGAATCAGGTGAAGAATTCGACTAAATTAGCCTACACTAACTATGTTGATGGTCTATTTACAACTGCGGACAACAAGCGAAGTTTCTGGTGCTTTGTGAGAGACCAAAGAAAATCCAAGTGTCCTCCAGCCTTCCGTCAAGCCGACAAGGTGATCCACAAGCCTGCTGATATTGCTGAAGCCTTCAATGAGTTTTTCACTTCAGTTCATTCGCCTGCAGTCAATTGTCCAGCGACTCCACCACCATGTTCCCTCCCTATCCCCGAACTCCCTCCAATCAGAATCAATCTAGGATTTCTGACCAAATCGCTGCTAACTCTCAACCCTCATAAAGCACCAGGCCCTGATGGAATCTCACCCACAATCCTACGAGCTACTGCATCATCAATTGCTCCCCCATTGTTGCGCTTGATGAATTCCTCACTTGCACAGGGTGCTCTCCCCATGGACTGGAAACTTTCAAACATCACACCTGTGTTCAAGTCCGCCAACCGAACTGATATTACGAACTACCGTCCAATTGCCCTAACTTCCGTTGTGTGTAAGGTGATTGAGAAGGCTGTGGCAGATGGTATTCATGATCATGTGTCCTCCTTTTGCCTTGGCAACGATAAACAACATGGTTTCTCAGCCAGAAAATCGTGTGTGACACAGCTAACTAATGCCATCCACGACTGGGCTACAATCCTGGACAAGCCACGCCCACCTAGAATTGACATTGCTTGCCTAGACTTTTCTAAGGCATTTGACATGATGCCTCATCACACGGTACTAGAGAAACTCGCTCGCAATTTTAACATACGAGGTCAACAATGGATGTGGTTGAAATCTTTTCTGACTGGGCGTCAGCAACGTGTTATGTATCGTGGCTCTTTTTCATCATGGTCACCAGTCACATCCGGCGTCCCCCAAGGAAGTGTGCTCGGCCCTCTGCTATTCAACCTGTTTATCACCGACATATCTAATAACCTTTCTTCCAAGTGTCTGCTTTTTGCAGATGACACCCTCATTTACCGGCCAATTCTTTCGCCCCGAGATGAACTCAACTTCCAATCGGACCTTGATGCTCTTGCCCATTGGAGCATAACAAATGGAATGAAACTCAACCAGGGAAAGTCCAAGATAATGCACATGACGCGTACAAAGAAAACAATAGTCCTCCCACACTACACTCTCCAAGGAATACCCCTCACAGTTGCCACTACCTTCAAGTATCTCGGAGTAACCGTGAACAATAAGCTAACATGGAATGACCACGTCGATGCTGTTGTGTCTAAAGCTAACAAAACTTTGGGCTTCATATGGCATATCGCAGGTGGATCATCGTCCAAGGCTCTCTTGTCACTCTACCGAACCCTAGTCCTGCCTGTGCTTGAGTATGGGTTGCCTGCCTGGTGCCCATACACAGCCACGTTGGCCGCCAAACTCGAGCGAGTGCAAAGACGAGCCACTAGGATGATCCTAAAGCAACAGAGAGGAGCCATGACCTATGAGGACAGACTGCATACACTGAACTGGTTAAGCCTTGAAACTAGACGACAGAAACTCACTGTTCAATTTACCATTAAATGTTTGTTTGGCCTCATTGATTGTCTCAGTATTACATCCCATACAGTAGTCAATACCCGTCACCTGGACACAGTTTCATTTAATCACCATTACGCCAGAACCCTAAGTTTAAGGAATTCCCCTGTTCATGCTTTTCCTCGTATATGGAGTAATCTCCCAATCCACGTTAAGGACTCATTGATACTTGATTCATTTCAGTGTTTTAATCGTGAATTATGTGCTCATTTTATTGATGGTTAAATGCCTGTAATGTTTTGTCTATTTGTTGCTTTTGATCTAAATTGTGTTTTGGATATTGGTTGAGCGGGGAGGTTTGGCCGAGTCGGGATCCGGGCCCGGGACCTCTGTATTGCTGTTCCAGCGCTGGAACGGTAGTCCAGGGGTCTCGGGTTCGGGTCCTGGTTCGGTCAGATTTCTTTGCTCAACTAATATTCATTTCAAATTATACAAGTCAGTTTTCTTTCCTTCATGAATATTTTTTTTTTCTTTTTTTCTTTTTTTTTTTTCGTATAGAGTTCTCTAATTTACTTTTGGTTTGTTTGTTTGTTTGTTGGGGTGTTTGTTTGTTTGTATGTCTGTTGGGCTGTTTATCGTTTGTTTTTTGTTAATATGTTTTTTTTGTGTTACGTCTGTACATGTATTAGACTGTTCGTATAATTGTAATTTTGCTTGTCTGTTTGCATGTGTACGGTATCTGTTATGTTTTTGTGTATGGTTTTATCTGATTGTTCTTATCTTTGTTTTTGATGCTTTTTTTTAGCTCGTTTGTATGTTTCATTGCTTACTAGTTTATCACTTATTGTGTTTCTTACTGAATTATTTTATTTATGCTACTTTTTATCTTCATTTAAATTCATTTACATATTTAGCAGATATTTATTTAGCCATTTATTTATTCATATATATTACCCTCCATTATTATAGCATTTTTAATTTCCAGATTTATTTTTAACTTCTCATATTACTTGTATTATTTTAATAGTTATATTTTAAAGTTATTTCATGTTACCAACCTAGGATTGGATGAACAGGCTTTTGAGTCACAGTGTTTTCACTTTTGTTCATCCTGGCCATCTTAGATTGGATTGTCTTTACTCTGCTTGTTGAACTCCCTCCCACTTCCACTCTTCCCCAATCCGCTCCCCTTCTATACATTCCTAATCCCCACCCCCATTTCTTCCCCATCTCATTCTTACCTACTGTACCTATACACATCTATTCTTTTTGAATGGTATTTGTTACACAATTTTTCTTTCATCTTGACTATCCTTGATGTATGACATTTCTTACCTTGTATGTACATGTACATGTTTGTATTTTGAATGTTTTGGCCGAATAAATAATAATAAATAATAAATAATGATATGTTTACTGGCTATAAAACTGGTATCATCTGAAAGTGAAATCTCTATGCTTTTCAATGAAACTATGTTTAGGTTTTCTGAGTCATGCAACAGTGAGCATCATTGTCTTGAAAACTGGGTGCAAAAATGCAGTTGGTTAATTTTCATAAAACAAAAACCCACTGGGCATGGTGTGCCTATAATGTTACGGAAATGTCTGTGAAATGGCTTGAATGTTAATCCTCGGGAAAATGGCACACTGTTTTGAACGTGGCTTGGTCAAAACGAGAAATTCATGACAAACAATGAAATCCAGTTTTGAAACCAACTCAACTTGTTGTTGTTTTTTGTTTCTTTTTATGCACTCGTGTGTTCTCCTTGAATACTTATTCTCATGCACACCATGCCTATTGTGTTTGACATGAAAGTGAACCAACTGCAATTTTGCATCAAAACCTCATGACAGTGCATGGCGCTCAGTGATGCATGACCCTGGAAATGTAAACAAGGTATCATGATTGAAAAGCATAAAGATTACGCTTTCAGATGATACCAGTTTTATAGCCAGTAAACATTTAGTCCAGTTGTGCATATACTGGTTCTTCCAAGTTGGGTTTCCTTTTTATTGAAACACCCTGTATAGTGCACTAGATAGCACTAGATATGATAATAGTTCACACGTATCAACCAAGACAGAAAATACATTAATTTGTGTGTGGCAAAATGCTCCATTTACACAATCATGGACATGCACTTTCCCCAAAGGTATATCAAATAAACTTACTGTCAGTATTCAGATAAGACTGCCTGAGTTTTCAAGACTGCTGAATATTCTGGATGCAATGTGAGCAGTACTACCTTCGAAACCCTCGGTAGGTCGCTGAATTTTGTATACAATTGTACCACCAAAGATTCTCACTGCCGACATGCTCGTACGTACAGCACGCGTATACGTAAAACACATCCCTCCGCCGCGGACTAATCTCAATTTAATTTAGAATCAGCTGACAACTATCACTTTACCCTCGGGTATTTCTCATAAAGGAACCAATGATATCACTTATATATGCACCCAAACCTTATAATTAGTTATACCAACATGCTTGAGGGACTGATCATTATGAAACAATAAGGAACTATTTTGAGGGACGCGTACGCAACTCATGCATAATTCGGTGTGTGCCTATTCGGCCGCGTACGTACGACTTATTTGCAATGGCTACCGGTACATATGCTGAAGCCTATAGCCACAGACGCACGTATTTGCGAACGCGGCCTCTAATGTAAATGATCCTACGTACCGGAACATCAACTTTCCAAACCTTGACCTCTTGTAACATGCTCAGTGATCCATGATCAGAAACCACGTAGCAATAGTTACCTGATCTGTCCCATATCTAGCTGGGTATAATGCATGCAGTGACATGTAAATTTCTCGCTGCTCTGGTCACGCATGCATATGGCGCCAGTACCCAACAAATTTCAAAACCCAACAATGCTATAAAAAAAATAATACACTGTAAAAATATATAAAATGTCATATGCTATTATCGGTACGCCTTCTTTCTTTTGCAGCCAAATTGACAATCTATACCAGCTAATGTGTTTGTTGAATTACTTAAGGCAACAACCTTGAAGAGATGTATGGGGTGATCTTCAAAAATAATTACAAACTTCTTCCCTTGAAGACTGATGAAGTTAAAAGTTTAAACATGCCACATCCTGCAGCCAGTGCACTCAGGTATAGCTTACCTGTGTAAGCCTACTTGGGGAATATAACGATTTTTTAAGGTTGAGAAATGTGTAAAACTAATCGAGTTTGAACACAGTATAAATATGATGTCCCCGTGCTCTTCCACCCAAATATGCCGTCTTATTTTCAGGAACAACTTTGACCCTTTTATACTATTATGCTATTAAGTATTATAGTATAATAGCATAATAGTATAAAAGGGTCACTTCGCGTGTTTTTCATTCATCTTGTAACAGTGCTGACCTGGCCCTGAACCCAACTCCATCGTACACTACGGTCAAACTCCCATGAATCACGCCAACTTACCCTGTACTGGGAGCTAGCCCGACAGCCCGGATTGAAATTGTATGCACTTGTTATGTACTTGCCAATGAAAGCCAGATGACCGTTTTATACGTGTACGGTCCTGGTACGTGAGCTTTAGGCCTGACCCTTCAGACTGAAATGCTAATGCACGTTGCTCTTACAACCGTACACTGTGACTTTAAGCGGGAATTTTACAATAGACTGAAGCAGTATTATTTATGCCCATAACGTCTGATTCAAATTTGCGCCAGTTTTAGTTGAGAGAAAATCAACTCAGATCTATAAATTAAAAGATACCCCAGGTAACAAGTCCACGGTTGTTGGCTCGGGTGTCTCAATACAATTATATTGTTACATTTTGATTAATTCATCAAACATTTATAAAAAAAAATTTTTAAAAGATGATAGGCTTAGGAAAATCTCTATTTTGAAACAGCGCCTTTGTTCGAAAAGTTGTTTTATTTTTGATCCTCTTATCAGATTTTTAGAAAATGTGTTCGACATAAGAATGAGGACAAGATACAGAAAATTTCATTCCTACCTTCTAAGAAATGCTGCACTGAGTTAAAATAACTTGCTTGGCGACTGTACCGTCCGTACACAAGAAAGTTATTAATCCGTAGTGTGAACTCGCCGTATTATGGTACACGTGTGTCTCTTTATTCTCTCTGTATCTCTCTTCATCAACATTGGCTTACAGATTCTGATGCACCATATAGCTTATAGCATGCCCAGCACAGCATGTAATATAACGTAGCACCTAACACATGGCTTGTAACGTAGCTTATTGCGTGTTTGTACGTATCTATAGCGTGTGGCGTAGCTACCAGCGTAGCGTACTGAGTGTAGTGTAGCATAGCGTGAGTACGGTGGCCCTGGAACGACATTTTAATATTGACCTTTTTAATATGAACCTCGTAACTTCTTAATATTGACGTTGTACCTTCGCAATATGCACGCTGCACGTAGCTTAATATCGCATTGTGGAAGTTGTTCCTTCTTAATGTGAATGTTCCAACTTGTTAATATTCACGTTCGATCTTGTCAATGTCCACCATTGATCATGCTTGATGTCAACGTTGCACCTTGCTTCTTCGCAATATGAACCATGTACCTTCGCATTGTGAACGTTTGACCTTGCATCTTGTTAATATCATTGTTGAATCGTCCTCCTTCGCAATGTGAATCATGCATTCTAAAAAGTACGAAGTCCTTGTCAAGCCCTATAGTTAAACAACCAGTTATGATGGAGCTTCAATCTGACAGCTGTTTAATGTCACTTAACCTGGGTCTACCTTGTAGTGATTTTTATCATGAATCAAGGCTCTCTGATTTATTTCACATATCTTTTATAATTCATGTCCAGGCTAATGAGCGCTGTTTCACTAGAAAAGATGTGTTCAATTCATGAGACTAATTAATTTCTTGACGGTATACTCTCCGTCAATTACATTAATGCAAAACAGTGTGCTGTGATCACGTTAAGAAGGCTTTTATCATACTACTTTACATCCTTCAAGCCCTCCGATTTTTTTGTGTTTTTAATCATAGTTACGAGAGATTTCCGTCGAGATCCGCGTATTTAATTAGTATAAGAGTATTATCTAAAGACGTAATTGAAAGGAACATCATTTATATGCGGTGGTACCGTTACGAAATAATATCCACGTCTTATAAAGCATGACAACAATAGTAAGGGCATACATTGATATTTATTACTTCGGGGAAATATCGGGGATTTCACCAACGGTCCCATTCCCGTCAATCATTGTAAAAGCGATAGCGTGCGGGGCACAGGTGGCTTCGGTCAATTATTTAATTGTTTATTCAGTGCATACACCCGCAACATACTCGAGCTTGTTTTTATGGTTGAATGCGCGATTACCCGCTGCAGCGATAACCCGCCACCGCGAGAGAGCGCCGCATCATCACGACCGCACCGTTGCGTTGAGCGCGAATCACGTGTTGCCGGGGCACCCTATACGAAGTTGTTTGCTTGGAGTTTATGCATACATGACTGGTCGTCAGCCAATTGCCAATATTCTTCATGTTGCGGTCAGGCGCGGATATCCGGGGAGGGGGGTATGTAGGGTTCGACTTATAGCAGTAGCCCGAAAACCAAATGCTCGTCAAAACAGCGGGGATCATCATACTATTTGGTAAGGAGCCCTGTTGGCGAGTCAAAAATTATTGGGATATGGCAAAGATGAAAGCACAGGAAGAAAGAAATCATTACATTCAGAAAGCAAACCGGTATAAATTTGTGTATAGTAAACGGTCGAAATGATTAGATCGGGTTATTTGAAACAATGACAAATTTTGCTTCAGGATGCATGTTTTTACATGTATGCCCAACCTTGGGTTATGGTTAGCCTGAACATGAATTATAAAAGATGAGTGAAATAAAACAGAGGGCCTTGAGTCATGATAAAAATCACTACAAGGTAGACGCCCAGGTTAAGTGACGTTAAACAGCCGTCAGATTGAAACTCCATCATAACTGGTTGTCTAACTATAGGGCTCGGCAAGGACTTCGTACTTTTTAGAATGCATGATTCACATTGCAAAGGAGGACGGTTCAACAATGATATCAACAAGATGCAAGGTCAAACGTTCACAATGCGAAGGTACATGGTTCATATTGCGAAGAAGCAAGGTGCAACATTGACATCAAGCATGATCAATGGTGTACATTGACAAGATCGAACGTGAATATTAACAAGTTGGAACATTCACATTAAGAAGGAACAACTTCCAAAATGCGATATTAAGCCGCGTGCAACGTGCAAATTGCGAAGGTACAACGTCAATATTAAGAGGTTACAAGATTCACATTAAAAAGGTCAATATTAAAATGTCGTTCCAGGGCCACCGTACGTAACAGCGTAGCACGTGGCGGTTCACTATAATAAAACACAAAGAATAACACACTTTAAGTTGCGTGCATTACGAACATTATACGAAATTATCTATACTAACAATATAATTACCACTGTTATGAAGACGCTAAATTAACTAAATAAATCCTTAGCAGGTATCACAACTCATCAGTGGCAAATCCAGAATAATTGCTCGTAAACATATGAATTTGTTACCCCCACTTTTGTTCACTTAATTTCACAGTTTAAATCTGGCGCAAAGTGTATTATACCATGGAGCTATCCATAGGGCTACATAATCGGATTAACGCTGGCCCTGTGTGGCTGTGCGTTCGACCGTAAAATGTGGCCCGGTACACTCTATTCATAAAATGGATAAAACAAAACTATATACAGTACAATGTATATATAGGATTTGTGTACATATCAATGTAAAGGTACGTCTAATAGTACAATCTTGTCCGATTTTGTCAAGCTTGACATAAACATCATTTCATATTTTTGTTTCCTTCAAGAAATCCGACGTACACGTACGCGTACATGCATTGATATCCTCCCCACAAACAAAATGGTACGGCCCAATAAACACATGCGTGTTCTTTCCATCACAAGTTTCTATAACTGCCTTGAAGTGAAATCCAAATTTACATTATTTAAAAATAATATATACTCTTATAAAGACCACAGTTATAATCCCAGATAACTAATTTACAAATGGATAGTTTTTAAATGTCTTATTTAAAGTAGAATTGGAGAAAACATGTCCTGTAAAACGGGTGATGAGCAGAGTCCAAGATCATGAAACGCGTGGTAAGCAATGGTACATCAATGTAAGTCTCAAACAATGCCTTATCGATCGACAGTTGTCATTGGCCACTTTTTTCTTTGTGAAAATAACGGAAGTTTTTTTTTCAACCAATCAAAACAAGTATTACATGTAAGGAAAGAGGAGGAGCTAAGCTATTCGATTCCGTTTAACCCCGTACAATTCGATACTCCATGCAGTCAGAAGTTACAGTCAAAAGAGGTTTGAGCTTAAGTGAACACAACAAATTCATATGCGTAACTGGTCCAAACGATTAAGAAAATAAGGCAATAATTTATGTTGAATTCAGCTCATAAACTTGTGCATGTTGCCATAAACTTATTTGTATATTCATCCAAAATTGAGCGATAATCGCTTTAACTAACTTATCTAAGTCAATCCACTAAAGTCTATAATATATCATAATTAACTTGATTAAACACCAACAAGAAAAAAATTACCAACTGTGTGGAAACTTCTCAATAGTTTTAACTAACTGGCTAACATCTTGAAACTAGACCCGACTGTAAGGGGGCAACTCATAGAGTAAAATTAAGGATTTATTTGACGATTTACATTTTCATAAAGAAAATCCCACTCTACTTTTAGAAGATTAAGTTGATACTTCCATCACGTTTTTTTTTTAATTAGCAACCCCCAGAACTATGGTACATTCATGCATGAAGTTCAAGTACCCTTCATCTTTTCATCTTTTCATCTTTTCCACATTTGAGGGGGTAATGGTCTAGGCCTCTTTGTTGATGAAGTCCGAACAGAGTAACATGACAATTAACCAGTCACAGTAATTGAATTTCACTTAAACGAATGCCTTATCAAGGACCTCAAAAGGTTGCTCACGAGGTATCGTATCGCAATAACAAAATGATAGGCTATTAAAAAATAATAGGCGTCCGCATTAACCAGTCTGATTCCCGTGTTAGGATTGTCGGCACACAATACGCGTCTTAAAAATCGAGGAAAAAAATAATTAATGGAGCAATACGCCATTAAGGAGGCCCGCTCAAAATCATTTGATTCAACTTAAGGACGCTAAGGCAACGAAGACAAACAGAGTGGAAACGGGAGTCCAAATGTGCTCTCCAAAACGTGTTCTTTCACAAAGACTTTACAGTATATGTCTGGCTTATGACATAAATATCAACTTAAGCTCACAAATCTAGTGTTAGACCATCATGCTGCCACCATTTTAGCCATGTTCCCTGTATCCAACAACAGTACCGAATGATTTTTTTTGGGGGGGGGGGCAAAAGGAACTAGACTCGTTTTCCTCCAAGCCTCGCTTTGGTTACGTTGATTTGAATGGGGAAAAATCAAGATGGCAGCAACATGATATTGGTCTATGATGAATAAGATTCAATCCCTACAAACTCCAAGTCAAAGTTCTAAGATTTTAAAGTAAACTTCCAATAAAGTTGATAAAGTAAAGTAAAGTTCTTATAAAGTTTCAAATACGCAAGGTTTTAGGTACTCTATTAGGTAACAATCATAAAGTAATGTTACGTTCTAAGTAGTCTAATAATTAAAGTTTCTATAAAGTTATCAGTGCTATATTAATAACCGAATAACAAAGAAAATCTAGCCTAATGTAACGAACCTAAACGTAAATAATTATAAGATAAGCATTTAACTGTGTTTGATATACAGTATGTTCTAAAGGTATAAGCACCTATGCCTTTAACAATAGCCAATCGAGAAAAATAAACAACATGCACCTTGAAGTTAATTACCAGCTACTTGTGTATGTAAATGACGTCATTAAAGGTATAGTCCATCATTTGTAATTTGTGCATTTTGTTCGTTTGAAGCAACAAAAGTGCTCAAAATCTAAAGAAGGGTATTGAACATTGAAGTTTCAGCTCAGCTTCAGCTGTATATTCCGAGAAAAACAGCATTCTAGGAACTTGAATTCAAATCAAAAGTTGCTGAATCATGTTTTGAATTTGGCCTGAATTCAGCGTCCGAGACACGTTCTCAATGAGCCGATTGCAGCTGCGCGATGTTGTGCACTGATCCGACGAATTATAACAACCGCGCGCCCTTGTAATTGTGCGTCGTGCCAATGCTTGCGCGCGCTTCGCTGCAAAACAAAACGAACTACTAATTTAAATTTCCTACGGTGCGTCTTAAGAAGCACCGTTGGAAAGGCCTTCTTTTGTTGCTTTCTTCAAAATGACAGCTGTCCAGAAGGAATAATTTCACAGGGAGTTTAATCCCCTTACTATCTTTCAACCCAAGTATGTTAGTTTCATCAAGAATCACGCCAGTTACTTTTTGGATAGCTGCAAATGATAGACTCCAGGTTTAACATACGTACGTCCTTTCCGAAGAAATTTTATAAAGATATGTTTTGATACATGTTTTATACTTATACTTAATTGTAATCATCGAGAAAAAAAATAAGCACGCCTTTCTGAATACTTCAATTGTAATCATCGAAAAAACAACACTGTGGTATCTGGGCCAATAAGTCATGTCGTATCTTCATTTGCTTCAAAACGTTGTATGACCTTCCGTCTCCGCTTACAACAAAAGCCAGGCCGTCAGGACTACAAGCACAGAAATACACAAACCAAGAATGATAACATGCTGGCGGGCGTCTTCTTTTGGGCCAATAGGTCTTGTCTTGGTAGGCTTCAGAACCCGCTCCCAAACCGTGTTGATGGCCTTCCGGGCTCCGTCATTCTTTCCAGGACCCACCAGTCGATACTGGTATGGTACATGGGGCCCGAACAAGCACCGGAGAGTCAGCACAGGATTGGTGAAGAAGAGCTTCAGGAAATTCGGCTCGACTCCGATCTCAGACGCCAGATTGATGCAGTATGCTACGGGATTGATGTAGCGGTGGGAAGGCAGAAAGGCTTCCTTCATTGCTTCGTCGGTTGCCTTCACCTCAGCTTCCATATCCGGCTGGGATGGCAGCTCAGCCAACCCTTTGAACACCCTCGGAGCCCAGCGAGACTGCAGCTCCACACATGGGATGAACGCGCCTAAGGGTTTGATGGCGCCGTTGACCGACAGCGTGTTGTGCTTTAGACCTAAAGGAAACACCAACTTGTACATCGGCAGGCGGCCATCTTTCATCTCCAGTGCTGGGCAGTCAACCTCAAAGGGCAGCGTGTCCTTGTAGCCGGTGGCCATGATGACGGCATCGATGTCCTCCTCGGTGGTACCGTCTTCAAACACCACGCTCGTCTTGGTAAATCTTGCGATGTTTGCCTTGATAATCACTGTGCCGTTTAGGATACAGCCCGGGAGATCCTCAGTAATAAGTGGCTCGCGGGCCGTCAGACCATGAGCCGGCATCAAAGAATTGTAGAACATCTCGAACTGACGCTTAATGGATTTCGTATGAAGAATCAAGTGTAGCTTCGCTGGGACCCTGAAGAATCTTCTGAAAAAATCAAGATCCCATGGCATACCGTAGTCCCCAATGCGACTTGTAATCCACGCGCCACGTTCGGTGCTCAGGTATACCTGTTGCGTAGATATAAAAGAAAACTTGTTAACCTCGAAATAACGATGATCATAGGCTCATGCTCAATATTGAGCATGATGAAATAAAAAATTCCTGTCCAGAAACGTAGACATTATTTTATTAAAAATGGTCGACTAAACCCTCAACAAGCAAATTGTTCCGTATGAACATTCATTCCAGTGTGTGAAAGTTTGACCTAATTATTTTAAGATCTTATTCAAACATCTGAAGATTTACTGACGGCATTCCTACCTGTGATGCCAGACGGCTGAGGTCCGTAGCCGCATCTGCTCCTGAATTCCCAATCCCAACCACAACCACTCGTTTGCCTTCGAATTCCTCCGGCCTCCGAAAAGCCTGGCTGTGAATAACCTTCCCCTGGAATCCCTCTAGGCCAGGAAACTCCGGGATGTGAGGGTTGTTGAGCATCCCAGTGCAGATCATCACAGTATCAAACTCCTGGCTAGTCTGGCTTGCCGCTCCCTCCGCTTGGGTAGTGACGACCCATCGCCCAGTAGACTCGTAGTCTGGCGCCTGGGCCAAGCGGCTCACTCTAGTCGAGAAGTGGATGTGCTTCTTGAGGCTAAACTTGTCGGCGTACATGTCCAGGTACCTCTTCATGTAGCTGTTGTGGAGAAAATTTGGCCACTCGTCGGGAAAGAGGAAGTCGCTGAAGCTCATGCTCTCTTTGCTGGTGTTGGTGGTGGTCGACCTGTAGACCGAGGTCGTAACCTCGTGTGTGCTGTTTTCGCGATAGTTCCAAAGACCACCCAAGTCATCTGACCTCTCAAAGCAAGTTGGTTGAAGGCCTTCGTCAAGGCAGCACTTGACTGCAGCTAGGCCAGAAATCCCGCAACCGATAACGGCAACTGTCTTACTGCTGTCGCCCATCTGTAAAGTCAACGAGTAGCATAATTTGGTCAGGTATGTTGACGAGAATAAGATTTGTTTTGTGTGAAGCAACACAATTGCTGTAAATCGTTATAAGAAGGGTGCATGAATAAGGTACGGTGTTACAGTTTCGGTTAAGTGGATACCATACGTTTTGAGGGATAGAAAAAAACAGAGAGGAATCTTTGTTAACTTTGTTTTAGTTTTGTAAGTGGATTACGTTGCCACTGCTTCCGAAAGTTGCCGTTTCATTATGAACTGCATCTCTCCGTACAGTCCCTAATATACCCAGGGCATGATTCGTAATCAGCCGGTCAGTGGACATGACATTGATGTCAGTGGGTGGGTAATCTTCGCAGTACTTAACGTTGATCGTCAAATCGAAAGAAAAGAAGAAAAAAAACAAGTGCGCGCGTGCACACACTGAAAACCTTCACGTCTTTTCTTTCTAACGACACCATTTCAAATGATACAATTTCACAGGGTATTAAAAAAAAACAATACTCACAACCCTCCAAGGCGTTTGAAATACCCATCAAATTGAAGCGTATTTGTCTAATCTTTCACTTTCTGTTCAATTTTTGTTCCCTTAGGGGCCATTCAGAATTTTCAATGTTTTAAAATTTCGATCTTTTTTCCAAATTGTGGGTGGGTGGGTCAAGCTAAATAATTGAAAATCGAAATTCACTTTCCATGGAAAAAGAAAAAAAAAACAAAGAAAAATAGATCTTTTGACTTGCCTGAACTACGCGCAAACGTTCCGATATCGCGATGCGTGTTTCTTTTCCAACTTCGTCCCCTGTATGTACTGTCAGTGGCGTAGCCAGGAATTTTTCAGTGGGGGGCGCTGGGGGGCTGGACCATTTCATGGGGGGGCGTCATGTAGATCAATGATAAGTTTTTTAGAAACTCAAAATCTCAGTGGGGGAGGCGACTTGGGGGGGGGGGCGACAAGGTTTCATGGGGGGGTGGCTGTCGCCCCCCCCCCCCCTGGCTACGCCACTGCAGGTCATACAGTTCAAGTTTATGTAAACTTGTATGAAAAGTCAAAGAAAAGTAACTCCCATGATCTATTTGCAACAAGTTTGTGTTAACTTGCCGGTAACGCCCTAAAAAATTATCCAGACAAATATGTTTATATTGTAACATTTTATGTTCGTCTATCGGTCTTCTATGCTGTTATGTTTACTTTTAGGTACCTTCAATGGTACTATGTTTAATTAACCTGTTCATTTGTTTAATTAAACTTATAACGCACATGTAGTTGCCAAATATGGCACTAACAAGTTTGAGGTCGGCAATTTCGTCTTTAAAAATCTGGGTACGTCGGGTTACCGTACACACAATTGTCCTGGAAACAACAGTACCAAAGTACAGAAAGTCGTACGCAAGAGCTCCCCAGCAAGTATCGCTGACGCCATTATGATTCCAAAATTTCTCACTGTGTCACACAGTGAAATAACTAAACAGCGTCGTTGTATTGTGAACACATAAAAGCATTCAAGTCGCGTTCTTGCACACTTTTGCAAGTCGACATAGATATCCTTGAACCACTGCCCCTGCTTTGCATAACAAGTGCACATGAATGAACGATTCGACTTTTTATTCAAAGAAATTTCTATGTACAGTCACCAGACTCTATTCAGTAAAGTCCCCGTCAAAACGAAAGTACACAATCCACGTGCATAACGCACGGCTACACCATCGTACAGTGTGGCAGGGACACCAACAAGTAACACAACAACTAAACATTTTTTTAAAAATTGATAAATATTCTGATTGAATTTCGTTAAAAGATACTTGTTGGTGAGGTATCACATATTTTATGACATAAAAAGAGGAAGACCGACAACTTCACGCCGTCACTGAACTAGACACACATGTACATGGTGTTCAAGTACATGTACATGCAAGTGCATGTACATGTACATGTTCAGTTTTTTATTAATCGAAATTAGGGGTGGGTGGGTGGGTCAAAATAATTTGGAAAAAAAGTCGAAATTTTAAAACATTGAAAATTCTGAATGGCCCCTTATCTGATAATTTTTGGGAGAAAATTCCATCCAAAGATGATCACCCCTAAAAGTGGTCTTGTGGCCCTTCGCCGTTTTGAAAAACGATGCCTGCGCTCCATTGCAAAATAAGGCAATTTAGGGCCCAAATTAATTTCATCCCAATTTCACAGAAATACGAGCTCGCAGCCTTTTTTTTCACAAACCTTCAAGTTCATGGCCCACAAAATGCTCATGGCCTAGCAAAGAATTCGAGGGCGTACAAATTGTGATTTGGCCGCGTAGGCAATTCTTGGCCTATACCGGTCTCCACCCACACCGTACGCCACTGTTTACGCCACTTGCGCTCAC
Source organism: Patiria pectinifera (assembly GCA_029964075.1). Classification (NCBI taxonomy): domain Eukaryota; kingdom Metazoa; phylum Echinodermata; class Asteroidea; order Valvatida; family Asterinidae; genus Patiria; species Patiria pectinifera. The sequence goes on along the minus strand of CM057148.1, from coordinate 18,382,459 downwards.
CTTCATAAAACAAAGTAACTCTTTTGCTACCATCACTGCACTTGTGCATTTATAATCCTTTAAAAGGGTGTTTATAATGCATGAGACCAGAGCAAGAATGATACTAGCTTGCCATTAGTTGTGCTTGAGCTATTGTGCTATTGTCAGGCACTAGATCTGGTGAAACGAGCGCTCGCACGCTGGCCACGTATGTTCATAGCCTATTGCCGTTGTAGTTACGTGGGGGCTACTTGCTGCACGTGCGCAGTGTGAGACATCCACTGGTCTTAGCATGTCGGCGACATTTTACCAACATATTCTGGCGCTATGGTGGCAAAAATGTCCACAATTTCCATTTTTGGAGTTTCCCCAAAGTTATACCCCGAAAAGATATACTCAAACATTACTCGGACACTCTCAATAGAAGTGACATTTAATTGAATGTACACGAACCATCGGTACTAGTGGAGCTGCTTAGGTCCATTTTTGGCCCAAATCGTGCACTTTGTGGTAAAAGCATGAAATTTGGCAAATGGGGTCAAAATGGGCTAGAATTCATGTTAAGATCGGGACCCATCCTGGATCTTGCCCATTTTGGGGGCGGAGCTTGATTTTTTTTTAAAGGGGGTGCAAACAATACAAACTCATAAAAACTGTATTTAACATCCATTTTCCTTGTTTTTCTATGGTTTGAAATAAACTTAAACATAAAATATAACATTCTAGCATTCAAACACCAGTTAATTTCCACCCATTTTGTGGGCGTGGCCTAAATGTACAAAAGAGGCGGTATATATTAGCAGTTTGGTTCTAATATGGAAAACATTATTCGGTTTGGTAGTAAAATCCTGAAAATTGGCAGGTCCAGTTAAAATTGGCTGAAAATAATTTTAAGAGGTGAACACATCTTGGATCTTGCACAATTTTGGGGGGCGGTGCTTGATTTTTTAAAAAGGGGAGTGCAAAAAATAAAAAACTCAGAAAAACTGTATTTAACATCCATTTTCCTTTGTTCTTCATGCTTGAAATAAACTTAGACGTGAGAAATAACTTTATGAGAAATAACACGTTAAAATTGTGCAGCAGCAGGATTCCAGTCGAACCAGTGAGTTGGTGGTTTGAGACATCATCTAATTACATTGAAAGACATCATCTTACATTGCCGACGCGCATGGCTATGGCGACGCGCGCGCATACCAGAAACCAGAGCCTTTTTTGGCCTAATAATCGTTTACTTCGTTTCGTATGAATAAAAAGGAGTAAATGCTTCAGATTTCAAATATGCACTTGTCATTTACAAGGCTGGGTTGGGGCAACCTTGAAATTATAAAGCAAAATAATTCTGCGCATAAACTACTGCATTTATTAAAGTTCATAAAGTACAAATGATACCATATGTTTGCATGAATAAAGCATGGCATTTGCTTTTTTTACCACTTTCGAAGCATTTACTCGCATCTGTATGAATGAAAATTAAGCAAACACTTTTACTAAAAACCATTTGCTCTTGAGTAAATGGCCTGCAAAATGTAAAGCTTTACACGTTTATAAGTTTGCAGAAAATAAAACTATCGTAACCGAAACGGAAAGCGGCACAGGGGAGGGTCACGTGCTGGAGGACCGATACAAAAAAAGCGCATCAAACGTGACGAACGCAATGCCGTTTATGTGCACAATGCGCTGTGCATCGGCACCCATGGTCTACACGTGGATTGGGTTTTCAGTCCCTACCTGATTCCGTGGGTTTTCCCCAGACTATTCTTCTGGGGTTTTCCTCCCACCTCTAAAACTGTAAATTTTTGCTGGTAAAAACACAACTTTTCCACCGGTTAACTATGTTTACCATACACTGTAAAGATAAGTTTAAACGGTTGCAAGAGTAATTGTTGCCATTTAGGGGTTGAGCTACATTTTAAGGTAGGCGATTATAAAAAAAATCATATCTAAAATTGGTATGATTGTCTACAAGTAACTTACACAGGGTGAGTAAAAAAAAAAGGAAACCCAAATGGCAGGACAATTTTTTTTAATGAAGTTCTGCATGAAGCACTATCAAAATCAATATATGAAAGCCCAATTTATAAGCTTTGTTTTAGTACAAGAATCATTCAAATCACTTATGTACTTTTCCAGTTACAGAATTTTAAACACAAACACCGTCTTAAAAGTTCTGTCAGCAAAACGAAAACACTTCACATATAGGGGGATGCGCTGGAATTGTTTACGTTTTGCTGAAAGAACACGCACCATTTTTTGTGATACGTGGACAGAACTTTAAAACAGTGGTTGTGTTTAAAATTCCGTAACTTGAAAAGTACATATGAGTGATTTGAATGATTCTTGTACTAAAAGAATGCTTATGAATCGGCTTTCATATCCTAGATTTTGAAAGTACTACATGCAAAACGTTATTACAAAATAACATTTTGCACATAATATAAAAAATGGAAGACCCTCGATAATTCTATCATATCCCACGAAAATCATATTGATTTTATATTGATTTTTTTTATATTGATTTTTAAAGATCAAATCTATTAATCTCTAACGAGACGTCACGTAACCCATTATGACGTCATCATGACGTCACTTCAATTTTCATCTATAACACATCCCGGTCTAGGTAAATACCAATTTTCAACCCAATCGGACCAGTGGTTCTGTAGATATTGGCCTTCAAAATATGCAATTTTAATATGGCGTCACATGTCACGTGACGTCATATTAAAAATAAAAAGATGAAATAAAAAAAAAAAACACCATGTCTGTTTGCAAACAGAACACAGGGCTTTTCGCATTTTACAAATGTTTATGTTTCGTTGGTCCTTTTGCAGTCACTTGTCATAGTGCTTCATGCAGTTAAAGGTTGTTCAAATGCTTAGAATAATTCCTAAAATATAATTTTATCACATGACGTCACATGCCCTGCAATGACGTCATGTTTAAAACCCTTCTCAATACACATTTTGTCATTGTGGTCTTGGTTTGAACCAAGTTTAATGTCAATCCGATGAAAGAAAGTGTGCAATTTTGGAAGCAGAATAAAATCATAAATATTAAAAAAAATCATTAAAAAAATCAAATGATGACGTCATCGTGACGTCATTTCGGACTTTGCATACTAGTATCATTATCTACCTACCCAAGTTTTTCAAAAATGTTGTGCAAATACCTATTACCTAACAAACCAAATACAAAAAAAGAATTTTTTTTTACTTTGCATGTTGCGTTCGTGAGATATGGCTAAACGGTCCAAAAATTCAAATATTCATATAAAATCTCAGGATGGCGTCATCATGACGTCACTTCATTTTTTTTTTAACCTATAACACATCCCGGTCTGGCCACATACCAAGTGTCAACCCAATCGGACTTACAGTTCTGTAGATAAAGGACTTCAGAAATATGACAAGTAAATATTTGAAATCTGAAGCATTTACTTCTTTTATATTCTTACTAGTAAACGCTTATAGTGTAGCAAACTCCGGAAAAAAAACGTATAGAGAAGACAATGAGAAGAAAGATGATTTTCCCTCGTTTGAATCAAGCTGCTCTAATGTACCGCCTCTTTACATATTTAGGCCACGCCCGCAAAAGGGTGAAAATAACACGTGTTAGAATGTTAGAATTTACATCCACTTTGTTTCAAAGCATGAGAAACAAAGTGGATGTAAAATACAGTTTTCTGAGTTTTCTATTTTTGCACTCCCCTTTTTGAAAAATCAAGCTCCGCCCCCCAAATGGGCAAGATCCAAGATGCGTTCACCTCTAAAAATTATGTTCAGCCCATTTCAATTGGACATGCCAATTTTCAGAATTTTACCACCAAACTGAATGATGTTTTCCATATTAGAACCAAACTGCTAAGATATACCCCCTCTTTTACCATTTAGACCACGCCCACAAAATGGGTGGAAAATAACAGGTGTTAGAATGCTAGAATGTATTATTTATAAGTTTATTTCAAAGCGTAAAAAACCAAGGAGATTTGATGTTAAATACAGTTTTCATGAGTTTGTATTGTTTGCACCCCCTTTTTTGAAAAATCAAGCTCCGCCCCCAAAATGGGCAAGATCCAGGATGGGTCCCGATCTTAAAATGATTTTTAGCCCATTTTGACCCCACATGCCAAATTTCATGCTTTTACCACAGAGTGCACGATTTTTCGCTAAGCAGCTCCACTATACCGATGGTTCGTGTACAAACCAGAATGAGCCAATAAGACAACAGCGCCGATGGTTTGAGCACTGACAGATACAACCAATAAGAGAGCATACAATCACTGGTGGTCATCGGCCCAGTGGCCTCGCCTAGCTCAGCTATCAGTGAGATTTACGTAACGTTGTGTAACAAAGTGTATGTGGGTAAACTGTGGTCAGGGCCCTGGCCCTGCACAAGGCCATGCATGTGCATGCTATCTTAATATGTTAATGTAACGTACACTTTGTATGCTCCGTATTCAAATGATGTAGTAGTCTTTTCGCAAGCAGTGGTTTTTGTTTATTAAGATGTTTATTTTGTTCACTTAAAAATCTGAGTTTTTAAGAACAAGGGAGACCTATGGAAGTGAAGCCAGCAATGTCAATGTTCCCTTCCAGGTGATAAATAGGGACCTTCAATTTTTTTTATTACAATTATTGATTTGCTCTTCATCAGTATAATTCACGGTCAATTTGCATGGCAAAAAGAAAGCAACAAATGTCCTGTCAAAGAAATGTAGCCCAGTTGATTATATGGTGAGTTTTATTGGAAACTTATTTTGAGTATATCTTTTTGGGGTATAACTTTGGGAAAACTCACAAAATGGAAATGTTGGACATTTTATGCCACCATAGCGCCAGAATATGTTAGTAAAATGTCGCCAACGTGCGAAGACTAGTGGATGTCTCCCACTGCGCATGGGCAGCAGCAAGTAACCCCAAGTGACTACACCGGCAATAGGCTATGAACATACATTGTACATGTTCATGTACATGAACGCGAGTCGTACTTGTGCACACAACTATTTACGTGTACAAAAATGGTAACATTCGCAAACAAATCTAACTCGACTCCAGCGAAACAATAACGAGGACAAAATGTGCCCAATAAAATAAAGATAGGCCATTATATCATAAACTTACTGTCAGTATTCAGATGGAACAGTCCGAGTCTTAACAAATGCTGGGTGCAATGTAACCATGTACCAGTAAACTTCGAAAACTTGCAATACACGGGCGGCCTGCAAATTTTCTTTTCCCAACGACATCTGCATACCTACATGGTAGCGCCAGTATCACAACTCCAGCAGTACCACTTATCATAATTTATGCCGGGAACAGTACAGCGTCATCAAACTTATGAATTATGTACATCGTCGGTCCGCGCGTGATCGTCGTGTGCTTGTCCTCCTAGTTTAGGAGGCCCACCAGCACGGTCACCCATACATGTCAAGGGTTCCGTACGTAACATGTACAATGTTACGACTCGGCCCATAATTGTCGTACACGCGACCTTCGATACCCCCTCCTCCTCCAATATCGGTGCGGTACTGTATCTACTTGTTTTAGATGTGCATGGGTTAAAACCATTGATTTAAGAAGTCTTACTAATGGAGATCAATGTAAAATGGAGATCAATGGTTAAAACACCGTAGCAAGTTAAACGCGGAACGCTTAACGATGCCCGGTTATCTTTATCATCATTGTTTCGAATTAATTAAATCAAATCAAAATTTGTTCGGTGATGTTGACAAGTAAAAAAAAAAGGAGGCACTGGCAAAAGCAACAACAAAACAGGCCCAATACTTTTACAAAACACAATTTGAAATTTTGTAAGACAAAATAATATACATGTACTAAAAATTAGGTAGAACGATAAAACTTGATCCACTCGTCAGCTCATGGTGTTGCTTGTGATCTAATGCCGCTTAGAGGTTGTATACATACCCCAAATTCGGCCAAATGCAAACATCAAAATTTGGGCCATTCGCCATGTTGTTTGCAACCATATGTGCTTCTCCTAAGGCACCATTTAAGCTTGCATGGTGGGCCCATATGGTTTTCCTCGATTAAAAAAAGTATGGTAATTTTTTTGGTAAAACCACCAACCCTCTTTGTCACCAAAATCATTACACACACCTTTTTCTGCATACAGGAAAAGTGTCAGCTTCACAGTTAATCTATTATTCCCTGCGAAAAATATCTTGAGACATGCTAGGTCAACCATCCCATACACTAGGGTAAAGGACAAATCATAATTAGCATCTCCAAGGATTTCTGTGGTTATGGCGTTACGCAGTCCACGGATGCACACGGAAGTAATTGGAAACAGCGGAGATTTTTTTCAACGACAGAAATAAGATTTTGATACAGATTCAGATCCATTAATTCAAAATAAATTCTTTATTCAATAACTTTTTTAAAGAATATTAACAAGGTTTATGTAAATATGGTATGTCCTTTCTCTATGGTTGTGTCAAAAGGAAAAGAGTAAAAATAAACAAACTAAATAACAATTAATGCAAGCGTTCACGATAAAGTAATCATACCTACTTTTTGAATGCTAAATGTAATAATAAATCTTGGAAGAATATGCACCCGAATCATCTGCCCAAGCCGGTTAATCCATGGAGGAAATTCCTCCATGGTTATAATCTAACATTGGTCATTTCAAAAGCGAAGGCTCCCCATATCTATTCGTATTATTTTTTAAGCGCACGATGTAATCGACTCAAAATGCCGACACTGTGTAAAATAGTATCCGCCGAGCACGCTAACCTTGACAACGTTACAGATCAATTAGCCCAAGTACAAGTAATTCTACCTCCGTGGTACAACCGAATGCTATTGTAATTGTTTGCACTAGTTAGTTTGGGATGGGAAGGACGACATGTCACAGCTGGCTCTGCTCAAACACAAGTTACATTCCGAATCATTCGATGCGAAACCTCCCGCTCTCCGGAGCTCCGCCTCTAGTCCAGGCAATATAAGGTTTGACCTCAAACAAATTGCAACAGAATTTTTTTCACCACAGTGCATTTCTTTAAGGTCCCTAAAATGACATACTCAAAGTCCAAAAAAATCCAAGTGGTGGAAATATGCCTAATTTGCATAAATCCAAAATTGCTGCATATTTTAGGACTTTCACAGTGATTTGGTCATATTTCTCATACTATTAGCTTCTTGAGGAACTTTAAACAACAATTTTAGTCCTTTTACATTCATTTCATCATTATTCTAGTCCTAGGTAAATTTCAAGATCCCTATGTTTCCCAAATTTGCCAAATGCGGTATAATAATTTGCATAAATGCCGTATATTAATTTGCATAAATTAAAGTTAAAATTATGGCTGTCATGTGTTGACATCACAATTGAATTTTCCCTAATAACTTCTAGTTCAGTTACATGTATGTATACATAAATATCACACCACAGAGCATCTCTATATGGTCCACACAAAAAAAAGTACAAAAAAATCCAAGTGGTGGAAATATGCTTAATTTGCATAAATTCAAAATAGCCACTAATTATATGATTTTCATATTGATTTGGCCATAACTCTCGTCCTACATTGCTTTTTGGGGTACTTTAAACAACAATTTGTCCTTTTACATTGATTTCGTCATTTTTCTAGTCCTGGGTACCCTACTAGATCCCTATGTTTCCCAACTTTGCCAAATGCCGTATAATAATTGGCATAAATGCCGTATATTAATTTGCATATAAATTAAAATTAAAATTATGGCTGTCATGTGTGGACATGCCACAATTGAATTTTTCCTAATAACTTCTAGTTCAGTTATGTATCACACCACAGAGCATCTTTATTATGGTCCCGAAAAAAAAAGTAAAAAAAAAATCCAAGTGGTGGAAATATGCCTAATTTGCATAAATTCAAAATGGCCACTAATTATATGATTTTCATACTGATTTGGCCATAACTCTCGTCCTACATTACTTTTCGGGGTACTTTAAACAACAATTTGTTTTACGTTGATTTCATCATTATTCTAGTCCTGGGTACCTTTCGAGATCCCTATGTTTCCCAACTTTGCCAAATGCCGTATAATAATTTGCATAAATGCCTTATATTAATTTGCATAAATTCAAATAAAGTAAAGTAAAAATGGAGTCACAGCACAATTAGGACCCATGTTGGGACTTTAGGTCATGGAAAATGGGTGGCGGGGGTAACTATTCATCAGGTTTTGCACTTTTATTGAGTCTGATTTAAGAGGCGCAAGATACATATTGAGTAATCTTCATCCAAGAACAGAATGACAAAGTTGAATACTAATTCTTAACAACTAAAAAGGAACAAGTAGCAAGTCAATTAAATAAAAACAAAATCATAGTTAAAGTCGCAATTATTTAAGTGGTTCTCGCTAAATCACTAAACAATATCAGTTTCGAATATGCAACTCAAAATACAAAATACGGAATAGTAAATGAAATGAAAGCGTAGCTTAACTTATCATATATGATTACTGTGAAGGGAGAAAACAATTGTACTTTTCCTGATAATCCAAGTTCAGTTATGAATACAGAAATATCACAAAGATTCATATTGGCGGCCTATCATCCATATTGGCTTGCATGCAATGTTAGTCTGGTTGTTATTATCTACACGTACATCATTGTATCTTAGAATGAACACTTATGTGGCAGACTATAATCTTCAGCAGCCTTAGGATCAATGTCTGGTGGTGGCGAGTTGGCACAACTAGTGCCACGGTTTTCAGTGCAAGCAGTTGAACAAGAGAGACCATACTTTCGGCACATGCAGTTTCTATTCGCACAAGTCTTTCTAGCGTTCTTTGTTTTTGGACGGTTAGTCATGACGGCTCGTCATGACAGCTCGTCATAACGGTCGTCCTGTCCAATCACATTCCTCGCTGAAATGAAGGGGCGTGATCAATAAAATTTTGTCAATCAACTGGCTCCTCTGTACGGTAACCTTTGTCATTCGTAATAAAGACTTTAGAATGCAACAACAATGCAACAACAATGTAAATTGAAATCGAATGCAACAACAATGGAAATTGAAAGCCAGCCCATGCAGTTGCTCACTTTGAATGAGATTATTGCAGGAGTTTCAAAAGGGGTACAAGGCCATAGGCCCTACATTTATTTGCCACGAGATGTTTAAATTTCTTAAAGAAAATGAACAGGAAGAAATCTCTTTCATGCAGGGACTGTCTTAGGGCGCCGATGAACTCGTACAAAAACATAATGGATTACAGGGTTCATTTGTTTATTGCGAGAATAAATTGGCAAACTTTCATCACTACATGTAGTTTTGAACCCAGTGCATGTGTTTATATATACTATGTACATGTACATGTGGATTCGAACACTAAAATGTCACTTTTGAAATATACCCCATAGCCTAATCCTTCATTTTTCTGTGCGACTTCATCTGTGCCTGCATGGAAGAGGGTTTTTTTCTCAATTCTTTTCTTTCTAATTCTAAACATTACACGACATGTGCCTCCTGCCTAGTTTAAGTCATATTTGCTATTAATTTAATACACATTTAACAAAATGGGCGTCTGCAGGGGTGTCACTGGGGGTGGGGTGGGCAAATGTCCCCCGCCAACCCCAAAACAAAATGATCAATTGAGAATATGCTAGAGAGAATACAAGGATTTTGGGGGACAATTAATTTGCCCCCGCTACAAAAAAAATCCTGGGTGGGCCAAATGAGTGGCAAATTAAGTGCTTTGGCCAAGGGCACACGCACCACAACCCCAGGGCGAAATAACAAGAACTATTTTATTTCATACACTTCTCTTTTTTTTCGCCATAACTGATTGCAATGGTACCTCACCAGTTTAGTTTCAACAGAATGTACAATGTAGCCACGAACCATTCTTTCGTTAGCTCAGAGCAAACTTTTTATTACGCCCTGCAAAAACAAGAAAGCCATAATAAAAAACATGTATTTTTAGATGATAAACATATGTTACATAAACTCCAGGGACTCAGAGGCTCTGTCAAATTCCAAATTGAAGTCTACCGACACTGCTTATGTTTTTGAGAAGTCATAATGTGAACAAAAAAAAGTGGATCACGTCTCCCATATTAGGCAGCTTTTTTTCTGCTTCTATTACTTTGACTTGATGGCTGGCTTTAAAAAAAATTGTCTTCACAAATTAATATTCATGAGTAGAAATGAGGAAGAACAAAAGACAAATGGACAATAATTGCAGCCTATCTCATTTCCAACAAGCCTCCTTTTACAGTATCAGATTTAGAGGTGGCGGTTGCAATTCCCTCTGCCGTTCAGCAGCTGCCTAATTTTATAAACTATTAAAATGGGACCAAAAAATAACAGAGCAAACTTTTATTATGCCCTGCAAAAACCAAAAAGCCACAAAATACTTTTTTAAATAGAAAATAAGCATATTTTATTGCTTATGCAGAAAATTATGATTCGTACAGTCTAGCCACGAACCGTTCTTTCGATAATTCAGAATATAATTTTATTACGTCTGTGCAAAGACAAAACAGCCATAAAACGTGTATTTTTAGATGACAGGCATGTGTTACATTAACTCCAAGGACTTTAGAGGCTCCGTCAATTTCCAAATTGAAGTTTGACGGTTTTTATTTTCGGGTAGCCATGTGCAGCACCAGAAAAGCGCTTCAAAAGTTAGATTATGTCTTCCATGTTATTTGCTGAGGCAGCAACCAACTTCCAATTGAGCAAGCAGTGATCAAACTCCTTTTTTTGTGCCGTAGTGTGGTTAGGGTTTGTGACTCATGATCAGAGGGTCAGGAGTTCGAATTCAGGTGCTGGCCATTATGTTGTGTCCCAGGGCAGACTTCATCCCCACTTGCCTCTCTCCAACCAGGAGTATCAATGGGTGCCGGCATTAGCTGTGGAGTAACCTGCGATGGACTAGCATCCCATCCAGGGGGAATAGAAATATTCTCTGAAACCGGAGATAAATGCCGGCGCTGCCCATGGCCCAATGGGCCACACTTGCTCCTGACAGACTTTACTATTTAATTACTACTTTTTATCATCAAAAAAGTGGTGGGTAAATGCCCCCATGCCCACCCTCGAAAACGCTTCTTACACCCACATCTGATGACCTCAAGAAGTGATGGTGGTGCTGGCGGTTTGTCCGTTTGTATGGGAAGATTATTATACGGCATTTAGCAAATTTGGGAAACATAGGGACCTAGAAAGGTACCCAGGACTAGCATAATAATGAAATCAATGTAAAAGGACGAATTGTTGTTTAAAGTACCCCAAAAAGCAATGTAGGACGAGAGTTATGGCAAAATCAATATGAAAATCATGGTTTAAGTGGCCATTTTAAATTTATGCAAATTAGGCATATTTCCACCGCTTGGATTTTGGGACCTTTTTAGGAGCCTTATAGAAATGCACTGTGGTGTGATATTTATGTATAAATAACTGAACTTGGATTATCAGGAAATTCAATTGTGACATGTCCACACATGACAGCCATAATTTTAACTTTAATTTATGCAAATTAATATATTGCATATATGCAAATTATTATAGGGCATATGGCAAATTTGGAAAACATGGGGATCTTGAAAGTTACGTAGGACTAGAATAATTATGAAATCAATGTAAACGGACTACAATTGTCGTTTTAAGTACCTGAAAAAAAGCTATCGAGTATAAGAAATATGACCAAATCAATGTGAAAGTCCTAAAATTTTCGGCCATTTTGGATTTATGCAAATTAGGCATATTTCCACCACTTGGATTTTTTTGGACTTTTAGTATGTCATTTTAGGGACCTTATAGAAATGCACTGTGGTGAAAAAAAATCTGTTGCAATTTGTTTGAGGTTCACTCAAAAAATGAAGTATTTTGCCTGGACTACTCTGATTGCCATCGATTCTGCAATTTTAAGTCCTGTGACGTGACGTTCCTGACTTGTGGTAACGTAAGCATAAATTATCATAAGTGTACTGCTGGAGTTGTGATACTGGCGCTAACCGCATTACATGGTTGTTTAGCGCCCTCTACAATACTTTTTTGATACGCACGCAGGTATGAATTCACGCTCTGATTGGTTGGATTTTGCGTGACCTGTGACCTGCGCGTCATCACGATCATGACTCTGCAAGGTTTGAAACGGTCGTTACTCTATATTCATTACTCTTTTATTCCAGTTTAGAGATTTTTTTCGTTGAAAAGCGTACTAATGTAGGAAAATCTGTAAAACCTACTTGTGTTGTAGATTGGCAATTCCCGTCATTTGCTCAGGCTCCGTTTCGAATCACGAACGGTCGGATTGAATTATGCGACGCTCAAAATTTCGTCCACATGGTCCGCAATGAAACAGAAATCACATCCGGTATGGAATATGCGCATTTCCAACCTCGTCCCCAGTGCTTACTTTATTTCCAACACGGTTTCCAATAGTAAACCCTGGTTAGGAAACTTTCTTCCTGTATCCTGATTGGATACCGCAATTGGCTAGTAATGGATTTTATCGTGTACTTGGTGCTATTATTCACAACGTGCAGTACGTGTTTTCGCGATCATTCGTCCACGCCTTCTCGAAAATACTAATTTCCTTTCCAATTTGCTCATATTAATATAAAATATGATACTGCATGTTGTCTCGATAAGATCGTAACAGTTTGATTTCAAAATTCGTGTTTTCGTAACTCACGCCGTGCTCGCGCTGCTACGAATTGACTCTGTTTTTACACCAGACACCGAACAAACGCTAATGTGTAACGCATATCCAGGCACCAGACTGTTCCTCATTTGCAAACGTGTGCAAAAATCTTGCACATGCATATGATCCAATACCAGGGTGAGAGAGCAGGTAGTGATGGGCGCGTACTGCTCGACACCCTGGGTACGAGGTTGGCGCATTTCTATAAGAAGTTTTCGGATAGCATTTGCGCATATTGTCTAACTGCGGTCTTGTACAGCTGCAGCCAGATGCTTTATACAATGTACATAGGTCATAGGCCACTTCCTTCAGAAGATTCTGTGAAGCTCATCAGAGTATCCCAGCGCCCTGTTTGCAGGGCGGGGGGGCGGGGGGTGTTCGAGCGAATGTAATTATTGGTCCCCCCCCCCCGGCTAGCAGTGCGACAGCTCAGTCGATAGAGGGTAGGATTTTGCACCGCGAGATTGCGGGTTCGAATCTCTGTTTTGCACCCGATTTTTTTTTCCTTTTCTAAACCTGAGGCTTTGGAGGATTTTTTTAAAAGGGAAATAAAGTCCGAATTTCATAACATCGAAGTTCACTTTTTTTGTCTAATTTTATATTTTCTTCTAATGTTTTTATAAAAGTTAAGTCCAAAACGCCATAGCGTACACCTATATGTGGATGTCGTTTTGGGAGAAAAAAAAAATCGCGGGCGGCCTCGATGCTTTCGGTCATTTTCAGTTTGTACACGCTTCTATAAGGCCATTGCTTTGTGCACAAACAGTAGCTAGTGACCACTGATCTATCAGCTCTGTGATGGCCTTCCATGGCCACACCTCGCCGGTCGTGGTTTACGACTGCGCTTTGCAGTCAGGCAAGTATATAATGACTGGCAACTACTCGGACTGGTACATGTACTTGGTAACCCCGGCAGTACTCGGTACTCGGAAAAAGTACTCGACTACAACACTGTGAATTACAAAGGGACTGCTTGGAGAAACTTCGAGGAAAGACTGGCAAAGGTGCTGAAATGGCGATAGCGAAAAAGCAGTGGAAATGGATGGCCCGCCTGTTTAGTGGGCTTTCCAATGACGGATGAGGGGGGGGGGGGTGCACGCAGTAAGCACAGCAAAAGGTACGCTAGCTTACCTCAGAGGGAACTATAGTGCTTGAGGTTGGAAAATGTTTCTGCTATGCTAAGCACAAACATTTTCTGCTAACCAGAGGCGTAAATGGGGGATGAGGGTATATATCCCCCAACACTTTTTGACCAGAGAGGGGGGTGGGGCTATTGAATCAACCCACACACCCCACTTTTTCGTGATGAGAAAAAAAATGCGGATTTCGTGGTATTTTTCGAGCTTCCCAACAACAAAAATGTATTCAATAGCACTGAAAGTGAAGAAACAAAGTACAAAAGCTTTAAAAATGCGCCTTTCTGATGTAATTAAGCGCGAGAATGCAATTCGTTGATCCATGGACCATTCTATTTTCTCTCGGCTTCGCCTCGGGAAAATAGAATGTCCATGGATCACCTCGGGAGCCTAGTTTTACTACACCACTCGAAGCATTCAATATTTGTATAATATAACGTATAGCTTCTAACACATGGCTTGTTACGTATAGCTTATTGCGTGTTTGTACGTAGCTATAGCGTGTGGCGTAGCTACCAGATAGCGTAGCGTAGTGTAGTGTAGCGTAGCACGTAGCGGTTCACTTTAATAAAACACAAAGAATAACACACTTTAAGTTGCGTGCATTACAAACATTATAGGAAATTATCTATACTAACAATATAATTACCATTGTTATGAAGACGCTAAATTAACTAAACAAATCCTTAGCAGGTATCACAACTCATCAGTGGCAAATCCAGAATAATTGCTCGTAAACATATGAATTTGTTAACCCCACTATTGTTCACTTAATTTCACAGTTTAAATCTGGCGCAATTGAGTATTATGCAGAGGTCCATAGGGCTACATAATCGGATTAACGCTGGCCCTGTGTGGCTGTGCGTTCGACCGTAAAAAGTGGCCCGGCACAAAGTACACTCCATTCATAAAATGGATAAAACAAAACTTTACAGTACAATGAACATATAGGATTTTTGCACATATCAATGTAAAGGTATGTCTAATAGTACAATCTTGTCCGGTTTTGTCAAGCTTGACATAAACATCATTTCAAATTTTTCTTTCCTTCAAGAAATCCGACGTACACGTACGCGTACATGCATAGATAACCTCCCCACAAACAAAATGGTACGGCCCAATAAACAAATGTGTGCTCGATCTTTCCATCACAAATTTCTAGAACTGCCTTGAAGTGACTAGTATTCAAATCCAAATTTACATTATTTAAAAATGAAATTAACTCTTATAAAGACCACAGTTATAATCCCAGATAACTAATTTACAAATGGATAGTTTTTAAATGTCTTATTTAAAGTAGAATTGGAGAAAGCATGTCCTGTAAAACGTGTGATGAGAGGAGTCCAAGATCATGAAACGCTTAGTAAGCCATGGTACATCAATGTAAGTCTCCAACAATGCCTTATCGATCGAAAGTTGTAATGTGAAAATAACGGAGGCTTTTTTTCAACCAATCAAAACAAGTGTTACGTGTAAGGAAAGAGGAGGACCTAAGCTATTCGATTCCGTTTAACCCCGTACAATTCGATACTCCAGTCAGGAGTTACAGTCAAAAGAGTCGACGCGAGGGCACTCAATCGGTGCGTTTACACAGGAAAATGATGGAAACATCACATTTTTAAAGCCGAAATGACGGTGATTTTTTTCAAGATGAAAAAAAATATGTGTCATGAGAAAGAGAAAGAGTTAAAGTGTATGAAACCCTTTAACTCCATTAAAAAATGACTGCAACTGTCTTGCTCGCCATCTGTTAATTCAACTATAAAGAAAAACGCTGTTGACCTATTTAAAATCACTGGCAACTCCAGCTAACCTATAAATTCAATTGGTATACAGGGTGTTTAAAAAAAGGAAACCCAACTTCAAAAAATGAGTATGGACAGTATACAAATATTGAGTGGCTCAGCGTGGAATGGGAGGAATATTATCGCAAGGTCAAATCTGGACTTTTCCATTTCACCAGGCGAAGCCGAGTGAACTGGAAAAGTCCAGATTTTACCAAGCGATAATATTCCTCCCATTTCACAATTTAAAGCCACTCAATATTTGTTTTATATAACTGACATATAGATCCTTGTCATTTGATAAATTTGAACTTTTATTTCAATACAAAACTGGAGGAAAATGTATTTCTCTCTTCCAAACTACCCCTTCACGAAAATGTTTGAACCCAATGCTGTAGCGCTGGCTCTTTGGAACAATACGCGCTACGCGCAACGCTGAACGCGCACAACAGCATGCATTTGCACACAAATACCGCGTCATGATCCTAACTGTTGAATAGTATTTCCCATTCCCCATGGGCGGATAGTACTTTTTGAGCCGCAGCGTGAATGGGAGCAATAACGAATGTCATGTGATGTGAGTTCCACCAATCAAATTACGAGGATCTGTATGTCGGTTATATAAACTATATCATTACTGGCTATAAAACTGGTATCATCTGAAAGCGTAATCTCTATGCTTTTCAATGATACCGTGTTTAAGTTTTCTGAGTCATGCATCACAGAGCATCATTGTCTTGAAAACTAGGTGCAAAAATGCAGTTGGTTCACTTTCATAAGAAAAACCCCACTGGGCTCGGTGTGCTTATTGTTACGGAAATGTCTGTGAAATGGCTTGAATGTTAATCCTCGTAAAAATGGCACACTGTTTTGAACGTGGCTTGGTCGAAACGAGAAATTACTGACAAGCAATTAAATCCAGTTTTGAAACCAACCCTACTTGTTTTTTGGTTTCTTTTTATGCACGAGGCGGCCTCCAAAAAGGAAGCGGCCGGGGACGCTAAACATGTATTTTTTTTTTATTTGGCCTAAAGGATCATACAGAACTTTTGGGGCCAAATACTTTTTTTCTCATAAAACGTCGTCCGTCAAAATGCCCTGGGAAAGGCATAGAGGGTTATATAAAAGGGATATGACGCTCAGAATAAAGGAACTTTAACGGTGCAAAGATATACATGCAGCTAGCTTTTGTTTGCGCTAACAATTCTGAACAGGAAGATAATGCCTGCACCCCCGCCATGAGCGTCGCCAGGATGAGCCCCGGAAAGGCACCCCAAAAAGAAAGGGAACTTAAAGGGGGGGGGGGAGAAAAAAAAGAGGTGTCAAGTCATATTTGCTATTAATTTAATACATATTTTTAACAAAATAAGCGTCTGCAGGGGTGTCAATGCCCTCGAAATAAATGATAAATTGAGAATATGCTGGTTAAAGTAAAAGGATTTGGGGGGGGGGAATGTGCTTGGCCCCCCCCCCCCCAGAAAAAAATCCTAGCGACGCCGATGGCCCAGGCGCCACTCCCTCGCAACCAATGAGGTTAGTGATGCTCGTATCCGACGGGCCTCCAGAGCCAGCTGCAGCTTTAAGGTTTATTGTCAACATTTTGCCACGTATAGGCAGTGGCGTAGCCAGGAATTTTTTAGTGGGGGGGGGGGGGGCCGCTGGGGGGCTGGAACATTTCATGGGGGGCGTCATGCAGGGGCGTCAATCGCTTCTCAAAAGTGGGGGGGGCGGACATACCTTGATCAGAACTGATGCGAAGCGCGAAGCCCTTACGGCGTGGGGTTCAGGGCCCACTTTCCTCCATGCTTTAACTACATGTAATATTTTCTTACCAAAAGATAATTATTTGAACATCGTTTTCGAGGTTGGAGTCATTGAATCAGCTATCGGTATTCTGAGCTATAGACGTGGGGCTCGGGGCCTGCTTAAGGGCCCCGAAAAACATTGGATTCTCGATACTCTGTGGTGTGATCTGAGGCAATTTCTTACCACTTTAACCAATAATTATCTTAGCACAAAAGATAATAATGTAAACATAATTTTCGAGGTTTTCTCAGCTAAAGGCATAAGAAAAATTTTTGAACATTGTTTTCGAGGTTGGAGTCATTCAATCAGCTAGCAGAATTCTGAGCTTTAGGCGTGGGGTTCGGGGTCCGCTTAAGGGCCCCGAAAAATTTTGGATTCTAAATGCTCTGTGGTGCTATCTGAGGCAATTTCTGACCACTTTAACCAATATTTTCTAAGCAAAAGATGCATTGTAGTACATAATAGGGCCCTGTAAATGAGACACGAGTTCAAAATCCAAAAATTTTGGATTCTAAATGCTCTGTGGTGCTATCTGAGGCAATTGCTGACCACTTTAACCAATATTTTCTAAGCAAAAGATACATTGTAGTACATAATAGGGCCCTGTAAATGAGACACGAGTTCAAAAATCTGGGGGGGGGGGGACATGTCGCCTGTCCCCCCAGGATTGACGCCCATGTCGTCATGTAGATCAATGATAATTTTTTAGAAACTCAAAATCTCAGTGGGGGCGACTGGGGGGCGACAAGGTTTCATGGCCCCGGTGGCTACGCAACTGCGTATAGGCCTATACACTATCTGACTACATGTTTAATATCGAATACATTGTCTATGGCCAGTCACTTGACTATTATAAGGCCGCATCCACTAGTGAAATAGGGGCGGATTCAGGAATTTTTGCAAGGGGGGGGGGGTTCAGCAGCAGGCCCGTTAGATTTTTGTTATACAGCACATTGTTACTGATGCACTTGTTATAACTTTTCGTGTGTCAGAGCAGGGGAGCTTGCTTCCTGTATCCTGATAGCGCAATTAGCAGGTACTGAATTTCTATCCTGTATTTAGTATTGTTATTTCAACGTGTATTACGTGTTTTCACGTTCATCATGTAATAAGCCTTTTCAAAGTTCCAACTGCGCGCATTCGTAACCCGTGACAACGCACATTGTTGGTCTCAAATGCCCTTTGACAGTACCCACAATGCACAAACAGCCTTTTGTAAAGTCAGTGGCGCGATGATGTCAAAGGCCATTTGAGACAAACAATGCGCGTTGTCACAGGTTATGAATGCGCAGTTGGAACTCCGAAAAGGCTTATTATTACGTCCACACATTCTCAAAAATAATCATTTCCTTTGCAATTTGCTCATATTAATATGAAATGTGACACTGCATATAATCACTGAAAAATTGCCTGGGTTCATTTGTACCCAAGCAAGGGTGAAAACTGCAATGCCCAAAGTTGGGTTGTCCTTTACCCAATTGTTTGGGTTACAATTTCCGTTAAATTCAACCAAAACTTGTGGTCATACCAGACTAGATTTAATTTGGTCTTGTATGACCACAGGTTTTGGTTGAATTTAACAGAAGTTCTAACCCAAACAATTGGGTAAATGACAACCCAATTTTGGGTATAGTTGCTGTTTTTACCCTTGCTTGGGTAAAATTAACCCAGGGAATTTTTCAGCGTTGGCTGGATAAGATTGTAACGTTTAACTTCGACATATTCCCCCCCCCAAAAAAAAAAAAAATCCCAGGTTTGGATGTTTATATCCCACTTTTAAAGCTCTTTCCGATTAAAGGGAAGATACAACATTTGCAAACATCAAAAAACGAAATGATCCAATTATCACGAATTACCTTACTGGATTGTAAGGGAATGACAGTCTAAAGCATCCTGTAAAAGTTTTGCTTCTGGTGTGCTGACATTTTCAAGAAATATTGTATTTTTCCAACGTCGGCCGACCAGCGCTGGAGAAAACTAGCTATTTTCAAAAATTACTCCATATTCCTTATATTTAGTTATTCCACATTTTCTTTGCAATTGATTACACACCTGTGGACGGGTACTAGCCAGCTAAATTGATACTCTGGCCATACAAATCCCAAAGTCTATAAATTGCTCCATTTCATCTTAAGTGGGGTCAGGGAACCAGACTAAAAGAATACAATTGGTTTTCTAGGTTTTTCCAGCATCTACAAGCCAAAAACGTGAAACGATTCAGTTTAACAATGTTTGCTAAAACATATAAATCCTCCAAATGCACTTATTTCTGAAAATTGCAGCAAAAGCCATTGTTGTACATTCCCTTTATCATCATTTAGTTTCAAGCGTATTTTGTAGCCCAATTGGGCGCTTTCCAGGACATAATATCCCTTTAATGTGCCGTTATACGGTTCATGAACACATTCCCCATCCTAATTCAACACATGAAAGCCAAGTTATACTCCCAATAACACATCAAAGGATTCACTAGTATGGCAAACAGATTTTAAATTTTAAAACGAAGGACTCAAAATCACTGTGGCAAACTGTCACAATATGCTTTCATGAAAAAAATTCAGTTTTTTGCTAGGTTTTTTCGTGTTTGATGTACATTAATAATTAAATAACAGGTTATTGTTTAAGTTTCGGTATTAACTCCCGTTTTATTCATTTTTAAGTCCCAATTCATTTGTCATCTGAGGAAGTCACATCTCCTTTAAACACACCAACAAAATACCTTCACACAATGAAGCGTCCTGGGTGTCAAACTAATCCCAAAACTAGTCTTAGCTCAAGGCCGAACGAAAATGCAAATAAAAATCTGAACAGCAACCAGCAACTGATTGGCAGTTATAGTGATTTCACTGATAATTTTGAGTTTGCGATTACCTTTATTAAACTAAATTTCATCCTCGGCACCATCAGCCTGGGGGTTTGGTCGGTATCAAATGAGGGGAATAATGGCCATTGTGATTTTTTGGCAAGGTATGCACCCCTGTAGTTGGAAAATATGTGATAGCATTGGGAAAGATTTCCATATCTGGCCATCACTAATTTTTTCCTTCAGTGACCTATTAGCCATCAAAAAGTGATAATATGTCCTTAAAAGTCATTTTTGGCAGGGAAAATATTGACGTATTTACTGAGAAAACACAGAAATTTTCAGACTAGTCTCATAGGGTTTGTGCACAGGGTTAAAAGTGATGGCCAGATATGGGAATCTTTCCTAGCTTTGCAGGGGTGGCAGCTTTTTGGGTTCGATCACTTTTGAAGAAAAAAAATGGCAGCCAAAACATGCTTGTTACTACATATAATTAATCCGGTTCAAGCATATTGGCGCCCATTTTGAAAAAATAAATAAAAATGATAACACCCAAAACAAACTGCCACTGCTCACACTACAAAGCCATCACATATTTTCCAATTCTAGATGTGTATTACATTCCAAAAAATCGCTATGAGCATTGCTCTTTTCGACCATTTGATACGGGTGGCCCAATTTTTGGACCGAAGCTGATAGCCTACCTGTATTGCCAAGTACGAAGCTGTAATAGGAACATGGCGAAAAAAAAGGTTTCTCTCCATTCAGCTTAGTCGTACGTACGACTTGTATCTCGTACTTACGACTTATAACCCGTACCTACATGTACGACTTATCTCGTACGCACGACTTATATCTCGTACGTACAACTTACACGTACTACTTACAATTCATAGGTCGTACGTACGAGATATGAGTCGTACTACGCGATATGTCGTACATACGAGTTAAAATTTCTAAGTCGTACGTATGAGATTTAAGTCATAGGCACGAGATATTGTACCTTTAATACGAGATATAAGTCGTACGTACGAGATATAAGTCATACGTATGAGATATAAGTCATACATATGAGATATAAGTCGTACGTATGAGATATAAGTCATACGTATGAGATATAAGTCGTACGTATGAGATATAAGTCATGCGCATGAGATATTGTACTTTTAATACGAGATATGTCGTACGTACGAGTTACAAGTCGTACGCACGAGATATCAGTAGTACAAACGAGTTATACGGCATACATACGAGTAAGTCGTACGTATGAGTTTGCGGAAGGGAGAGACAAATATTTTTTCACCATGTCCGTATTACAGCTTCGTAGCTAAGTACTCCCACAGAAATGCTACATAAACGTGTTTCTGGCTGAAGACAAGGGAAATTGCAGAAAAGTGGCTTGCTGAGGGACATCATCACAATGATGGCAATGGAACCTGCATTCAGAAGATTTCAACAGCTCAGGTCTGACTGAGTGAAACTTGCCTGTAAATGACAAGTCCTCGACTTGTAGATATGCCTGGAGATATTCAAGCTTTAATGGGCATTTGGGTTTTTATAACATTTAAATTTGATTCTGTACAAATTCGGCATTGGTTTGAATTTTCCTTTAAATTAGTAGGCTACGAGTGGTGAATTTAATAACAATAAAAAGGCCCTATATCTGCAGCCATTACATGGACCAAGAAAGTAGGATAACAAAACAAACTTGATTTTTACACCGGACTAAGTCATTGTTACGAAAGATTTTAAAAACGGGACATCTTCTAATCAAAAGAAAAACAAAGGTTATTCAAAGATTGATCAGACTTGATACCAACATTCAAACCTTTACTACACTATAATTGATTTGATTTAAACATTCCTAAAAAATACAAAACGCAAAATTACAGTCCGACCTCAGATTTGGTCACATATTGTGAATTTTGTGGAAAAAAATCTTATTTACAACATATTTAAACAATTCGTAAAATTTCAAGAAGATGTTTCCCGTTTTCAATTAAATGCTTAAAAAATGAAATGAAGCAAACCAAACCAAACCAACAAACACATAAATAAACGAACATTTAAAACAGGATGTCATAGACAATTTCATATCAAGCAGCTTTGCAGACGATATATTTGGAGACATACTACGAATTTTGAAAGCAAAAAAGAATCATCTTGGAACTCTGCAAGTACAGGGTGACACCAAAAAAAGCGGAACCCAAACCCAATGAAATGTATTTCACATAAAAAAAAAAAATATGTAGCACAAAAAAAACGATGACTAATTATGGTAAGCCAATCTCATAAACTACTTTTAGATAAAAACAAATACTTCAATTGCTCAGTCCGTTCAAATTAATATCGCCATTTAAACGAAATGACACTAAAATCTGTTTTGTCCAAAAATGCGATTCCAAGAATTGTCGTTATAATTGTCTTCAAACATCACCAGCGATTAAACCCAAGTTTAAAAGTTAAAAATATTCAACAAGTCCTTTTGAAGGCCTGTCTTAAAAAAAAAATGGTGGATTTTATCAATTCTATTAGTTAGTTAGTATATGTTAGCCCAAGCAGCGTTGTTAATAAAGATATTGTGTACTACAGTTGTTGACAGTCTATTGTTGAAACAAGAATTCTGTCGTATTCTTTGTTCCAAACAGTCTGAACACACAATACATTGTTTTTTTTGGACCAAACTGATTTTAGGGTCATTTCGTTTAAATGGCGACGTAATTTGAATGGATTGAGCAGTTGAAATAATTTTTTCATTTATTAAATTGGCTTACCAGTCATTATTTTTTTGGGCGCTACATATTTTTTTAAATATGAAATATATTAATTATTTGGGTTTGGGTTCCGCGTTTTTTTTACTCTCACCCTGTATTTTGTATGCTTTCAGCCATTACAAACTTGCAAAACTCCACAGTCCAACCGTGTGAAATAACATTTCACACGATTGGCACATTTTGAGGTCTTCAAACTGGGTTGTTCACAACTTTCACTAGCCATAGAAACATTTTAAGCAAAACAAAAAAGACATATTGCTTCAACCGAGAAATTAGTTTGCAATGACATAAAAAAATAAGCCAAATCACTATGTGACCAAAAGCAAAGAAGTCAGTCTAACTTGATAATATGTTTTTTACAAGTTCAAATCATTTTTTATTGTCATTTTTCATACATCAGTTTTGGTTGAGATTGTTCAAATTCAACCAACATCTTGGAAATTCAAAATGACAAGCGAATTCATTTTGGAGTTCAATTCTAAACATTCCATTAAAGCAGCCATATTTTTCTGATTGATGTGAATTTTACCAAAAAGTAAAAGCGCAATAATGGCGCTTCTAGTCAATTTCTCTCTCATGTCGACGCAACTACCGACTTTCCCTGCATGGTAACTGTACAATGAAAATCTGCTTTCAAAACGTATCCAATGTGTTCAGGAAAGCGCAGAAAATAAGTGTCAGATTTGGTCTTGAAAAAGATCGATAAAGAAAATGTGCACTTCTAAACCAAATCAAGGGTGATTGGTACTCGAACGGGAACGGGAACGCAAATTAGTGACGCCACAGCAGCTTTTCGCGTTGCAAATTCGCCAAGGTTGAACACATTTCCATTCTGCTGAATTTTCACGGCGAATTTTCGCACCGAATGTTTAGTGACGTCAAAATCCACTTCGCATTTGCGTGAAGTATAAACTGGCCTTTAGGCTGTCATCTTCTCTTTACATAAAAAATCTGAATTAAAGACTGTTACAGGAGACAAGGGCGGATCCAGAACACACTTTGGGGGGGCCCAACAAAAATTTGGTCCCCCAAAAAAGTGGGTCAAAAAAATTAAGGCATGGGGTTTGGGGCCTGCTTAAGGGCCCTGAAAAATTTTTGGATTCTAGATGCTCTGTGGTGCGATCTGAGGCAATTTCTGACCACTTTAACCAATGTTTTTTTGAGGAAAAGATGGTGGTGTACTCATTGCCTGCCTTTATTGCGATGTTACATTAAAAAAAAAAATTGGTATCGTTTTGGGGGGGGCCATGGCCCCCTTTGGCCCCCCCCCCCTGGATCCGCCCTTGACAGGAGACAATCTGATAGTATTTAAACTCACAAGCAAATAAAACCCAAAAAAATGTCAGAAAACACACGAAGCCTACCCGATTGTAAACTTCATGTTTGTTTCTAAAATCTGTTGGTGGCAAACGACAAACTGTATTTGTCACTGATATGGAAGGCTCTGGGTGACAAGGATTGCTATTTCACAGTCTCAATCGCTAAAAAACACAATGCTATCAAAACAGCCACTACGACATACTGCCAAAGTTGAAACTTTTGGGGACAGTCGGGGCCTGAAACTTGTACCCGCCTTGCTTCTCGATCTGTCTGGAATCTGAGTTAAAAAAAACAAACAACAAACCATAACACTTGCATTAGACAATCAATTTGGGT
Organism: Patiria pectinifera; assembly: GCA_029964075.1. Classification (NCBI taxonomy): domain Eukaryota; kingdom Metazoa; phylum Echinodermata; class Asteroidea; order Valvatida; family Asterinidae; genus Patiria; species Patiria pectinifera. Next base: position 18,357,862 of record CM057148.1, on the reverse strand, counting down.
CTCGTACTAAAGATGAAAGTGAAAAATTTAGGTCCACACAGGAAATAAAAAAATATATCATGGTTTGAGAGTGGATAATTGATATTAGCGGCGCAAGGTATTGGAAGTTTATTATTTATTTAATTTGTTTAAATCTTTCTTTAAACTGGGTAGCCCATTCAGTGGAATCCACTGATCTCCCATGGGTCCCAGTAAAGAAAAGACAATGTGAAGAAATGACAGTTTAGAGGTGGGAGGAATACCCCAGAGGAATATTCTGGGGAAAACCCACGCAATCAGGCAGGGACTAAAACTGGCAATCCACATATTGGCCAAAGCAGGATTCGAACCCGGGTCACAGCGGTGGAAGGCGATGAAAGTACAAACAAAGAACTAGTTTGTCAACTTCCAATACCGAGGGGCGCTAACATTGACTATCCTCACGAAAATATACCACATGGGTTACACTGTATATTGATTTTACTACACCTCATATATATTCAGCCAAATTTCATTAACTTAAGTACACATCATAACATTGAGTTAACAGCCAACGACTCATGCAGTGAATATCCCATAGAAATGATTCCCAGCTGATGTTTGCTTAGCCTTTTTTTTATGGAGTTGCTCGACACAAAAACATTTGGCTTTGCACAAAAAAAATGGTTACTAGCCAAAATGCCATGGGTTTTGTACTGTTTGTGACTGGTTCCCAGCTAATGTTGGCTAAGCACATGAATTTGCTTAGGCACAAAAAAAACATTTGCCAGGCCAACAAAAATAAATAAATAAATAAACACAGCTACCAGCCAAAATGTCATGCAGTGTATATTGGATGTGACTGGTTCCCAGCTAATTTTTTTTGGTAAACTCATGCATTTACTTTTAAGCAGAGAAAATATTTAAAAAGGCCAACATCACTGGTTCCCTGCTGAATTTTACTAAGCCTAGAAAATATTTGCTAAGCAAAAAAAAAAGAAGAATAAACGGTTACCAGCCAAAATGACAGACATTGTAAATTGCATGCGACTGGTTCCCAGCTGAATTGTGCTAAGCACAAAAAGTTGCTAAGCACAGGAAATATTTGCAGAGCAAAAGCTGGTTACCAGCCAAAATGTCATACAGCGTATATTGCATGCAACTGGTTCCCTGCTTATTTTTTTGCTAAGCTTAACTAAGCACAGAAAATATTTGTCAGGCAAAAAAAAACCCAAAAAATGGTTACCAGGCAAAATGTCATACAGCGTATATTACATGCAAGTAGTTCCCATCTTCGCTAAGCACATGTAGTTTGCTAAGCTATATTTTGACTCACCGGCAGCTGCTTTCCTCTGGTCGGCCGTCTTGGCAATCTCCTGCATTTCGTTCTGTTGTTCTACGGTGAGATGCGACGTCAGGGCGTTGTACCATGATGGATTGCTGGCTTGGATGTCTACAGTAAAGATGGCATAAAAAACTTCTTCATGACTTTCAGAGTTCTAATGGTGTAGCTTATTCGTAGTGTTTACATTACAAAAATTTAAGAAAAGTGCTTCAGAAGTATCCACGCACAATTTGAGGTATGGAGTACCATTTGGTCATGTGGTATAATGGCTTTCAGTTTGATAACCGGGCCAGATGAATAAACAGGCACAACTTTCTTATATTTTCCCATATGGACTTCATTTTTACATCACATAAAGAGTACAGTTCAAGGAACAAACTTTACACACAAGACCTCTGATTGAATCACTCCTTGGCAGCGAAAAGGTGGGTTGAAACAAAGTGAGTTTTCAACTTGTCCATTTTTTACGATCTAGTGATTTCCGCATGACTGAGCAAACAATTCAGTTCTGGGGAGAGCCAAGTCCATAAACAACGTGGTAAGGAAAGGGTTTTTTAACATTTACACTTAAAAAACAAAATGCAAGGATTTACAAAATGTCAAGTAAAGAGTTCAAACACATTTTTTTAAAACAAAAAATACTGCAAGTAACACTTGCTCGATCCCCTGCTATCCTGCCAGTTTGTACACATGTACATGCACAGGCAGTTAGTAAGGACAATTTTCAGTGACGGCCTTGATTATCCACCCGGTAGGTACCAGTTCTCAGATGAATGGGGAGTTTGGGTTGCACGGGGAGTTTCGGTGAGACACCGGACTAACATATGTTAAAGTTATTAGTATTTCTCCAGAGACCTCGTAAATATCCATGTTGGAAAGGATTTCTTTGACGTCGGCCTTATCTCCACAGACCACCTTTCAAGTCTGGTTGAGATTGATGACTGAAATTTACAGTGAAATGGAACACACACACGTACAAACGTGTTCTCATCGTCCATCGTGGATGTCCTATTGTCCCTCTTTTGTTTGTACTCTAACTTTTTAGGAAGACTCCCATTGTTCTCTGAAATTTTTCGTTCATGGTTTGAAAAGTAAACACGCTTACCCATACATGTTTGTTAATGGTGTAAATCGAGGATTTTTTTTTGTTCCTCTTCCCTTTTCCTTTGTTTGTACTAACTTTTTCGCATTAGCTCTCATTGGTTTTGTACACGTTTTCCAACCAAGGAGTCCTCGATTCGGTTTCTGTCCTCGATTCATCGATGATGTTGCACGTGTGTGTCCTCGATTTACACCATAAACATGCACTCACGCACACACCAACACACAGAAGGAATACGCGATCGCAATGTCCCCCTGTCTGGCTTGAAAGCCAGGGGGATAAAAATGATGTCAGCGAATACATGGACTTACTTGTGAGAACCGTTTTGAAGAGCATGTACTCATCATCAAAGGGACCGTCTTCATCATCCAGCGGCGTGTTGAATCCCTCCAAGACTGTCTCCTCATCATCTTCATCCTCGTCGATTTCCCGTCCCGCGGCCTGATGCAAAACCAACAACAAGATTTGTGAAATGCAATCACCGACTGTTTTGAAATTCAGTGCGCTATTTGACACAGTCCTGCTTAGCACATTAGTCTAGGGGCTAGACGTTGTTATGGTTTGATACGCGATAACCCGCCGCCACGATAACCCGCCACTGCGAGAGGGCGTCTAAGCCAATTTCTAAAATCTTCCCCCGAAAAATGGGGGAAACAAGTGCGCATTCGCGACTTCTGCAGGCAATTACAGTCCATTTTCAGTCCTACACGCATTACACACCACAAAAGAGCTGACCAGTGAAGTTGCACAAATGTCTTGCTGCATCTTTTATATTACTGGATGAAATTTGAGAAATTGCTTTGGAACTACTTTGAATTTTTTTGAACGCGCGCTGCATATATTAGGCCAAACAGGTGCGCGCGCATTACACAACCAAAAACGAATTGGCCTAGACGTTGGTTCTGAGGGTTCGTGATGAAATTGTTGTGTCGTAATAACGCCCTCTCGCGGCGGCCGGTTATCGCAGCGGCGTTTTATCGCGTATCAAATCATAACATCGTCTAGCCCCTAGACTATTAGCACATAATTATTTGAGGCATCCTGGCAAAATGAGACGGAGCTGGGCACAGGTCGTAGTGGAGAAAAATATTTTCGTATTTATTGATACTTGTAATCTTTGATATGGCTACTACACATGTACACACATTTAAAAAAAAAAATAGCCACAAAATGTGGAATAAGGTGGGTTTTTTTTAAGGAAAAACAGTTGCCTTCTTTCATGGGTCTTACTTGGGTCCTCCTCCCATCTCCAAGTACTCACAATTCTCTCCAGATGCTCAAGATATTCAGCGTTTTCCTCGTCAATTTCATCCTCGTCGCTGTCGAGTGCTTGCTCCTCATAGTCACTGTCATCATCTTCCTCTTCCGATTCCTCATCCTCCACGATCGCTCGACCTGAGGCGAAACGTGAAATATCTTGGGGTCAGACTCATAAAGCAAACTGTAGCCAGCGACAATGTAAACACTGCGCTTGTTCTTGCATACATGTTTTACATAACCCTTGAGGACCGACACACAAAGGGAGAACAACAGATCCTTTCAGTCCTCGGGCGTTGGGTCTTTTGTTGGAAACGGTCCTCTGTAGTAAATTTGTGTGCTTAGTCTATGGGAGAGTGTTATAGTACAGGGACAATGGGAAACACAAAACATTGTCCTCAAGAGTACAACAAGAGTGTGTGCTCATGCTGTATTTAAACTGACGATTTACACAACCTAAGTACTGCTGCGCAGTAAAATGCCGTATTTCCAGGTGTCCCAGCATTTTATAAAAACAAATTCCCTGAATTTCCCCCGATGTTTCCCTGAGAAAGTTTCAAATTTCCATGAGAAATATCTTTACCGTGAACTGGCATAAGAAATATTCTTCAACCAGTTCACGTCGGATGAGGTGTATACACGCAAAGGTTTTGCGGTATTCGAAACGGATGACGGATAAACACCCAACGAGCGAGTGTGGAAATATCTGTCAGCGACCCGCTCACAGCGAGTGAGGCCGGAATATCAGGGTGTGCTACCCGCAGATGACAGCCTGAACCCGTCTGGCATCGAGGTTCGTGAAAAACAATCCTTAACCTGGGTCCGGTCAATGTCAAAATAACTGGCTAACAAGGTTGCTGGAAAGTCAAGAGGTGGTATAGCACAGCCAATTGTTATTGTCTGGAGAGGTGTGTGATATTCACACTGCATAAACACTAAAACGCCATCATAGCCAGTCAGTCAATGGACACAACTTAGATACATGGCACAAGACGCACAGATACCAAGCTGGCAAAAACCTTTCCCTTCTGGGTCACTGTCAAATTCCTTGAGTTTTCCCTAATTTTGGTGTTTTCCCCAAATTCCCTGATTTTCCCGGACTGGAAATATGGAACCTCATTTTTAAGGTTTTCCCTGATTACCAGAGTGACTGGGAACCCTGGCTATTTTGTTTTATACAATGTATACGTCACTCCTAATATGTGTGGACTCATCATCGATACATCGATACTTAATCGATACCCCACTCACATTCGTACGCCCTCTTCAAACCCCCGAACAGCAGCAGGAGCGCCGGTATGAATTGCTGTGCACACTCGATGACCACGGGGGGCAAGTTGGGTAGGGATACCAAAGTGCAAATCCCCAGCACGCACACCTTACGATCGTGCAACCTGCAATCAATAAACAAAAGGAACTATTGGTTGGGTCATTACAGTCCTTTCCTTTTCTGGATTTTTTTATTCGTACCTCACGCGAAAACAAAAGCAAAGCGAGGTTCACGATGTCAATAACTGAATTTTCATGGTGATAATCGCCATTACCCTAACCAATTCGCTTCGCACTGAAGAGTTGCACGAAGTATGGATCGAGTACACTGAAATATAAGTAAGTTTCACCGAAGAGTCGATTATTCGAAACTCTCTTATCAAATTTTCACACACGCCAGCTGCAACTGCTTGCCACGCCGGTCAAAAGTTGCACGCAAAGCGCGCCGGTTAAAATTTGCAAGCGGCGAACGATATTATGGATCGCTGGAGTGTTTTACAGTTAGTATTTCATACGTGTCAAGGGCTTTAACCTTCTAAAAGGATGGCAACAATTTAAATAACATCATAGACGTGTGTGCACGTGCGCAGTGTTTATGTTTTATTTTTTTTCCTAATATTCAAAGCGGCAAAATGGTATTCAAAAATGAGGTATACTCGGGACAGCCCTTAAAATATGTAACAGGCAGGGCGGTTTGGGACATTACAGGGAGTAATGGGTTAAAGTACAAATTACACCATGATAAGCAGGGCCATGACATTCGACGTCTCCCTCCCACCTCCCCCCTCCACCAGAAACTCACCCTTAGTAGCAGTCGATGTCGTGCAACTACAGTTTGATGAACTGCATTGTTGGTATTAGGTATCGTCATCTTTTTCAGTGTCTCCATCAGGAGTAGGGGGTGTACTAGAGTACCCCCCCACCTTCCAACCCCCCCCCTCCCCCTTCCCCACCACTACTGGACGCTCACCCTAACCGCCAGACACTCACCCGAAAAAGCAGTCGGTGTCGTGCAACCACTGTTTGATGAATTGCATCGTGATTGCCTCATTGGTATTAGGTATCATCATTTTTTTTCCCAGCATCTCCATAAGGAGTAGGGGGTGTAGTACAGTTCCCCCTCCCCCCCCCAACCCACAGTGTTCCTCCCCCAATCTCCAAACCCCTTCGCCAACACCACCAGACACTCACCCTAAGAAGCAGTCAGTGTCGTGCAGCCACTGTTTGATAAACTGCATCATGACTGCCTCGTTTGTGTTTGGTATCGTCGTCTTCTCCACCATCTCCATCAGGAGTAGGGTGTTAGTAGAGTTCCCCCTCCCCCCAACCCACAGTGTTCCTCCCCCAATCGCCCAACCCCTTTGCCAACACCACCAGACACTCACCCTAAGAAGCAGTCGGTGTCGTGCAGCCACTGTTTGATGAACTGCGTCGTGACTGCCTCGTTGGTGTTGGGTATCGTCATCTTCTCCAGCGTCTCCATCAGAAGTAGAGGGTTGTAGTATAACGCTGCTACCACCACCTGCAGGCACATCTGCCTCAGCTCCGTCGTCTTGACCTCTCTAGTCAGCCGCGTCATGACCACCTCAATGAACAAGGGCACACACTGACAAATAAAACACACACAAAATAACGCAAGGAGCTTTACAAGCTAGCTCAAATTGCTGTTTGTAATGGCGTCGCTGGACATGAGGTGAATTTGCCTTTAAAGCCGTGTCTGCACTGGACTTCTTTTTTTTTAAGGGTTTACCGAGTCGATGGAAAAATGATCAAATGTGACCACTGTCCGCACTTGGACTTTCGACAAGGGAAAGTATAATGACTCATGCAGAAAAAAACCTGCTGATCACATTTTTTCAGCCCCGATACGCACAGTTTAATATTACACACGCTATTTACATGCACAGTATAATCGTTACACATGATATTATTGCATCTTAACACACTAAATCTTGACGAAAAACCTGTATTTCTGACGCATTTGTGATTTAAGAATGACATCGAAGCCATGCTGCTGTATGGTGTTCCGTGCAGCAGCAGTGCCATCGGTATTTGCTGGTTCCCACAGCATGCTAACAGAATCAAAGCTATGATATAGGATCCGAACCAGTGACTACTACCTACATACAGTACCATGATGGACCATGCGTAACAGGACGAATTTGGATCGTAGAAAATACCAAACAAACATCAGTGGAGAAAGAGAATATCTGCCAATTAATTCCCAGAAAGTGATCTCTCTTTTCTGTGTATGTATTTTCCGTTAAAATATATTTATAACGAGATTTTACCGCTCGGACTTGATACACCGTATCGTGTTTCTACAAAAATTGTTGGCCACAGCACGTGGGTTCGTGCGGTCCCTGTGTACATATGACCTCGCACTCGGGCCGGATGAATGCGTTCATAAGCCGCTTTACCAACTCGCACAGTGACCTGGTCAGCGAATGTTTTGAAACCTCAAATTTGCTTTTCACTCACATACCTTTGACCAATGAACCTGTCTTTAGGGTTAACCAAAAAAATTGATTGCGGGCCTCTAGGCCAGAGTTATTTACGTGATCAATTTCTCCTTTGAACTGAAGCAGGATGACCTCTAGGAGCTTGGCAGCGTGGCTCTCTGGGTCATCTCCAGCCTCCTCTTCTAGAACCTTAAGAGTGAAAAGAGAAAAAAGGGTTAGTTAGGCCGTGTCCAAATGGCTTGGCTATGGCTGGAAATTGGCGATCGGCTCCAGGCGCCATCAAAAGAGGGCTCTTTTTTACCATTTTTGAGTCTATGGAGTGCCATGGCATCATGGTCTGGAGTAGTCTCAATACAAGACAGCCTTTGTGGTTTTTGCAGCTGCTCCCAATCCCTGGCTAGGGCGGTCGAGCCATCAACAAGATTATTTATCAAATTCAGTCTTGGAAAGATTGGCAACCCGACCCAAAAAAAGTCCAAGTACAATGTATATATATTTCTGGCAAAATGTGTAGTGCAATACTGAGAATCCCTTTTTAACACATTGAAATTTGGAGGATTTTGGCAAATTTGGGGCGAAAAGCGTGTTAATGATTTTTACTTTATCTTTACTTTGACCTTATTTCATCTCAAGGCACAGAAAAAGCAATTTGTACTTCATAGATATCTTTATGGATAATCATTTTTAGAAAATAAAGATAAAAATAACATAGGAATAACACTGCGAAGATATGGCGAAGACCCACAAAAAGTACATAAATAACAAGGAAGACGCACTAAGGAAAAAAAAAACAAAACATTTCATATAGCATAACAGCTAAATGACAAAAAAAACATGACAAAGCATGGTAATTAATTAAAGGTGAACTTTAAACGAAAATGAATGAAAATAAAAAAAATAATAATATAGCTTTTCAAAACAAGCAAGCCATAATACAATGTTTTGCATGTTTTTCTGCCTTCAGGGTCCCTGTCTAGCGAGTCACAAACCTTCTTGCACATGTTGTAGATGATCTCAAGGTGTCTGTGATTGGACAGAAAGGCAGGAGGGTCCGTTGTGATGTAGTTATGCAGCGCTGGCATCATTTCTGCAAAAGAATTATAGAGTTTCAAGCAATTTATGAAAACAAACTTCCCTGCGTTAAAGCAGTTTCCATAATTAATTCCATGAGAAATATTTTTGCTTTATCAAGGTTGGTTGCAGCAAGGCAACTAAGACACTGATAATTACAGTGTGAATTACATTTTTACAATCGTCATAACTGTGAAGTTGTTTGTTTTTCCACGTTGCCTGGTTTTCATTTTGAAGATCTCCACAAATGGCATTCAAAACCTTTCTTTTCCACTGACTGAGAAGTTATGAAGTGATTTGTAAAGTTGGTTGCGGGTACTTGACTCCATAATCTGGAACCGGTTCCTGACATCAGCGGTCGGGTACTCGGATAAACGGTTCCGACGCATTTGTTTTCTCGTAAGCCCTGGGACAACACTGAGTACACACCATAGGCGTAGCCAGAGAGGAGGGGGGATTAAGAGAGGTATTTACCCCCCCCCCCCAATATTTTGTAAAAACTGCCCTTTTCCATTCAAATGCCTTTTTTTTCACCAGCGCTTACCCCCACATTTTTTGTAACGAGAGCTCTTTATTTAACAACTGCCCTTTTTTCTGAACAAGTGCCCTTTTTAAAAAGAAGTCGTGCCCTTTTTTGTCCCATCAGCCGTTCCGGGTGTCTTTTATTTTTCATTTCGCGCATGTATCGCCCTGAAAAGCATCATATATTGTCCATTAGTAGTGTGCACAATCATCGGTTTTGAACAGCACCCTCCATCGACAGATGGTATCAGCCCTCCCCACCTCCCCCTATTTGATTTTACGAAGGCCAAGTGTCCGGAGAAAAAACATGTCTACATTTCAGCACGGATGTGCAATTGCCCTTTTCAAGAAATTGTTACCCTCCCCCTCCCCCAATAAACTTGACCGTGCTACGCCACTGCACAGCATTTATGAAATACATCTGTGATGGTCAAAATTGATATCTCCCTGCTGCAAATTCCATAGAGAGTAGTAACGTACCCACAAAGTAGTCGTAGCTGTCTTGCTCAAATGTGTTGTACAGCATCTCAAAAACTTGCCAGAGAGGGGGTGATATGTGCGTGCAGGTCATGCTAAAAATCAGCTGTAACACTTCCTCGTAAAAATCTGAAAAAATTCAAACCCGGAGAAACAATTAAATATAAACATGTATTAAAATTTAATCATTGGTCTAGTGGTATGCCACAATACTAATTATTAAGGGCTAGTTTCAATAAGGCATCTGCACGCCATCTTGAGACGGTCAAGATTCTGTTTTTGCTTACAGCAGCTGTATATTTTCAGAGAAATCTTTCCAAAAACTTTCACAATTCACAGTCATGCAACTTGAAAATAGCAACCAAAAACAGGAGAAAAATTCCAATCTTTACAAAGACTTTGTACAGTGTTTTCCAATTTTTTACGGCATAAGTGTAAAGTGAAAAACGAGGAAATCAGCTGATCCAAGGAAAAGTTGCAGGCCCAAATTCAGACACATGAAAAATATTTAAGGCATCCCTAAAAGAGGAACTCTCCAAGATTAAAAAAAACAAAACCGTGTGACTCACCAAGTAAATTGTTCTGTAAGACGACTGCCACAACATTGAGAACTATGCCTTCTAGTTGTACTACAATCTGTTGGGAAATTGGCCAGAAGACAAAGTATAATGTACGCATCCCTGTCGATTACCATATCAGGTTTTTCCACAAAACAATTTTTTTCTTTTATACATGCATGCATAACAAAAACCTGGGACCGTGATGTATGTTACATATGGGTCTACTCCATACAATTTTATATCATTCAACAGTATGGCTGCATCTTTAAAGTTGCATTCCATAAGCTCTTTCAAAACAAATTGTTTTTTTCTATTACTAAGTGAATAAATATGTGATTGGCCGGTTTTATACAAGTAAACTTAAAGCCGGTTAGGGGCCTGGACACAGGTAATGGCCTGAGCAAAACAAAAAAAGACAAACAAGTCCAAAATTAACAAATTTCCAATGATTTTTTTCAACAATTATACTTCATGTTTTGTGAAACACCCCTCTGACCATGTCTATGGCATTTTCCTCGCAAACGTAATGCTACAAATGTCCTTATATGGAGATCGGTGCATGCAGTCACGTACTGCGCGATGTGGCGCAGAACACAGCGGTGTTTTACCGGCAGTTTAAAACCACCCACTAGACGGGCTCTCAACCAATAGAAATGGGTAAACTGTCTCAGGTATTTGTGGATACATTTCACCTTGTACATGTATGTTTTATTCCCACCTAAAAAGCTCCCTTTTCCTTTTTTTTCCTAAACATGGGCCAATTTTGTCTTGATATTGCTAGAAAATTAGCAATTTAGAAAAGAAATCTATTTTCTCAAGTTTAAACTAGCATGAGGAATGCAAAGTTTAATATTTTTCGTGTTTACCTCTTGTTTTTCTTCAACAACATTCAAGACGGTCTCGATGGTGTTCAGTATTCCCATGGCCGTGGCGGCGCGGTCGTCCATGTTCTCCTCGGAATCGATCACCTGGGAGAATGTTGCTGCCTAGGTAACACAGAAAAAAACCTGAAAAGTATCAGCAAAAACTGTCGGTGATGTGACTACGAATGTTCATTATGCAAAAGAAGTTCTGATGACACATGCGTCATTCTACAAAGTAAGTGTCCAAAGTGTGACATTTTTCCAATCCCCTTTACCATGGTACTTTGTATTTTGCAATTTAAGCGTCGTTAAGAATGACTTCAAAAGAGTTTTTATTTGTTGGCTACCCAAGTAGTTTGCTACCTATCCAACTACGACTGTATTTTAAGGAGTGCGTCAGAAGTCTACAAATTGTTCATCAGGGGCGTAAATCCCAGGGGGGATGGGGGCATATATCCCCTCCCCCACCTCCCCCCCCCCCACTTTTTGACCAGGGGGGATGGGCTATTGAATCATTACCCTCCCCCCCCACTTTTTTTGTGATGAGAAAAAAAATTGTTGATTCTGAGGTAATTTTTCAACATCCCAATGACCAAAATGTATTCAATAGCACTGAAAAGTGGTGAAACTGTGCAAGAACAAAAGCGTTTAAAATGCGCTTATTTGATGCCAGTATATACATATTGATAAACATCTACATCCTGAAGAGCGCCCCCTAGTGTAATGTGGTGTCTTTCTCCCCCTTTCGAATTTCCACGGGTAGGCAATTTTTGAATTTTGGTCATCCCCCATCCCCCCCCCCTCGCCGGCACAGATTTACGCCACTGTCGCTCATGTCAGATGTAACAGGGACAGAAAAAACAGTGGACCCATAAATTTATAGAATGACCCACATACACTGTTAACACTGAGTTTTTAAGAATTTATCTTACAAGTAAAACATGATCAAATCAATTTAAAAATCCAAAGTAAAACAAAAAAAGTAAGGTTGAAATTCTTTTTTTCTTAGTTTGATGAAGTGGCTCTTTAAAGGTAATATACAACATTTGCAAACATCAACAAAAAAAACTACCAAATTATTATGAAATACCTTACTTGACGGTTAGTGAATAATAGTCTCAAGCATCCTGTGAAATTATGGCTGCTGGTGTGCTGTCATTTTCAAGAAACCAGGAATTTTTGTATCAATTTCCAAAGATGGTCAGCCGTCCATCGTTGGAAAAAAACTGACTTTTTTTTCAAATACTCTCCCAAGTTACCAAATCTAGTTAGTCCACATTTTGTTTGTAATACACATCCGTAAACCACCAGCAAGTCTGGCTCCTTGACCTGACAATTCCCCAACGTCTATCAATTGCTGTTTCGTCTGAAGTAGGGTCAGGGAACCAGACTACAAAAACAGCATATTTTTTTTCTTGGTTTTTCCAGCATCTATGAACACAAAACTTTAAACAGGTCAGTGAATATTTGCTATAAAATACTAACCCCCGGAATCCATCCATTTCTGAAAATTAGCAAAAGCTGTATATAACCTTTCACGCCAAGTGAGCTTTGTAAAAATAACTCTGTCGTACGAATTTTGAATTAAGAGTAAATTTATTAAATAGCCATACCAAGTGCTGGGTGATGTCGACAGCAATCGGTATGATTTCATCGCCATAAGTGGTGATAAGTCTCTGCAAGACTTCTGTGAGATCGTCGTTTTCCGTTTCTCTGATCACAATTAGCAGGGCTGTCGGTTGAAGAAAGTAAAAGACTGAATTTACCACATCTCGAGTGAAAGGCACAGAGAATCAATTCGTTGGGTGCCCGGCAGAAGGGCATATGAGCGCTCTGATGCAAAAATCATTTTTAAGAAAATTGCATTGAAAGGTTCTATTGTTCCCCTGCACGTTTTAAGAATCCAATGTTCCCCCACGCGTAATATAAATCAGACGAATTTGAAATTTGTCACACGTATGAATCATAAGTTTTGGAACACCACTTGTATAAATTTCTGACAAAATATTTAAACTTCATTAAAACAAAGGCAGTTTTTTTGCATATGCTCTTTTGCTGGGAACATTTTGGTGATTACTTGTTCGCGCATAAGGGCATACGCACATATGACCTTCCGCCGGGCACACGACGAATTGTCGTTTAAGGCAACAAAATTGCTCACAATCTTAAGAAGGGTGCATAACAACTACCTTGTGAAAGTTTCAGCTCGGTGGTACTACACATTTTGAGAAAAAAAGAGAAAACATAGGCGCAATTTTTGGGGTCTCATTACTGGATTCCGTTGCTAACACATGTCAAAATATGTGACCTGCTGAGGCTAAATGAGGAATGTCCCCCAAAACTTTGTTTCGAGTTTATCGGCGTCTGAAGTTGCCTATGTGTGGAAAATCATTAGGCTATCAGCTTCAGTCCAAAAATTGGGCCACCGGTATTAAATGATTGAAAAGAGCAATGCTCATAGCGATTTTTTGGAAGGTAATACACATCTAGAATTGGAAAATATGTGATGGCTTTGTAGTGTGAGCGGTTGCAGTTTTTTGGGTGTTATCATTTTTAATTTTTTTTCCAAAATGGCCGCCATTAAGCTTGAACCGGATTAATTATATGTGGTAACAAGCATGTTCTGGCTGCCATTTTTTTTTTTAAAGTGACAGCACCCAAAAAGCTGCCACCGCTGCAATGCTATCACATACTTTTCCAACTACAGGGATGCATGCCTTGCCAAAAATCAAAATGACCATTATTCCCCTCATTTGATACCGACCAAACCCCCAGGCTGATGGCCTACATGTCAAAATTGATTTTGGAATTTTAAAATTTTTGTGTAGCCAGGGTATCTAAGATTCACTTTGTGGTAAAAAAATTACCTCTAAAAGTGAAAAACTGCACGGGGTTAATGCACTGAAACAGGAGCAAGAACAGTAGTTAAAAGTTTAAATCTTTTCTTGAGTTCCGTTTACCTTGTAGTATATCCTTGACATGTGGTTTGATGAAGTCTTTAGCCTTCTCTTCATGGCTGGTAATCAGCTCCTGTAGAGCGATGGCTGCCTCCACCTACATGAAACAATACCGAAGATACTGTTTACCAACTGAGATCTAGCGGTTTGCAAAACCCCGGCTTCGGTTTCCAGCTTCGGGTAATCTCTGACTTTGGAATCATTTAGAAGCCTTCAATGTCCGCACAAAAAGAAACTAGTAAAATGATGGCATCGCGTTATAAGATGGCAAGTCCACGAAAAAGTGGACACGGCTAAAAAGTGGATCATTTATGAAATCTTCAGAACTACAAGCAAACAAATTGAAATGCGGTAGCAAATAAAATGGGACAAAACCCTTTTGAGTGGTGTGCCTGTGAGACGGAATTTTGTATAAAAATGTTATTTTTTTTTGGGAGGGGGAGCGTTAAAAAAGTGGGGGTTTTGGGGGGGGGGCTAAAATTAATGATTTTAGGAAGTCATTTTTGCATCTTGTTTTCACATGCAAAATGCAAACTATTGTGAGTTTTTTTATTTTAACCAGTTTGCGCCGGGATTATTTTGACAGTGACCAGATCCAGGCGCAGGATTATTTTTCAGGAGATCAATGCCAGACAGATTCAGGCCAAAATCTGTGGGTAGCACACCCTGATATTTCCGGCCTCGCTCGCTGCGAGCGGGTCGCTGACAGATATTTCCGGCCTCGCTCGTTGCGTGTTTATCATCCATCCGTTCCGAATACCGCAAATACACGGCCCCCGGCGCGAACTGGTTAAGGCAGAGAGAAAGTTTCATATTTTAGAAAATAACACACAGAACTTGGAATGCCATGGGCACAATTGCAGAATACCCCGCCAAATCGATCTATGCACCTCGTAGCCGGCTACGGAGTCATGGTTGATTGCCCTCAATAAACCTTCTCAGCGCTACCTGTACGTACTAGGCCTACACACGTCATGCTCCACTGCACTCCCACTCCGTATCCGCGTAGCCGGCAACAAGGTAGTTGGTTTGGACTTGGAATTTTTTCAGCAACTCCCATTGCTTTTGTGTTGCTTCGTTCTCAAGCATTATCAAGGGGACTCCCACTCCGTATCCGCGTAGCCGGCAACAAGATAGTTGGTTTGGACTTAGAATTTTTTCAGCAACCCCCATTTCTTTTGTGTTGCTTCGCTCTCAAGGGGACCCCCACTCAGTATCCGTGTAGCTGGCAATGGACTTGAATTGTTTCGTTTCCAGTGATTCCAACCGCTTAGCCAGAGATTTTTGGGGTGTATTTCCGAGTGGCGGGGTATTCTGCAATTACTCCATGCCATGATTCAAGTGTGGTTTGTTACCACGTCTGAAATATATTTAAGAGGCGTAACGTCTGTTGTATTATAACTTTATAGATGTTACGTGTCTAAAGTGATTTTTCACAAAGATCCAAGATCTTTCACAACCCAACAGGAGGTTTGGGGGTTGTAGATTTGCAGAGGCGTTCGTACCTTCACGGGCATTTCTTTGTCGTGGATGAGGCTGTTGCGCGTCAGGTCCAAGGCCGTCATCAGGTTGCGTTCGTTATTGAATCGCGCCTCGCAGAATTGATGGAGCACGTAGTTGGCCTGTAAAAAGATGAAAGATACACTTCTTATACGCAAGTTCAAAATCAAATTTTTTTTTACCAAAGACACCATTGGTTTCTGCCGTCAGGTGTAAGTGCTTCTAGCAGCTTTCCGAGTTAGGGCCTGTAAACTCGGAATGAATACAGTACTTCTAGTGGAACACTCTTAGGCCAAAAAAAAAAAAAATATTCGGTCTCTGGTCAGACCAAAGTTCCGGAATTGACGCGGCCACGCGGCTTTTTTTTTTTTCTTCAAGCTTGGATTGTACAGACAAGGTGGGTACTATTTTGCTTTTTTGGTGTCCTCATGTACATTGGTGTCCTCCATAATTTGCCTTGGTGCTTTCGATCATTTGCCTTGGTGCAATTTCCCATTCCTTGGTGCTCTTTGGTAAAAAAAAATTGAGGAGGTGCGGAAATAGAGGGCGCTGTTGGAGCTACCGCGGAACATTTTGGAAAAAAAAAAAGATCGACGCGCATGATTAAAATCGACGCGCGCGCTGACCAGAGACCGACTTATTTTTTTTCCGGCCTTATCTTGTTAATCCCTTTGTCAACAAACTGGCCCCTGTTATCAGATACTGCTGCTAATCCCCTGCACTTGTCAATATCAGCTGTGTAAAAGCACATGTGGCCTTATTACACTAAGTGTTAAGGATTATAAAGCCACTGTTTGGACAAAGGATTAAGATAGATTAGAGGGCTGGCCAGTTTACAGTTAGAGTGACTGTTTCCTCTCAGAAGTTTCTAGTGGAGGTTACTCGCAATGGCATACACCAGATATAGGCAGAATTGGGACAATTCTAAGCAAACACACCGAAAAGAATAAGAAGTCTGTACGGTGTCACAGGTCACAGGATGAAGTCACTGAGGGGCCATTTTGGGAGACCAAAATGAACACCAATCTTTGCACTGTGGGCCTACTGTATGCCATGAGTAGCGGCCATAATGGGGGTCCGAAAGCTACTTATACAGAGGCTTCACAGACTTGTGCACAGGGATGGATGCATTTTATTCCTGTCAGTGTATATAGAGATCGATAGGGGCAACTCACCCAAAACTGCATTTAAATTTGTGTGCTATAGGCCTATTGTATGACATGAGTGGCGGCCATGTTGGGGGGTCCAAAAATGACTTGTGGAGGCTTCCCAGCTTTCTGCATAGGGATGAGTGTGTGCACTATTCCCGTCAATGTATAGAGATCAGTGGGGACAACTCATCTAACACTGTATATAAATTTGTGTGCTATAGGCCTCTTGTATGACGCAAGTGGCGGCCATGTTGGGAGGTCCAAACCAGGACCAGTGGTGGCTTCCAGACAGTGCACAGAGAACCGACTCACCCTCGCTCTCATGTAGCCCCACTCGCTGTTGAATTCTGGGAAGATGTTGGTGACCAGGACCTGCTCCATGCGATCTTTGTACATCTTCTTCTACTCAACCAAATAAAAAAAAAAATATAAAAAAAAATAGAATTTTAAAAAGTATTCATGAATACCTAAGACAATTTACCATTCCCATTGGTCAAGAGCCGGTCACGTGGCCGGTTTTAAACGCTTGATAAAGACCAGCTGGCTGGTCTTAAACACTTTTCCATTGTCACATGAAATTTGGACTCCTTTAAAATCCGGTGCCTTTTAGTTACCGTTTTATTGGTTGAACGTTCACAATTCTCACGTAGGCACGCGCAATACTACCAGTGAGTGAGTATTTCATAGTCCTAAATTCACACTACACCCGCACAGCTGCGTTCTGCGCCACATTGTGCATTACGCGCGCCAATCTCCATAAGGAATTGTTTACAACATGGACACTACCATAATATATAATACATGTATAGCTACAGGGGTGTTTCGAAAAACATGAAGTACAATTATTGAAAAACAATCGTTGGAAATTTATAATTTTTGACTTGTTTCGACTACTGGACCGAAAAGTTTTGAATTTTTTTTACCTGAAAGGTATTTATGAATGGGAATAAATATGTGCTTGGCCAGTATTAAACACTCTGTTTAAGACTGGTTGGAATCTGGATGCTGATAATGACCCTCGCCTTCAGCTCGGGTAATTATCAGCATCCAGACTCCAACCGGTCTTAAACAGAGGGTCTTTTAAAGGCTTGCTCACTGGCTCACTGCCATGCACTTATACAACAACAAATCACCAAAGAAAAGAACATTTACGACGGCAAAATATCCAAAATTCTAGCAACTTTTTGTGCTGAAATAGCTGTAACATTGAGGGTTTCTGCCTGGAATGACATCGCAGTTTTGTTCATGAATATGGAAATTCGCATCAGCATAAAAACCAAAAAGGCACCAAAAAACCCTTCAAAATGACAAAACGAAAATTGAAAATGAGGTAAAATAAGACACAGAGATTCACTTTCAAGGATGGCATAAACAAAATTAAATTGCATGGGCCGCTTAAAGGGAAAATACAACATTTGCAAACATCAAAAAACTAAATGATCAAATCATCACGAAATACCTAACTGGATTGTTAGGGACAGACAGTCTAAAGCATCCTTTAAAATCGTGGCTCCTGGTGTGCTGACATTTTCAAGAAAAACTGTATTTTTCCAACGATGGTCGGCCGACCAGCGTTGGAGAAAACTGCCTTTTTTTTTAAAACTGTTCTTAATTTTTCATATTTAGTTATTCTGACTTTTCTTTGCAATTGATCACACACCTGTGAAGGGGTACAAACCTGCTAGACTGATTCTGTGACCTTACAATTTCCCCAAAGTGTATTAATTGCTTTGTTTCATCTTAAGTGGGGTCAGGGAACCAGACTACAAGAACATGATAGGTTTTCTTGGTTTTTCCAGCATCTACAAGCCCAAAACATGAAACAAGTCAGTTAACAATATTTTGTATAACATACTAATCCTCCAAATCCATTTATTTTCTGAAAATTGCAGCAAAAGCAAATGTTGTACATTCCCTTTAACGAGATGTTTGGTTTACCTTGAGTAAGATGTCCGCCATGGTTCCCACCATGTGCATGACGCCGTCTTTCTTCCGGGGCTCGACTCCCGGCGTGGTCATGGTCTGCATGCAGAATCCCATGGTCTTCTGCAGCACCTGCTTGCGCTTCTTGGCGCAGGAGCGCAATACCGTCTGGGCGGCCGCGACCGGCGAGATGAAATCCTCAAAGGCATCTGCCAGATTGATCATCAGAAACGAAATGTGGTTCTCACAAAAGCCCTTCGTAGGAATTTCTTGGAACAATTGACAATTATAACCCCTGTTCATCAGGCCATGAGACCATTATTCTGCAGCAGCTCGAGATCAGCGCCATCTGGTCTCTCCCTTCGAAGGTACATATCCATTAATAATCCTGCCTTGGCCAAGAAGCGCTATGTTTGTAAAATGTCTTGCCCAACGACACAAGCAAAATATTCATAAGATCGAATTTTTGCATTGGGAGGATGTAAATCAAATTTAGGTTTTTGCCCTTCACCGACGTATAAATACTGTATACTCAGTATAGCCAACTTTCACTTGGGAGGTAACACACTGAGTATAGAGTGTTTATACGTCAGTGAAGGGCAAAAACCTAAATTTGACAAGCAAAATAATACAAATAACGGGTTCTTATATTGCGCTTTGAACTAAAATCGAAGCGCTTTACATTATTATTAACCCTGCTCATTGGGCCCATGAAACATTCCAAATACCATCTCAGCTCCCTGGGGAGTATACAGCTGGATGCTGCCTGTTAGGCGCAAGGAAGCTAATTTAATCACAATAACCATCTCTGCCCTGACAGGTACCCATTTACTCCTGGGTGGGGAGAAGCAATGCGTGACAAAGTGCCTTGCCCAAGGGCACAGGCACCATGACCCCAGGCTGGACTCGAACCCACAACCTGCAGAATTACCCGCAGGCCACGAATTCAATGCCCTTAACCACGACGCCACGGCACTCATGATTTGAACCCATGTACCATCACACGACTCGGATTCTGCCACCACTTGACTACTGCTCTACTTGTAATTCTGCAGATTGTGTGTAGTAATCCTAAGCCTAAAATGGAGCAAAATCCAAGACATTGTCTGGAGAGCTGTGTAATACTCACACACCATAAACGATACAAAGCCATCCATGTTTACGTTACATACCTAGTGTGGACATTCCTTTGTTTTCATGTAGTTAAGAAAAACCTTGTCAAAACTCATTCATTCCAAAAAAATATCTAGGATTCCCTTGAGTGTTTGTCTTCATTTTGCGACTGACAAGCCTAACCCAAAAATGCCTCTAAACCTGTTTTCCAGAGAGGGGGAAATCTTGGGCAAGTCCACACAATGTATCTAAAAACTGGTTTGTGTGGACATCTTTTGTTCGGAAGTCCACACAGTGAACGTTATCCTTGTACATTATAGCTAGTCAGTCAATGGACACAACTTGGAAACACGGCACAACACGCACAAATGCTAAACTAGCAAAGCAAACTTTTCTTTCTTGGTCACTGTCAAATTCCCTGAGTTGTCCCTAATCTTTGGTGGTTTTTTCCCCCAAATTCCCTAAGTTTTCCCCCGACTGGAAAAATGGAAACTCATTTTCAAGGTTTTCCCCAATTTCCAGAGTGGTTGGGAACATTGAAAATTGAGGTTGTCCCCAGAGAAAGAGCAAGATCAGTTCATTATCCTCCAAAGAGTTTAGGTTAGGGTTAGTCCATTTGCTTAACCCTAACCCTGCCAGATGCAGCACAGTGCATCAGGTGGAAAAGTCTGGTGCACTTTGATGGAAAATGCTACCAACACCAGTGCAGAAACCGGCCACTTCTGAGACACTGAGAGCTAGTCCCATAGAACAATGCCTCAGTTGTATCCTGCTGCGTTGGGGGACCACAGACTCTGAGGCAGTTTGGCCTCGAGACTTTTGACCTGATGGATCTTGCTACGCTGGGCAGGCTTGTCACTTAGACAAGTGTTGCATGCTGCTGCGTTTGGCAGGGTTTCTAGCCAAAATACCCTGGAGGGTTAGGGTTAAAATAAGGCCATGTGAAAACCATCAGCCAATGAGAATGAACTATGGAGACGTACCAAACTTGATGCGGATGTACTCGTATGGATCCTCGTTCCATAACTCATCGTCTTCGTCGGTGTAGCACATCAGCGGGAACAAGACTTCTTGAATGATGGGCTGTGGAAGACGTCAAATTATATAAAAAGTTATGATTTACGAACTTCCAGTATGGAAAGGCACGCCTCACAGTGCCCCTCTTCATAAATGATACGCCCTCTCTCAGTGACAATGCGGAGAGAGACACCCTATCCGCCAAAATCTATCAATTGACAGGGTACCATGCCTTGACTGACATTGATACGATGTGGTGGGTCAGCGCTGGTGAGTGCCTGTCAAACTGGCCTCATATTGGTACAACTGACAGGCTGTGGTAGGTATGTTAACTGAGGGTACCATGCCTTGACTGACATTGATAGATGTGGTGGGTCAGCACTGGTGAGTGCCTGTCAAACTGGTCTCCTATTGGTACAATTCACAGGCTGTGGTAGTTTTGTTTAACTGAGGGTACCATGCCTTGACTGACATTGATAGATGTGGTGGGTCAGCGCTGGTGAGTGCCTGTCAAACTGGTCTCCTATTGGTACAATTCACAGGCTGTGGTAGTTTTGTTTAACTGAGGGTACCATGCCTTGACTGACATTGATAGATGTGGTGGGTCAGCGCTGGTGAGTGCCTGTCAAACTGGTCTCCTATTGGTACAATTCACAGGCTGTGGTAGTTTTGTTTAACTGAGGGTACCATGCCTTGACTGACATTGATAGATGTGGTGGGTCAGCGCTGGTGAGCGCCTGTCAAACTGGTCTCCTATTGGTACAATTCACAGGCTGTGGTAGTTTTGTTTAACTGAGGGTACCATGCCTTGACTGACATTGATAGATGTGGTGGGTCAGCGCTGGTGAGTGCCTGTCAAACTGGTCTCCTATTGGTACAATTCACAGGCTGTGGTAGTTTTGTTTAAAGCCCGAGTCCATCATTTGCAGCTATCCAAAAAAGTAACCGGCGTAATTATTGTTGAAAAACATACTGGTTGAAAGATAGTAAGGGGACTAAACTCCCTGTGAAATTATCCTTTCTGGCAAGCTGTCATTTTGAAGAAATCAACGAAAGAAGGCATTTCCAACGGTGCTTCTTAAGAAGCACCGTAGGAACATTTAAATTAGTTGTTCGTTTTGTTATTCGGCGCCGCGCTTAAGCATTGGCACGACGCACAGGCGCGCGCGGTTGCTATAATTCGTTGGATCAGTGCGCAACATCGCGTATAGCTGCAATTCAAAACAATTCGAAACATGATTAAGCAACTTTGGATTTGAAATTAAGATCCTAGAATGCTGTTTTTCTTGGAATATGAAGCTGAAACTGACCTGAAACGTCATCTAGTAAGTTGTTCAGTATCCTTCATTAGATTTTGAACACTTTTGTTGCTTCAAACGAACAAAATGCACTAATTACAAATGATGGACTATAGCGTTAACTGAGGGTACCATGCCTTGACTGACATCGATAGATGTGGTGGGTCAGCGCTGGTGAGTGCCTGTCGATGATGGGTTTAGCTCAGTAACAATGAAGGCACAAATTAAAGGTTCACTCAGCATTCCAGCCAAACAAAGGCATCACCCTTTAAAATGGCTGCTACACAAGCTGTAGCAGTATTAATGGTCTCTGTATCTATTAAACCCCTTCAACAGGTTTTGACAGTTATGTGGTTTAATCCATAGGGGTTCTGGCAGCTGGTAACCAGCCTGTACAAAAGTGTTTTTTTTTCTTTCGACAGTTTGTGCCAGTTCTATCAGTGGGAGGGTTAAACAAACTGAGCAGAATGGAATTGGGACATACCTGAATGTGTGGCTTGATAAAATTCCAAGAGAAAGCGTGACTCACTCTGAAAGTAAGATGAAGGGAAAATGTAGTTGCCTTAATTAATGAGGGAACATTCTCAACTACTCCCTAAGCCGTTACCTAAAGCACAATGTATACTACATCCAGTGTGCTGTGAGGAATCTGCATTTTGCTCGCACACTTAAAGCCCCTTGCTACTGCTTCACTGCTACACAGAACAGAATTTACTGAATTCCCCTTTTGAGGCTTAGGCCAATGAAATGTCGTTTGATTGTAATCAGTACGCTTTCGCTATTCTTAAAGAAGTCACATGACTGTCTTTGCCGTAGAATTGTCGTTGCGTCTTGGGTGACATGAGCATGGTTGCAATTATTTTGCGCCGAGATGCCGCCTTGTTCCACGAGAATCACACAATTTCTCAGGTTTGTGACCTGAACATTAATTTTCTGCTTGATGCCGACGGTTCCGTCGTGACGCAAGCAAATCGTGAATCGACCTGGAAAAACAGACATTTTGAAACAGAAAATCCTTGGCCCTAATTTGGGGAAATCACTACAAAATTGTGACCTGTTCTGTCAAAATCAGACTTTTCTGGGCATAAGGTCGAAAATGATATTTTTACATATTGTTAACATATGTTCTTTTTCCTTTTAAAAGGTGGTTAAATTTTTGAAACCGGTCATTCCTGGGCAGAGTTATGCTATTTTGAAGTTCATTGTGTTGAAAAGTAGAAAACGGAGAAAATGGCCACGAACGTCACAAACAGTGTTGGAGGTCTCGAGGCCGGCCTCGGCCTCGAGGCCG
Source organism: Patiria pectinifera (assembly GCA_029964075.1). Classification (NCBI taxonomy): domain Eukaryota; kingdom Metazoa; phylum Echinodermata; class Asteroidea; order Valvatida; family Asterinidae; genus Patiria; species Patiria pectinifera. The sequence continues at coordinate 18,334,726 of CM057148.1, read as the reverse complement.
GCCTCGAGGCCGATTTTCATGGCCTTGGCCTCGGCCTTGGCCTCGGAGGTGCAAGGCCTCGGCCTTGGCCTCGGCCTCGGAGCCTTCCGGCCTCGGCGAATCGGTCGAGGCCGGCTCGAGGCCGCCCATTTTGATGTGTTTTCTATTCTAATTAATTTAAATTTTTCACCGTATCAAACCCTCGAGATTCTGCCGCAATGGGTTCCGTGAAACGAACGCATATACAATGTACGCCAAATGAACTGGAAATGGTTGCATTGAACGTACTCGACCACGTACGTAGCATCTTCGCCTAGCCTGCGCTTCAGCTTTCTACGTGCGTGCAAACGTTATAACTGTTACCGCGTGCCAGACTACATAAGTCTGGCACCAATCCCATCTGCGTACAATAACATGTGGTCGTAGACTAGTCTGGTTGCAGTATTGTACAACATTTTCTCGTTTCGCCTCTGTACCCCGACCTTTAAAAATGATTTGCGGCAAGGAGCGGCAAGCTTAATTAATTTTTTTTTATTGGCCACTGTTTCAGTAAAAGTCTGAACTTTCTGGGTACGATCGAGTGTACTAGTCCGTACCATTTTTTTCATAAAGATATGATAAAAACAGTTACGATTTATCAAGTAGATTTTATTTTTACACGGTGATTGAAATGAAAGTTCCGGCTCACACGGTAATGTTTGGCGCAAATGGTCGATATGGAAAGCGCGATTTCAGAATTCGTTTTTCCATCCAAATGAATGCGAAGTTCTGAATGAATGTTTTAATAATAGGAATCAGTATTCCTCGTGGTACCAGGATACTTTTTTGTATTTTTAGAGCCATGTTGATACTTATTACATGTATAAGCACGGTTTGAAATTGACTAATTTTGCGTGGTTACAGATATACGGCCAAAACCTCTGGACTCTACCTCTTGCCATGATCTTAAAATTCCTCGAAGCCATTGGATTCAAATCGGATGATCCGAGAATTCATGTTCATTTTGATGAACTGAGTGATATCATGCACGCATGTTCCGTGTTGCCGTGTTGTTTGGAGCGGGATTGGCCATTGCCAGACTTTGTCTGGTACCGCGGTATTAACAGTGATAATGCGTGGACACTTATCCCGTTGTGTGGAGCGGGATTGGAACTATGCTTTGCCCGTGCGTAACGGCGGGCCGTCTGGCATTGTCTGGTCGCATCGCGGTGTTTGCTTGGCGCGCGCCTGGACAGTGCGAAGGTCGGGGGGGGGGGGGTCGAAACTTTTTGGTTATGAGTGGTAAAAACCTGATTCAAAAATCAAGTTGTTGTTTATTTAATGGGGATTCCTATGATATTAAGCATTTTGATAGGTTTTGAAAATAAGATTTATAAAACATGCTAAAAGTAAATAATGTAAATCTTACAGAATAAAAGCTCAAAATTTGGCCATTTAAATTGTTGTATCTCCAAAGGGCAAACACCTATGAGCCTGATTCAAACGCCATTGATTTTGTTGTGTAATTTGCTTTCAGTGATACAAAACTTGAGATTTCTTACCTAAAAAATAAAATTCGCCGGACTCCCTACAAGAGGAAACCCATTGCAAGCTGTAAATTTGTAAGCCAGGCACTCCAAAACTCAGTGAATTCAAATAAAAAGATGTTAAAACTCCAAGATAATCTTAGCCTTGTTTTAGTGATTTATATCGTATTACATGTTTTGACAGCCGGCCTCGGCCTTGGCCTCGGAGGTGGTGGCCTCGGCCTTGGCCTCACGGTTGTGGCCTCGGCCTCGGCCTCGGCCTTGGCCTCGGAGGTTGTGGCCTCGGCCTTGGCCTCGGCCTCGGAGGTTGTGGCCTCGACTACAACACTGGTCACAAAACAGTTATTTCTTTAACTGATATACCTTATCAAAATCATCAAAAATAGTAAATGTAGAGTTCAAATTAGGGTTTCAAACTTTTATAATGTATTTTAGACATGTTCAGGATTACAAATATGCAAAAATTTGAACATCGATATAAATCACCCCCACAGCGTGTTTTGGCCCTATCTCAATTTCAACCTCTGCCCAGAAGCATCTGCTTTGGACAGAACAGGGCCCAATTTCACGGCGCTGCTTAACAGTTAACAGAAAAGTTGTGTTTAGCATAGCAGAAAAATTTGCTAACCTTAAGCACTATTTCACGGCGTGGACGTGCTAACGGTCGCGCGCGCATGGAGATTTCTATTGTTACATCACTACGTTAAGCAAATTTGTCCTCTGAAGTAAGCGTGCCTTTTGCTGTGCTTCTGCTTACGGTCTCCATGAAATAGACGGAGGCTCTGTTAGCAGAAAATCGTGTGCTTAGCAGCGCCGTGAAATTGGGCACAGGTCATAATTGATCTCACCCAGTGTTGATGTAGCTGAGGGTCTGCTGAATGACCCGCGGTGCAATGTAGACCTTCTTACAGTACTGATCTAAAATGCTCAGCAACACTTTCAACGTTGACGCTGCAGAACAGAGGGGGGAAAAATGTCGATTATGGATAATTATTGACTCGAACAGAATTTTGAAAAACACTCTGACAGTAAGTAACAAAGGTATCTTTTAACACTAACTGTGGTAGGCCCTTTTGGCAAGGAACCATCCTCAATCCTGCAAAATCCTCCAATTTCCATCATGTAAAAATTTGATACAGCCTCAATCCTACAAAATCATCCGTTGTTTCTTTTTGTTCAGTGGAGGGGTGACCACTGCCTCAAACCTTCCGAATCCTCCCATAACCACTGTATCTGCCTAAAGGCGCCCTTAAAATATTTATTTCTTTTGTTCTATGAAACCTTTCACTGTAAAAACTTGGGGAATTCAAGATTTCAAAAGGCATACAAATCTTGAAATCAGGAAATAATCCTGACAAAAAAATCCTGAAATCAAGACAAATCCCGACAAATTTCACTCCTGATTTTAAGCCAGGATCTGACCATTTGCTAAAGCTCTTTTCATTTTGTATGAGGGTATTTCGTTGGGAAATTTATGTAATATATTGCTGTGTTTTATTTATATTTCGCCCGATCTGACATCTTACTCTACATCTTACCAGAAAACGTCTTGAGGTACCAGTCAGAGAACTTGACGTACTCCTTGACGACGCTACCAGGACTGCCGTATCTGTCGTGATTTAAGAGGTGTCACATATTGAGAAGAAACACAGACACTGAAAGACACAAGTTCTACGAAAATGGCTGCCATGTCAGAAGAATGCTTCGTTTATAAAACTCGCTGTCGATAGAGGGCGCACTGTACATTTAGCACTGTGGATCATTATATCATATGCATTATGATAGCAGTTTACTACAAGGAGAAAAATAAAAAATACATTGTAAACAGCCCATGACTAATACATCCATGACTACTACATTCCTGTGTTCGTTGTGGCAACACTCTGCTGTGCAAGAAAGGATAATGGAACAAAAAATGGCCAGCAATCAACGACACATTTCACGGTCAGACGGAAAAAGGGGAAAAGCAACCAAAGGGTCACAGGTTCACATTCCATGCCAGTCTAAACTTAGGGGTTGAAAGGTACACATGACCATTTTGGGGTGATTTTTTTTTTGGGGGGGGGGTTTGGAAGCAACAATATTGCAAAAAAATCTTAAGAAGGATGCATAACTTGTTCAAGTTTCAGCTCAGTGAATGCTATACATTTTGAGAAAACAGAACTGAACAAATCTATGCACTATTTTTTGGGTCTCTACTTGAAACTAGATTTCGTTGCAGGCACACTTTCTGAAACCACCTTTAATGATCACTTTCTCCCAAATGATACCATTTCAGGTGGAATAATTTCACAGGGCGTTTGGTACCAGTCATATCTCCACTTTGAGCAAGGATTTTCTGGTTAAATTGGTAGCTACGTTTCCGGGTATTTTCAAATGTTCCCATGTACCTTTTAATACAGGTCACTGACTAATGGGAGAATTTAAAACCAAAGGAATCAATAGTTCAGTTGGTAGAGCACTGGAACTGCAATTCGAGGGGCCCGGGTTCACATTCCACGCCAATCAAATTTTGGTACTCAATTTTCAGATTAGGTTACTACCGGGAGAGTGTGGGAAAAAAATGGACAAATTATTAAGTTGGCAGAGCCCTGGGAGTGCAATCCCAGGGTGTCGGGTTCACATCCATTTTTGGCAAACTTTTGGTGTTTTACCTTTCAAAGATTCTGGCCAGGAAGTGCAAGGCCCATTTCTTGACCTTCCAGCACGGCAGCTCCGGCCTGTCGTCGATGTCAACCTGCAATGTGGACTGAAACACAATCACACGGCAAGTTTCAATCAAAAAGGAATTACCAATGAACGGATATCTGATAGTGGAGCAGATAACAGAAATATCGTGCAAATGGTGATACAAGCACCAAATTCGGCACACTGATTCTCTAGGGCATACTTCACAAATCTGCCTGATTGGCCACTTGAAAATCCAAGATGGCGGCCATTTTTTCAAGATGGCTGCCAAAATGACCCCCGAAGAACTGTTTTTCTTGTAGAAATGCTTCTATATGGTCGATTTGGATGATCCTGGTATCAATATCTATGTTTTCAGGCATACTGGATTCATTTTTGATAGTTTCAGCACCGTTATTAAACTCTTAGTGGTGGAAAATAGCAAATACAGCGTGTCCCAAAAAAAATGTCCCTCTGATAGACTGCTTAATTAATTCCAAAATCAAGTATTATTCTCAATTTAGTGTTCAGATTTAGAAAGCCCATTTAATTTTGTAACTTTTGTGAAAATTTCATTGGTCTCGCTTCATTGGTTTTGAATACACAGTCTATTATGTAACAGCAGTGCTTTTCAGCCCATTCCAAGTTTGCAGGTGGAAGGACGTGCAGGGGGACAATAAAGGTTTACAAGCTGGACATTGAAGAACAAACCATAAGTGGAACACACCCTGTGAAAGCAAACACGACCAGTGGAACTGAACTTTGGTTAGTTTTCATTTAAACAAGTACCGGTAAATGAACTTGACTTTAGTTACTCCATGGAGGAATGGTTACTCAATAACAAAAACAACAACACAGTTGTTGAATTAAAAGTGTGGCATGGAATAAGGTATGTTATGTCTGTAGTGTGCATTTCTTTTTATCAAACTTGGAATGGGCCGGAAAGCACTGCTGTTACATACAAGCCTGTGTATTCAAAACCAATGAAGCGAGACATTTAAAATTTTCACAGGAACTACAAAATAAAGTGGGCTTTCTAAATATGTAAACTTAATTGAGTATAAAACTTTATTTTAGTAATTATTCTGTGGTCTATGAGAGGGACATTTTTTTTGGGACACGCTGTATATTCAAGAATAACAACAAAAACACTCAAAATACATTAAAACACTTTTAAAAAATGGCCGCCATCTTGGATTTTCAAGTGGCCAATCGGGCAGATTTGTAAAGTATACCCTAGAGAATCATTGTGCCAAATTTGGTGCTTGAACCACCTTTTGCACGATTCCACGGCAAAATTTATGTTATCTGCTCCACTATGAAAGGCAAGTAGGTGAAAGAAATTTTTACACCATGGACTCTGTGAACAAGTACCCCTTCCAAACGGAGAGTTGAAGAAACCACTAGCACAGAAATTAGAGCAAGCAGTGGTTACGATACCTGATGCTAACACAAAGAGGTTACAGATTTGTGCTAGTGTTGTGTAAACCCGACCCAAAAAATCGGTTTCGGTTTTGTGTTTGCTGAGATGGTATGGACATGTAGCAAGAAGGGAGAAAAGCCATTGGCTGAAGAAAGCATGGAACTTTTGAAATAGTCGGTCCGAGACCACAAGGCAGGCCACAGAAGACCTGGGATTAGACACTGGCAGAAACCTCAGACTGTCAAACAATGTGGATGTTAGTAAAAGGACTGCGTGGAACAGGAAAGACAATGTCTCACCCCGCAGCGTGGGAAAAAATGGATGTTAAATGGAAATGATGTTGATGATGTTTGCGATTATCGGGTCGGGTCGGGAAAGCCATTATGGAAAACCCGTAAGAAACCCACAAAATAAACCGACACAGTTGGGAAATTCACAGGAAGCAATATTTATTGCAGAGTCACTGTGCCCGGTACGACCAAATAAGGTTTGCGGTCTTATCACGCACTGTCTCTAACATGCAGGCCCACCAGTAGGTCACGTTGTGAGTACCGTACGGTATGATTCAGTTACTGAGAGACAACAATTTTCACGCGAACGTGGTTAAGTTCAGGCACAAAAAGCGGACACAGTTGCCCAACCCAGATATTCAGGGGTTGTTTTTTTTCAGGTCGGTTTGGTTTTGGGTCGGTTCGAGTCGGTTTTACTTTAATTTTTGTCATGTCGGGTCGGGTCGGTTTTAAGGAGCTCAGATCGGTTTCAGTTCAGATTCGGCTGTGGCCTTGTGGTTAGGGCATTGGATTCGTGGTCTGCGGGTAAAGCTGCAGGTTGTGGGTTCGAGTCCATTCTGGGGTCATGGTGCCTGTGCCCTTGGGCAAGGCACTTTGTCACGCATTGCTTCTCTCCACCCAGGAGTAAATGGGTACCTGTGAGGGCAGAGATGGTTACTGTGATTGAATTAGCTTCCTTGCACCTAACAGGCTGCATCGAGCTGTATACTCCCCAGGGAGCTGAGATGGTATTTGGATTGTTTCATGTGCCCAATGAGCAAGGGTAATAATGATGTAGCGCCTTGAGCACCAGTCCTGGTGGATACGTGTGCTTTATAAATACCCACTATCATTATTATATCTAGAATGTTTTAGGTCGGTTTGGCCTGGTCAACTCGACCCGATGCACAACATTAGTTAATGTACACTCAGAATAAATAAGATGTGTGTACTTGGCATTCACGTTTGCATACTTGAAAACTTGGCCAATGAGATTACAGGAAAGTCGGAATCATCAGAGCCCATAGCAACCAGTACCATGTCAGATACTTTGAGAGCACTGTTTGACACGATGAGGTCAGGATGCCAGACTAATGTACAAGGGAATTGTGGGATACCTCCGGTATCGGCCTGCTGACTATCGTCTGCATGATCTCCATCCACTCGGCAAATTTGAAGAACTCCCTGTTGATCAGGTCCAGGGACAGGTCGTACTGTGGAAAGAACGGACAGGTTTTGACAATTTCATGATTTCGAACGATACAGAAAAGTGAACTGGTGAGCGGTTAAAGAGGAGTTAGTAACCAACCACACACATGCCAATTACAATGGTTACCAGTCAGACCACGCATCAACTTCAAAACAGCAGTATTCATGCACAAAAAGGGCTGTGCTTGATAACATCATCATAACCCTAACTAACTAACCTAGGCCTTTTTGCTAGGATGTAGCCTCAATCCTGTAAAAATCCTCAAATTGGCCTCATGGAAAAATAGCATATAGCCTCAATCCTGCAAATTCCTCCATTATTTCTTAAATATGGTCCATGGAGGGGTGACCACTCCCTGAACCCTGCAAAATCCTACGGCAGTGACTGTCAATATGTTGAGGCTTGGCCAGTGACATCCTGGAGCAGTACGGAGGATTTCAAGCATAATCCAGGCCTATATTTATGCATGGCTGAGCAAAAACAGCACAAGGTCCGGCCCAAGACCTCAACAAAGTGCATGCTACGAACTCAGTAACACACTTTTGCCATGTAACCTCAATCCGCCAAATTCGGCAAAGAGGATTTTGAAGGATTCAGGGCGGTTAGGGTTAAAATTGGAACTGGCCTTCACACCTTCACAAAAGGGCTCTTGCGAGCCAAACACACAGCGCCCTCAATGTGTCCCGCGTGATGTCCTTACCTGGATCATGGCGTAGACAATCTTGAGGATCTGCTTCTGCATGAGCAGCGACTGGTCCGAGACGTCCTGGAGGAGCTGGACGCAGCGATGGTGGATGACAGGCAGGAGCTGCATCATGGCCAAGTGCAAGGGCTCTCTGTCATTGGGCTTCTTGTATCTGTGTGGCAAATCGAGCATGAGAGTTCATTTCCTGTCCCATAATTATATCAATTAGGCCACACAAAAAAAGTCTCCGGTTTCTGGTATGCGCGCGCGTCGCCGTAGCCATGCACGTCGGCAAAATGAAAAAGTTTTTTTTTCAATGAAAGATGATGTCTCAAAACCGCCAAACTCACTGGCTTGACTGGAATCCTGCTGCTGCACAATTTTAACGTGTTTTTAGATTGGGTTATGGTCGAGAATAAGCTTTATGTGGCACCATTTGCAGTCATCAGTCGACATTTGCAGCAAAAAAATCAGGTAAAAAAAAAAAACAAGCCGCGTCGCCGCACCACTTTTTGGGCAAGCTCCATACCAGAAACCGGAGACTTCTTTGTTTTGGCCTTAAGTAAAAGATACCTTTTTGAGACTTTTGTTACAGAGCTCGTATCAGGAGCTTGCGACACCATCACGGTGTCTTTGTCAACTGGTGTTGTTGAGGCCCTCACATGTCCCGTCACGTAACCAGGCTTGGTCACGTGACAGGAGGCGGTCGTACACGTGGGCCAGCTCGTACCCTCCATCTCTGTTCATATGGGGGCGGTGCCTGCGGATTTCCACAGCTTTGCGGATTTTGCGTTTCCAGAGGTCGTCCCTTCCGGCGATGATCTTAACATTGTCCACGGAGATGCTATGTCCTGGGGTGGATATATGTCCACCAACTGCTGTCAGGGGGGCTGACCTACTGGTGTGTTCTCTGTATCGGGTCTGCAGAGTGCGAGCTGTTTCCCCGATGTATGTGTCTTCACAACCATCACACGACATCTGGTATACGAGGCCACATTTCTTGAGGTCTGGGGTCTTATCTTTCAGGCTGATCAACTGGGAGCGAAGAGTGTTAAACGGTTTGTGTGCTACCGTGACACCATTTCACGAAACACACAGTCCAGCTGTTCAGCACATGTTTTTTATTTGTTTTAACCATAACCCTGCTAAATGCAACAGAAAGCAACAACGTTCAACCAGCTGGCACCGGATTCCATAGGAGTCAGAATTTTATGTGACACTGGAAAAGTGTTTAAAGGGAAAATACAACATTTGCAAACATCAAAAAATAAAACTATCAAATCATTTTGAAATACCTTGCTGGACTGTTAGTGAATGACAGTGTAAACAGTCCTTCATTTTTAAGGAGCGCGATCACGCAGGCACTCCTACTGCGCTCGTCGACTGTCTCGAAGGAGCGCAAAAAATAGCGCTCCTCAGAAATCCACAAGAGGGCTCGTCAAACACGGGAAGTTTAAAAATAAGAAGTGATAAAAACGCAAAGGATTTTAAGTCTTTAAGCTACACGTATTTTTCGTTGGTATAATGCCCAAACTCACGTTAATATGCCGCTGGACATCGCTAAAAATGAACGAACACCGAGCTCGTACGTACTGTATAAGATCGTGTGTGTACAGCGGCTGTATACTGTGCGTGCACAATCTGCATATCGCATAGAGCTGCATGAAAACACGTGGGCCCGTACGTGCGAGTGCAGCAATGACTGGTTCCCGCTGCACCGCGCACTAAATCCCAATGAAGGCATAATGAAAATGCGGTAACCAGTCAATGTAATAGTCGCGCGGTGCAATGCACTGCCTGCCGTACAGTGTTTTGCGTGCAGGCCGGACGGAATAGACATCGTAAAAATGCCAAGAAAACAACGATTGAGAAGGACGATCTTTGCAAGCTTATTCACAAAACTTGATCTTTCTTGTCTGTGTATGTATTTCCCGTGTTCATGAATTTATTTTGAGGAAGTTTTACTGGTATGTGAAGTGAAACGATGCAGCGTGTTTCACCGAAATCGTATACCGTGAAACGAGTCTCATTGCCGGCCCACCACACACAGTGCATCACAAACGCTCGTACTAGTGCGAAGTTCAGACGTTGTTAGCCAGTTTCTCGTCGTGACTAGCATTGTGTATATGGCATACTTGACCTGCATTTTCCATTATTTTTTTAAGATTATCGACGGCAGATAGTTTCGATAAAACTTAAGGCAAGTTTGTGTCATTTTGAGGCCCTTTTTGTATAGCTTTCGTAGAGCAATTGAAATAGTTCAGGCTGAACATTTCATATAATTTTAACGAATCTGAAAGCAAATTTTCAGTTGCTTTATGTGCCGTTTATTAACTCTCCATTTTCCAAGTATAATCAAGTGATGAACCAACTGACAACTGTATTAAAAAATGAAAGCCTAAGCAGTAGTCAAACCTTTTATTGATCTCCATTTAGTTAGTTTTTTAAAATAAATTTTACCTTGTCTTACAGTAACAAAAACGAAAAAAGTAACGCAACTTGAGCATATGTTATTATGCAAAAACTAATAATAATGCAGCCCCTTGAATAAATCCTTATATTCAAAATAAAACTAAAACAATGGTAACCCGTCATTTTACCGCTGTATATCCGTAGATTTTAAGGAGAGCGATTTGCTCTCCTCAAATATTCGAGGAGAGCGATTTATAGCTCTCCTGGATTTTCTTTAAATGAAGGACTGTGTAAAGCATCCTGTAAAATCATGGCACCCGGTATACTGTCATTTTCAAGAAAAGTGGTTATTTTTGTATCAATTTCCAACGCTGATCGGCCGATCAGCGTTGCAAAAAACTGTTTTTTTCAAATACTGGCCCCAGTTGACCATCGCACTTGCTTGCAATCGATTACACACCTATGAACGGGTACAAGCAAGCTAGACTGGTTCCCCGACCTTACAATTCCCCAATATATGTAAAATGCTCTGTTTCTTCTTAAATGGAGTCAGGGACCCAGACTACAGGAAAATGAGTGTTTTTCTTGGTTTTTATAGCATTTTCGAACCCAAAACCTCAAAAAAGTCAGTGTAACTATATTTGCTATATATTTCCAACCCCCCAATTCCATCCATTTCTGAAAATTACAGCAAAAGCAAATGATGTATATATTCCCTTTAAGACCAGCTAGCCATGTCTTTATCGACTGATGGGAACACACACTGTTCCTAAAAGAACAAGTAAGGTGTGTTTACAAACACAAATGCCCCGCAACCGTGACTGTTTCCATGACATAACACATACTCTTTTAACATCAACTTACATGTACCTTGGTCACATGGAACATTCATTGACTGCATTAGTGTCTTCTGTAGGTTTTAAATGAATTAATCCCTAATCCCTATGATTTCAGAATAAATACAAGATTTCTATTGTTTTAGCCACTGTGACCTTGACCCTTGACCTTTCGACCCACTTATGTGATAGGCCTATTTGGATTACCAAGAACGATCCACAAACCAAATTTGAAGTTCACTTGTAAAGTATTTCTCAAGTTATTGCGCTGACAAAATTTCTTTTGTTTTAGCCACTGTGACCTTGACCCTTGACCTTTTGGCCCCAAATGCAATAGGCTTCTTAGGATTGCCAAGGACAATCCACAAACCAAATTTGAAGTTCATATGTAAAGTGTATCTCAAGTTATCACGCTGACAAAATTTCTTTTGTTTTTGCCACTGTGACCTTGACCCTTGACCTTTTGGCCCCAAATGCAAAAGGCTTCTTAGGATTGCCAAGGACAATCCACAAACCAAATTTGAAGTTCATATGTAAAGTATTTCTCAAGTTATCGCGCTGACAAAATTTCTTTTGTTTTAGTCACTGTGACCTTGACCCTTGACCTTTTGGCCCCAAATGCAAAAGGCTTCTTAGGATTGCCAAGGACAATCCACAAACCAAATTTGAAGTTCATATGTAAAGTATTTCTCAAGTTATTGCGCTGACAACATTTCTTTTGTTTTAGTCACTGTGACCTTGACCCTTGACCTTTGGGCCCCAAATGCAAAAGGCTTCTTAGGATTACCAAGGACAATCCACAAACCAAATTTGAAGTTCATATGTAAAGTATTTCTCAAGTTATCGCGCTGACAAGATTTGTCCGGACACACACACACACACACACACACCCACACACCCACCCACCCACCCACACACCCACCCACCCACCCACCCACCCACGGAAGGACAAGGCGGAAACAGTATGCCCCTTCGGCTTCGCCGCGGGGCATAAAAATTCCATACGGAACGGGAGCGTACCGACTCTTCAGATGTTCCCTTGGGGTTAATGTAACATACTACATACAACATATTACTCACTCGTAATTTTTGACCAGCTGGTAGACTGCTGTGAGGGCGCCATACAGCGTGGCTGGGTTGTCCATGCTGAGATAGTTGGTCATGGTGACCAGTACGCTGTCCCACCGGCCTGGGTAGTCGTGCCTTAGGATGACGCTGAGGCATACTGCCAACTGGACCCTGGACACCCAGAGACAAAAATGTCACAAATGAAATAGTGCATTCGGCACCTGTGTATAAGCCCCATTACGTAGAGCTGTTTTCAAAGGCATATAGGATCATTTATATCCCAACAGTAACTTACCGAATTAATATCAAAAAGCTTCCTTGGATTAAAGATCCTACTGACACTAAACACCCCAGGTTATTCCATCTGGCTGGCTGTCATTTAGAAGACATCAAGAAATAGGAAACAAGTTCTACTGACAAAAATGTATTTCGTGATCAACAGGTTGTCCACGGTTTTTTTTTTCACCGTTTTCTCAAAAAGTGTAATATCCACCAAGCTGAAACTTCAACAGGTTAGGTTTTGAACATTCTTCTTTTGGATTTTGGAGTGGTGTTAAATTGGAAACCAACAAAATTGATAGGCCCAATAACCCTATTAAACCGAACTCAACCCATCAAAGTCTAACAGCAGGTTTTGTTTAAATCTGTTGGGATAGGTACAGTACCCCTATTAATACTGATGGTCTTTTACTTTGGGTTTGGCATACCTCCAAAAAAACTAAGTCCAACAGTGTTTGTATACGATTTCCCATGTGGGTGTTGCAATTTGCCTGGATGGGTGTGGTTCCTAGTACTAAATCCTACAGGATCCAACTGTTTTACATACCCGCTGGGTCCTGTTGGATTGAGCACCAAATCCCTTGTAAATGTTCCTGTTGAATTCTGTTGGATTCAGCAGGCAACTGAAAACATTCAGAGTATGACTCTGTTGGGTACAGTAAAATAACGCCAAGCTGGACTCTGTTGGATCCAGCAGGCAACAGAAATATAAGGCACAGTTGGATTCTGTTGGATTAACCCTAACCCACCTCACTCCTCCAAAATCCTCCTGGCGGTTTTGGAGGATTATAGAGGATTGAGGATGAATGGTGATTGAATCAAATGAGGATTCTGGAGGATTGAGGATGAATGGTGATTGAAGCACATGAGGATTTTGGAGGATTGAGGATGAATGGTGATTGAAGCACAAGAGGATTTTGGAGGATTGAGGATGAATGCATTTTGAGGCAGGACTGTCTGATGATTTTGAAGGATTTGGCGTTGGTTTATCCTTCATTTAAACACGAGTGCAAAGTTTTGGGATGAGGAGGATTTTGGAGGATTGAGGATGAAATGAATGCATTTTGAGGCAGGACTGTCTGATAATTTTGAAAAATTTAGGCGGAGTTGCAAAATTTTGGAGGATTTTGGAGGATTGAGGATGGTTGTAAGCAACAAGGGCCTAGGGGGTTAGGATTAAGCATGCCTATCATTTTACATGTTCAGGTACCCAACAACTTGGCAAGTTGGGTTTATGTTGGACAGTGTTGGATTGAGCAGGAAACTCATGAGCAACCGTTGGACTCTGTTGGATTTAGCAGGGTAGTCCTGGGGAACTACCAGGGGGGGTTTTGGGTGAATACCTGATGAGATCTGGGGTGGCGATGATGGCCTCGATGATGTTGTTCCTGACCACGGACTTGTCGTCTTCGTGGATGCTGAACGGGATGGGCTCCAGGGGACTGTCGGGCTCCCGCAGGTTCCAGAACTGGTTCACCATGTTCTTGAGATAGATGACGCCGGCCTGACGGACGGGGAAGGGAATCCCCTCGTCCATGACCACCCGCAGGAGGGTGGGAGAGAAGTGGATGATCTTGTGAACCTGTTCAGGGACACAAAAAACAAAACACGGAAATCAGTCTCACTGTATGAGCAATTCCTAATAAATAGATTTTAAAAATGCCTAGGGAGTTAACCCAGACTGGGACCTGGAGTGCTCTGAAAAGTGCTAAACTAAATAAGGCCAACTTTACTCACTCTTTAGCCAGCAAATTTCTCCGATAATTCCATTGGGCAAAGTAAGGGTCCTCAGTATTTCACCAACCAAGTTTGCAGACTCAAATCAATTTTTCAAGGAGACTTTTTTTTTCAATATTTTGCACATGAGAGGGAAGTCAAGTGATTTCAAAATGAGGCTAAAGACTAGACTGGTACATGTCCAACCATGGTCCAACTATTTGAAAAGACTGATCTCTTCATTCAGTGTCATTAGTCTGGTGGCCGACTATGGAGAAATGAGTAGAAATAGAGACTAGTTCCCGGTTCATGCCACATGTTTCTTTTGGCACAGTTGATCGATGCAGTACTGAAGAGTTGTTGGACTGGTTGTTTCAGATGTCAGTCTACTTTCTTGTGTTGCATGTTTTCAAAACCTTAAGTTGTGGGACTCTCATACTCAGTATTGAGAGTCCCAAATTTTTGGACTGGGGTTAATCAGGTAAGTATCAACTACAAAACAAAACAAAAAACGGTTTCAATTTCCAACACTGGAATGTTTTCGGGAAATTTTGCATGCATTGATGTGTAGCTGACATTACGGACATGACAAAGGAAGCCCTGCATTTAAGCCACATTGATGGGGCTAAGAAAATAGGCAGTATTTAGCCGGCTAGATTTAGCCGGCTTTCTTTCAATAAACAATATTGAGCCGGCTAGATTCTACAGTGCCCTATGTCCCAGTGACGTGTATACGAGAAGGCCTACCTTACAAAAGGTATTAAATTACCGCCATCGTTTGTGCAGCACCTGTGGCCGAGTGGATAGCGTGTATCTCATGAGTGAGAGATCCCCAGCAGGGTTCAATTCCCAGCTCGAGACGTTTTCAATTTTTTTTTTTCTATCCCAAAAAATTAAGAATAATCAGATATTCTTCTTTTATTATTTTAAATTGACTCCAACATTTAATTACAGAGTATTATTCGCCTATCAAATGTGCCCCCCCCCCCAATGCCCCAAGTCCGATGTCTATTTGGTCACGTTTTTCATGCCCCAGGGTGGGGATTTTGGCCACCCAAATTACATTGTTACCATTGGCGTACTACATGGAAATGCAATTACTAGTGCGCCCCACGTATGTATGTCGCGGGTGGGGATTTTGTCACTTCAACAGCCCGGGGGGGGGGGGGAAACAATTGTTAGACACAATACATTTCTTTTTCTGATTCCTGGCTCTGGATGATTTTTTTTAAGGGAAATAAAGTCCAAAACTGTAATGGGGGGAGGGGCACGTATGTTTCAGCCGCTCATTTAGCATGCGCATGCGCACTCAAAGTATGAAATACTGATAATCAGCAAACATGGATGCCTGCAGTCGCAGTTTGACCCACTGAAGTATCGGTCAACATCACGCTCGAATAACTTTGATATTTTTTTTCTTTCCACGTGGACAGGAATTTAAGGCAATCAATGTCACTTTTGCAAACCTTTGCGTAAAAAGCAGAGAGTATTTGCTGCCAAATTTTTCTTTGTCCGTGTCGTGTTGTACAAAAGTATTGGGTCACAAATTCAAAACAGGCGACAGTTTAGGGGATAATTTTTCAGTTTTGCCGAGTAACTGTAAACTTGTCTTCACTGACAAATGATAAAGGATGCCACGGAAAGTGCGATGTATAAATATCATTTAAGTCGGAAACCGTTTGAATGGGAAAAGTAAGGTCTCACGTTATACGTTTTTACGTTGAATGTAACGTTATTGTGCACGGCGTCACTGGATCTGACCCGTAAACATGGCTAGCCACGCCACGCTCCGTTTGTAATCTCTGGACTGTACTTTCGATGCGTTGGAAATGTATACATACTAGCTAGCTAGCTAAAACGATTTACAACTGACTGGTTGCCGCCCCTGAAATGCAGTTAAGTACGATCATAGAGGGCACTGGAGACCAGTCTATTTGTGCACGAAGCTTTCAAAAGGGGTTCACTCGAAAAATGACGATTTTTATAAGCTACAGGTTTCCTTCTTACATTAAATCACCTGTGAAATGAAGATAATCTATCATAAGATGTTTTTTTGTTTCATTTTGTAAGGTTGTGTCCATAAAAACGTATTTTTTTATATATATATTTGAATTTTTTTTTAGCACCATTAGGCCTACCACACTGTAGAGACAATATATATCTTTGTTCACTTGGTCTATTGATAATTTTTGATTTGAATCATCTTTGTAGTACGTTTTAGAAGGATACATATTAAGACATGAAAACCAGAAAATCGTTCAGTGCGTGTCTGCTAGCGCTGTTTGCATGCCGACGACGCGGATGAAGCTATTGCGCATGCGTGAGAAGACGAACTAAATGCACGCACGGTCTATGGGGCTGAAACATACGTGGGGGACATTTGACAAGCGCATTACTGAGCAAACCTTGGAGGAAATTCCTCCATAGTCTGACTAGGATTGATGTTATGCATGCTGCAGACAAAGTACATGTAAGTCGTGTATTAGGCCTACATGATCATGTCATGTCTGCATGTAATGCCTGGGTTAAGATCTCACTCTCTTCGTGCTCTTAAAATACTAGTTAATACAGTTCATCACATTTCACATTTATCACAGTCAATAATTGACAGTGCGTCCAATTGGATATCTCGTCTGGCTGCTTGTCATGCTTGTCACATCCGTTTTTTAAACCCTGGCTTCGTTCTATTTCCGGCTCAACTCCATTGCCAAACTGTCACACTAGGCAGTGCCAGTTTTCCATATCTGGTCGAATATTAGCCCCATAAATGTGGCCTATTTACTGGACTGCCTCCGTAAACATAGGCCACACACCCACCATGTACAAAAACGTGTCGACGGAGCCAAATTTTGATTTTCACATTTGGGCTTACTTTGTAGGTTTTTTTTTGCTTTAGAAGCATTCTCACCCTCTATATAGGCTAATCAGAAAGTGTTGCCTTTTTCAGATGTCCAATTTTCGTGAAATTTCCAGATTCATTTTTACACGTTTTCGTTATCAAAATTTCAACATGAAATTTCACAAAAATTAGACATCTGAAAAAGGCAGCACTTTCTGATTAGCCTATATAGAGGGTGAGAATGCTTCTAAAGCAAAAAAAACCTACAAAGTAAGCCCAAATGTGAAAATCAAAATTTGGCTCCGTCGACACGTTTTTGTACATGGTGGGTGTGTGGCCTATGTTTACGGAGGCAGTCCAGTAAATAGGCCACATTTTGGGGCTAGTCGAATATATACTCCCCCTTTTAATTACCCTATATATAATCTTGCAAGACAGCAAGGCACGTCCATATGAATGATGAATGGGTGGCACATTTTGTCATGTTTGTCTCATAAAATTTATTTCGGTTTGTTTTAGCCCCATAAATGTGGCCTATTTACTGGACTGCCTCCGTAAACATAGGCCAGACATCCACATGTACAAAAATCATGTCGACTTTGCCAAATTTTGATTTTCACATTTAGGCTTAGTTTGTAGGGTTTTTTTGCTTCAGAAGCATACTCACCCTCTTTATAGGCTAGTCAGAAAGTGCTGCCTTTTTCAGATGTCTAATTTTTGTGAAATTTCATGTTGAAATTTTGATACGCAAACGTGTAAAAATGAATCTGGAAATTTCACGAAAATTAGACATCTGAAAAAGGCAGCACTTTCTGATTAGCCTTTAAAGAGGGTGAGTATGCTTCTAAAGCAAAAAAATCCTACAAACTAAGCCTTAATGTGAAAATCAAAATTTGGCAAAGTCGACACGATTTTTGTACATGTGGATGTGTGGCCTATGTTTACGGAGGCAGTCCAGTAAATAGGTCACATTTATGGGGCTAGGTAGTAGGTTTGTTTCAACTGCATGAACTGTTCAACTTTTATTTTATTTCATATTTCTAATTGATAACTGAACGTACAGGGGGGAAAAAATGAAATAATTCATTGCACATGCATACACAACTGTCTTCAATTCGTTAACTATGTGTCCGCTTAAATAAACGCATAAAAATATGTGATTCATTTGCACACCTGTGGCAGACATGTGCTTGCGCAATACCACGTCGCGCTAAATGCATGTGTCAAAAATGCCATAGTCAAGTCACACACGAGGCCGGGGTTTTTTTTCTGTCAAGATTTTTGCCATTCCCATACTCACTTCGTCGAGTTGTTTTTCCGCTTCTTCCCGGGTATCTGGATGAATAGAACCCTGGAGAATCTGAACCAGATTCTGTTGGTCCATGGCGTCTGTTCTGTTATTCACCAATTACGAGACAAAAATCGGGAAAATCTCGGTCTACAATGTGGTGCCTGTCCACTTGTTATTGTAATTTGCAGCGCGCCACATGAATTTGTAATGCGCATGTGTGTAATTGGCTTGGACTTGTCACTAGAGGGCCTGACCCAGTACTGGCTACTTGTCATGCTTACGTCTATGTGCTTGTCACATCCGTTTTTTAAACCCTGGCTTCGTTCTGTTTCCGGCTCAACTCCATTGCCAAACTGTTAAACTGTGCATGCCTGAAGCCGAAACAGAGACGAAGCCGGAGTTTGAGAAACGACCTTTTGTCCTCACCACGAAGGTGAACAATCCGGGCCTTGAGATTTTTTTCCCCCAAGATCTTGGGAATTTCGATATAGACTTTGGAAACTCGGGAAGTTTATTCAAAATTTTACGAAATCAAGTTTCGTGAAATTTTGTAAGGTTAGGACCATGGGCGTCGCGGGGGGGGGGGGGGAATGTGCTTTTCCCCCTCTAGAAAAACAGCCTGTGGCGACCCCCATGGTTTGAACTGACGTATAGCCTATGTCGAGCGAGGATATATGTGCTAACGTTATTTGGATGTGCACTGGACCAGGTTTGGTTCTAGAGCCTATATTTTAGGGGGGGGGGTAAGCAGGGTTGGATCCAGGAATTTTTGTAGGGAGGCATGCTGAAACGTAGACCGTTTTTTTGTCCAAACACAGGGCTCCGAAAATCAATAGGGGAAGGGGGGGGGGGCTCGTACCATATGTTTAATGGGGAGCACTGATAAACTCTACAATCATGCACACTATATGACCTAATAGTGTCCAGATGCCCCCTTCTCGCGACTATTTTTTTGGGGGGGGGTACACCGCATGTGACATCACCTTCTAACATTTGCTGCTGCCATTGCATTTTTTTTGGGGGGGGGAGCTAAACAATATGTACAGTGTAGCACCAAAAATAATAACGACTGGAAAGCCCATCTCATAAGCTACTTTCAGATGATTACTGAAATTGCTTTATCCGTTCAAAGAATATCGCCATTTAAACACAATGACCCAAAAACCTCTTTCGTCCAAAAATGCGATTTCAAGAATATATCGTCGTCACAATTTTCTTCAAACATCACCAGCGATAAAACCTCATCAGTTGAAAAGTTAAAAATATTCAACAAAGTCCTTTTGAAGGCCCGTCTTTTAAAAAAAAATGGATTTTATAAATCGTATTGTTTGCCTAACAGGGTTGTTAATACAGTAGTTGTTGACAGTTGTTGAAACAAGTATTCTGTGCCATCTATACTACAATAACGAAAATTTGGAGGGCGCTGCCATTTTTCCGACCGGTCTCCCGTCCTCATCGCGCCCGTTGGCTACGGGGGAAGCGGAACGGGGCCCGGCTATTTTCCACCCTTTTTCCCATAATTCCCTTCCCCATTGGGCCTCGCCGGCCATCTTGCGTACGGGCCGGATAATTGACGTGCCACGTATACGTTCGTTATATATGAGCGCTGAGCATGCAGCGCATGCAACTTGCATGCCCCACATTTCTTCAGCACAGCGTTGTTGACATGGTTGATGTATATCTGTTCCTTGCTCCAGTTTTCTCTTTGAACGGTAAGTCTCACTTATGATATGTATTGTTGTTTGTGAAAAGTGGTATTCTTTCGAACGCCACTGGCAATGGGAAGCATTGTTGTTTGTGAAAAGTGTGACTGTGAGTTTCAGTTTGTGAGTACGGGGAGGGTTGTACGGGGAGGGTTGTACGTACGGGGGGAGGCCTCGGACATCGAGAGTTTGGCCGTGGCGTGGGTTAACTTACTAGGCTTAATGTTGCCAATTTACTGCATGACCTCCGTAAATACAGGCCTCACTTGGAACATGTACCCGAACATGTTTGTAGAACTTTGCCAACTCTTGATTTCACAATTGGGCTTTGTTTGTAGTTTATTTTTGGATTTTGCTTTAGTTTGTTTTAGGCCTAGGCAGCTAGGCCTATAGGCCTACTACTAGCTAGAAAAAGAACCTGCTGCATTTGTATATAGGCCATGAAATGTACATTCATTCCATACAAATTATGCACACTAAATCTTTGTGGTAATCTTAGAACACGGCAAATCATACGTAAAACTTCCTTTAAAGAAATGACTTTCATACTCATAAGTCATAGGCAAAACAAAATTAATTTACTGCAAATCAAAGACCAATAACCAACTTAAGAAAGAAACCCTCAAATCAAAATTAAAGACGTGATCAAGTTCAAACCTCAGGCCAAAAACCAAAAAATACAGGCAAAGACTAAAACCTGAAACCAACACAGTTAGAATAGTGGATATTAGAGAATACACTCTGGCAGAAAATCAAATGACTCGACAACAGACATGAACCCAAGCAGGATAAAGAGCTATTGTTAGCCGATGTATTTTTGTTTACAAGTTTTCTTCACCTTAGTCGTTATTCTTTTCTTTCTAACTCCTTTACACAGGACTCTCGATGACACCCACATCACATGACCAGCTCCAACCATGCTCCAAGCATGCTCCAGTGCATGCTTCAACCAGTTCCCAAAGCAAGAATCTCAACTCAAGACGAAGACGTGACACACCTATTCTTTCCAGTTCAACTGCAAGATTCCTGGTTTTTCTCTTTACCCATTCAAAACACATTTTCCTTCTAGCCATAATTTTATTTTTAGAAGTCATGAAATAGTGCAAGAAAAATCACTCTTTTCTGCTGTTTTATGTCCATCCTTTTTTTAAATTATATCCTTGGCTTAGTTGTACCCAAGAATGATGATGGAATGATTACCCGATAATTACTGGCCAAGCAGACTTATTTGATAACAAAACAATGTCTTTGATTACCGAGTTACATAATCACTCTTAAAATTTCACAACAAAATATTCATACTCGCATACCCCTCCATTTCTCATGAGTTTTCACCAACACTCATTACAAAAATGTTGTCCTGTAACTTACAATGCCACTGTCATAATTTATGATTACAGCTTTTAACAAAAAAATGCAATTGCACAATAACCTTTGGCCGTCTTGCTTGAAAGTCTTTCATGGAATGTTTGTGCCTATGGTAAACAAGCCTGGACCGACGTCCCTTGCGAAAATTGCTCCGAAAACTGACAACAATTATATCCCCTGAGTTTTGTCGAAGTACTACCCTGTACAGTAATGAATGCTGCAAATACATTATTACTAAAAAAATTCTGATTGTATACCTGATTTCATTTTCACAGTTTTGTAATAAATACATTTAATTTATGATTACAGCTTTTAACAAAAAAATGCAATTGCACAATAACCTTTGGCCGTCTTGCTTGAAAGTCTTTCATGGAATGTTTGTGCCTATGGTAAACAAGCCTGGACCGACGTCCCTTGCGAAAATTGCTCCGAAAACTGACAACAATTATATCCCCTGAGTTTTGTCGAAGTACTACCCTGTACAGTAATGAATGCTGCAAATACATTATTACTAAAAAAAATCTGATTGTATACCTGATTTCATTTTCACAGTTTTGTAATAAATACATTTAACATGTGGTGCTTGACATAATTATGAAGTGCTCCAATATGTCCTTTCTTTTAGTTTTACTCTCTTCTGCAAATGAACGTGTTACAGTACTTTGCTGTACAACCCCACCACCATAATAAAAACACCAACTGCTATAATGACATTAACTTCTACTTTAATAAGAAACACCCCCTTCACCATAACAAATATAAATTGTTGCCCACTTCCCTGGAAATATAATATGTGACCATTCACAGGTGTAACATAAATAGGCATGGGCGTCGCGAGGAGGGCACTCCCCGAAAAGCAAAAAAGAACAATAATAAAAAAAGAGGCGCAAAGTCATAGTGGTGTGAATTTAATGGGTTTGGGTTGGGGGTGCAAAATGTCCCTGCCCCCCTCTAAAACTGATAAATCGAGAATGTGTTGAGAAAACCAGGAATTTTTTGGGCCAAAATATGTTTTGCCCCCTCTAGAAAAATCCTGGCGACGCCCACACAATATCCAACCCCCACCCCCACTGGCTGCCCCTCCTCTCCTCTGTAGTGAGAACGATGGATACGATTTTGTATAGGCCAAGATCAAACCGCGTTTCGTCTAAATTACCTATTTGTACAGTTGGTGTATACGTCCTTAATGGTTTGGCACCTTGAAAAATCAATGTTCAAATTGACTGGACAATATTCTAGCACAACATTATTTATGAGCTTTATATAATGAGACATCGCATGAGACAATCGGTCGGCAATAAATACTTAATTTCATTCAACTGTTGACAGCAAGACCTTCCTAATCGGCGCGCAATTTCAAACAACATTTAAACGGTATGAATCCCAGCATAAACATAAACCTCCACAATATCAGCGATTTCAATATCACCATCTCCCCTCTATAACAAAAACCATTTCTCCCCATCCCTGGAAATATTTCTCCCCATCCCCGGAAATATTTGTGACATGGTTGACGGGTTTTACGGAAATTGGGCGTTCCAACTAGCACCCTTCACCCTAGCTAGCCCCTTCCCCTATATTGACAATATGTCCTGGACCCTCGCACAATCTCCGCAGGAAACGTTATGTGCACGCAAATAGAACTTAGGCGAGACTGATGGCGAATCCAAATAGGCTCGCGTGCAGCAGATGGTCTGATTCTTTATTTAACTTAACAGTTGTTTGGAGTTATTAGAGTTTAAATTATCGAGATTTCATTGTATACAGTAATTATTACGAAACAGTCAACTCCACCCATCTAGCGGGTGCCGCGCGAAGCGCGGCATCCCGCTAGTTTTCTTTATTGTTGGAAACAGTCAGAAGGCATAATAAATTGCTTTTTTGGACGAAACAGCTTTTAGGGTCATTGCGTTTAAATTGTGATATTCTTTGAACGGATAGAGCAATTTCAGTATTTTTTTCATCTAAAGGTAGTTTCTGATATTGGCTTTCCAGTCATTATTATTTTTTGTGCTACATATTTTTTTAAATAAGAAATATATTTGGGTTCCGGTTTTTTGAGGGTTTTTTTGGACTCGCCTTGTGCAGGCATTACATTCACTGTGTGGACTTCCGAACAAAGATGTCCACATAAACCAGGTAGCAGCGACATTGTGTGGACTTGCCAAGGTCTACACGAAATGTTTACACCTCTCTGGAATACAGGCTTAGAAGCATTTTTTGGGTTAAGGTCTATCTGTGGCAAAATGAAGAGAAACACTAAAGGGAATCATAAAGAAAACTAGAACGGCGAAGCCGCCATGCATGGCTCTCTGTCGAAGGCGGGAAGGGAGGCTGAAGGTAGGGTTGGGGATGGGCATGATGGAAGGGGATCAGGATTCAGGATGATGTGCCAATGGACCGATCCAGTAAGCCCCGCCCACTGCGCACGTGGGCAAATTAACACGTGCTTCTCTCCAATGCCACACTGCATTTTCCTGCCGCGCTCATCATACGCGCGTGAACGCATGTCGGACTTTTGTGTACGCATGTCGGACATAAATCACGGCAGTGATTGGTCAGAATACCATGGGGCGGTGCTTACTGGATCGGTCCATTAGGTGTAGGGGTCAGTTTTTAAATGCCAACAAAAAAGTCAACACATGTCCTTTCAAATACACGGGTACATGGGATAGCTGTCATCGTGTTATGGGGCCGTTTTCCATAGTTAGGATAATTCGGACCTAGTTGTTGGGACTTTTTGCAGCCCCTACAGCGTATTTGGTCCCCATATTACCATGGGAGAACTTGTGTGTAGTCCCCTCAAATGAGGAATAATAATGGTTATATTCATGTAGTCACACCACCATCACCACACCCCAAAACCTTACCCCTTCCCCGCCCCCTACCCACACCCACCCATCCTCCCCTAACCATCCCCACCCCAATCCATATCTCCCTACCCCTCCCCTACCCCAAAATAACCACGCGCTCCATTCTCCCCTACTCATACCCACCCATACATCACCACCCACCCCAACCTCTACTCCAATCTCATATCCCACCCCTCCCCACCCTCCCCTAACCCAACCCTACACCCACCTACCCCACCCCCTACCCATCCCCACCCACCCATACACCCAAACCCATGCCCCTACTCCAACCCCTATCCCATCTTCCACCCTTCCCCACACATCCCTACCCCACCCTTACTCCCACCCCATAAAACCAAAAGATCAAACCAGAAGCACATGCCCATACACACTAATGCTCCCCCAAAATTACACACATAAAATGTGTGTGGGGGGGGGGGGGCAGAGGGGTCAGTCTGCCCCCCCCCTGCGGATTTTTGTCACAATTTATTTTGTTCAGAAATTATTTCAATAAATGGCTGAAGAGTTTTGACATCAATCCCAAAAACGAACCCCCCCCCCTCAAAAAGCATTACAATGCGCCGTGAAAATGGAAAAATAATTTTTGCAGTATGCATAATAATGGTCATTTTTTGAAGAGCGCCCCCACGCTTTTGGATTTTGTAAACGGAAGCCAAGTGTCCAGAGCAAAAAAACAAAACATGTCTACATTTCGGCGCGGATGTGCGGTTGCCCCCCCCCCCCTCCCCAGGATGCGCTACTGTATATGTACACCGTACATGTAACAATTAAAAACTTTACCATATTCTTGAATTGCAATTCCTCAATAAAATCATAAAATTTACTGCAATGAAATGAACCTAATAAGAAGTTATAGAGATGATACATGTAAACTGCATTTCCTTTTTTTTTACCAAATTAGCTAGAACCCAAAACTTCAACATTGTAATCTGAATGCGGACGGCCGGGCGCCCATCCCAGCCAGATGGACTTCCGAGGTACCTCCATTGTTGGTTGTCCCATTGTCCCTATTTCTAAAGATTTCGTTGCGGGGTACCCTTTTTTTCTAAAGATTTTTTTTTTTGTGGGGTACCTCGAACAAAGGACGGGTATCCCACAAGTGGTCCATGGTAAGGTTGTCTGGGCGCCCGGTCGGACGGACGGAGAGACGGACGGAAATTGGTATTACATAGGTTTGAATCTGCTTCGCAGCTCGCCAAAAAAAGTGTTCACATACACAGTGTGAGTAAAATTAGGGGTTTTTTTCACAGATTTTTCTTAACTACACGAAAACAAAGAAATATACACACCCATAATGGAATGTGTATCCCTGTAGAGTCATTTCTTTGTTCTCGTGTACTAAAGTTTTCGAGTTTGAAAGTGTAGTTTCAAAATGCTCCTATTTTACTCAGAATTAATTTCCTGGGCTAAAATTCGGACCTAATATCCCTTACATAACATACTTCAATTTGTGACTAATCAACACACCTTGGAAATTCCTACTTTTTTTTAGTAAATCCATATATGGATTTCACGGTGATAACCTTGTGGAGACGTATTAGAAATTGCCCTGTGGAGACGAATGCAATCTCTTGTTCCCTACTGTGCTCATGTCCCCACAGGGTACCGTGCACCAGATCACCAGGTATGTAACGTAAACTTGGGTGTGTGTCGTAGGTGACATGTTTAGTTAAGTTTCAATACCTATTCACTTAAGTTAACCGTGCGTTCATATGAGCCAAAAACCGAATTCTTTCAGTTTCGCCACTTTGGCATCGTGGCCTAAGATGTAAGTCAGATGCAAAACGGTCGTGTCACCGTGCGCCTCTCTCCAACCTGCTTGTAGAAAATACTTCCTTCCGTCCGGGTAGTTGGTCTCATTAAGTGTCTTTATTTTCAGCTTCGGGAATAGCTTCCCCGAGATCAACGGGTTCATGATTTCTTGGTCCCCACTCTTTTTAATTTTTTTTTTGTCCAACAAACGCAGCCATTCCGTAACGAAACGTAAGGTGTTCTCCGTTGGTCGGTAGTAAGCAAAACCGGCACAGAAGATCGTTTTGTTCACGTCTTCGTTGTGCATAGCGATATCAAAGCTCTCTTGAAAGTCCTTGAATGGGTCTTTAAACCAAAAGGTATCTGAGTCGACGAAGAGGACATCGTAGCCTTTCTTGAGGAGGTCGAGAACGTACCGCGGACGACGACGTACAAGTCGATTGTACTTTCGCGAGTGTAGCTTTAGGCTCTTCGATACAGTTACGCCAATGGGGGTTCTCTGGACGTGGAGTCCCGGTTGTGACTGGATTCTCTGGGTCAGGCGTTGATAAGACGGCTCATCTTCGGCAATGACCGTGATGTTGGGGCAGGCCCGGGTCCGCTTGATGCTCTCCAGCATGTTTTCCGTCACGTCCAGGTAGCCAGCGTTGGTCGTGGTTAGCACAACTGTGGCCGATCGTCTCTCAATGTCGGCCTGGGTGCATGTACTGTTTGCAGACCATGAGTTGTTGCTGCGCGGTATCACCGCGTGCCCCGCCAACGATGCACTAACGCCAGCAGCAGGTCTGGGAACGGTCAACCTGCTGCGTAAGTTCAAGCCTTCTATGTCGTTTAGCTCCCTGTGGTTGCCCATCAGCTGGAGATAGAAAACCGAGGAGGAAAATAGTGACTTCTATGATTAAAGTGCCATCTTGAAAGAAGGAAATCAAACGTCAGGCTTTCTCAAGTCTCAAGACCCTCCGTTTAATTAAAGATTTCGCGCCCTGGGCCGATTTATTTGAAATAGGGGTGGCTATTTGTGTTACAGTCAATACGTGACTTTTTAATGCACACCATTTTGCTAAAAATGAGACATCTTTTTGCCGAGTGAAGGAAAGATATAATAAATGAAGTAGAATTATTTTTCAAAAAGTATTGTAACCTCTCGAAAGTGCAGCTCAGTTGATAGGCCTATACTTTTTTAGAAAACTTGCATGGCTGCTATTGATAATTGGCAGCCCTTCCTTTCAAAAAAATCATTAATACGTTGGACTCGCACTCTCTTGTGGTATAATACTTTGTCACTCGGCAACGGTAATTCTTATTCTCGTATATGAAACCGATTTGAAACTAAATGAAATTCGGTCAATTGGGAGCAGTATTTAAAGAGTCGTTTTTTATTGTCAAGATGGTTTGGTCCTTACCATCGCAAGGAAATGACGGCACCGTGCAAGTAGTCGTTTCTCGGAAGTGACAGCATACTAGGCGCAAAGGTTTCACAGGATACCTGGTTACAGCCCGATAGTCCGAAGGTTCGATAGTCCGAAGGTTCTTTAGTACGAAGTCCGAAGGTTCGTTAGTCCGAAGGTTCGATAATCCGAAGGTTAGATAGTCAGAAGGGCCCATTATTCCGAAAATAGAATAAGGTTAATTAATCCGAAGGCTCAAAGTCCGGAAAGACGATAGAGTTCGATAGTCCGAATCGACAATAAGGTTCGATAGTCCGAATAGATGATAAGGTTCGATAGTCCGCGTGTACGGTAGGGTTCGATAGTCCGCATTGAGAATAAGGTTCGATAGTCCGAATGGACAGTTTCGTTAGTATGCCACTTCGGACTATCGGACCCTATCGTGATTCGGACCATCGGACCTTATTGTCGATTCGGACCATCGGACCTTACTGTTGATTCGGACCATCGGACACCCCCTTTCCTCACCTATTGCCCGGCACCCATTTACGACACATCCTCAGACCCATCCGGGGTCTCCGTGACCTTTCGCATACCTACAGCCCAAGATAACATCCAGTCTGGTACCCTGACTCTCGTGACTTCGCCGGCCGGTATTACCTCGCCGTACCTGTTCAACGAGTCCACCGAAGTGACGTACATGTTCAGTGACTAAAACAATGGCCTCGACATTTGGGTTTCGTTTTTTTTTACTCACCCCGTAGTAGAATATTTCATAATATTTTGGCACTTAATTTTGACTGTGTCTATTTTAGCAATGAACCGAGAATTTTTAATATCGTACGATCTAGTGTGGGTTAGTGTTAAGGGTTTGCGACTCATGATCATAAGATCAGGGGTTCGAATCCAACTGCCGGTCATATGTCGTGTCGTGTGTCTCTCACCACACAGGAGTATAAAGGGGCATGACCTCCGTGCGCTACCAAAAGAGGGCGCCCTTTTACCTAGCAACGACGTCCCATGGGCGGTACATTTCGCTGGTTGACGCGCACCTTCCTTGTGTGTGACGCGCGTACACCAGGGGATTTGTTCTATGTACATGTACATGCAGTGGCCGCGCACCCCCAACTGTACTTCCTTTGCCGGTGAGGGGGTACTTGTGAACGGAGCGGATTCCCTGCATTATGGGGAGTAACCTGCGATGGACTAGCGGGATATCCCGTCCAGGGAGAATTTAAATATGCTCAGTCGTTTTATGCTACTGAAACCAGAGATAAAGACCAGCCTGATGGGCCATACTGGCTTGTGACAGACTTAACTTACTACTTTCAATCTTACTTCCGAAAATGACATTTGGGTGTGTTTTTTTTTAGTAAGTTAGGCACAATCTCCACATTTTGTCTCGTGGAGATTCCTTTCAACCCAAACAAATTTTAATGAAGTTTGGCTAAGATTTGCAATGAAAACAAATGACGGGTCACAAATGAGAGAATTTCCTAATTTACGCTCGAACCCCAAACCCCACTTTAGACAACTCCATTCAGTTAACTTCTGCACAAACACTGTGACAGCTCATTGTGACAACATTAAGTACATGCACTCACCAGCATACAGCAAGCAGCCACCGAACACTACGGTAAAGGCGAAAACATGCGACCTTCTACAAAACATAGTCTAACTTCTATCGTCAAACTACTAAAAAATGACCTGAAAATGGAAGACAGATGTACAATCTCTATCCACGATGTCCAATATGGTGCCCGCGTTGATATTCTATAATGGTCACTGTGCTTGTATCCACGGGCCAGTCTCCTGTATAGACTATACACCCTACCCTAGTACTGTGCGAATGTTTTGCTTCAGTGACCCGGCCCGGTTTGAAGGCCTCACATAGGATGGGATTGTGCCGTTGATGATACAAGCAGGCAATTTGGCAAAGTCAGTTGCCGTGTCACGCGTATACTACAATCCTGGCCAAATCTTGCTGGGCCCCAAGCCCCCGGCCCCCGTTCAATGTTGTCTCTCATTGCGCGGTGTGTGCTCCATCAGCTGGAGCGCGGTGTGTGCTCCATCAGCTGGAGAGAACAACATTGACCGGGGGAGCGGGGGAGTGGGTGACCGTGGCAAGCTCAGGAAGTGTCCCAACCATTTTGGCCGGGATTGTAGCTGGTCGCATTTCTCGTCCACACAAAGTGACTGCAAGGCGTCAGAAAATTCGCGATTTTCATGCCAAACCACAACACATCCATGCGAACAAAGCTGTTTTAGATACCGGTAGTAAAATACCTACTACATACATCAAGTCCGTGGAACGAGGCCTTTTTTTTTCTCGCTCGCCTGGTTCACCAAACTTTATAAAACTCCACAGACATGTAGATTATGGTGTACCCTATCGAAAAAACAACACTTTGTTTCCCGATCCACAGTTTGTTTAGGAATGAGAAAATACGGATAAAAACGCCGAAAGTTCTACATGAAAAAAAAAAAAAAATAAGAAACAGCGCCCTCTATTGACCGTCAGAAACCTTATCACACGCACAGGCCGTACGGGGGCCGAGTTCGGGCGGTCTGTTCTTGACGCGAGAATAATTTTTTTATTGTTCTGGCACTCGAACGGAGGGAACACAGCCCACGAACACTGCACTCAGAACATGATCACACACCGCCTATCCGTCGGGGTTTGCAAGAACGATGCCCGTGTCAAGAACAAGACCCACCCATAGAGCTATATTAAATTTAATATAGCTCTATGGATCGCCCGAACTCGGCCAACAAAACATGAATCGGTTCTTAAAACAATATTCAAAATATTAAACACGGCCAAGCGGTTTCAGCTGAAACAAAAACATTGCAGTTGTAAGGCCCCCCCCCCAAAAAAAATACTCGGTCTCTGGTCAGACCAAAGTTCCGGAATTGATGCGGCGACGCGGCTTCTTTTTTTTTTAAGCTTGGATTGTACAGACAAGGTGGGGTACTATTTCGCTTTTTTTTTGGTGTCTTCGTGTACATTGGGGTCCTGCATAATTTGCCTTAGTGCGCTCAATCATTTGCCTTGGTGCAATTTCCAATTCCTTGGTGCTCTTTGTTAAAAAAAAATTGAGAAGGTGCGGCAATAGAGGGCGCTGTTGGAGCTACCGCGGAACATTTTGGAGGAAAAAAAAAAAGATTGACGCGCATGGTTAAAATCGACGCGCGTGCTGACCAGAGACCGATTATTTTTTTGTTGGCCTAATGCTGCCACTCAAAGCTTCGAATAGGGGAACATAAATTGATTTTCTCTTAAAAAAAGATTGAAAACAGAAAGTGGGTCCTTCAATTTGATGAGGCTCTTAACATGTTACACAACAATCATGTAATCGGTCTGTGATCGGTCAGATGAAAATAAACGAGTACTGCTCATTCAGTAGATTGAACAAACTTATGTCATCTTAATACCATTCTTCTTGTGTGGGCACAAACTGTGCAAGTTTAAATTGCCCCCCCCCCCCCTCCCCACCACCACCACCACACAAAAATAAATAAATAAATGATATAAAATTAGATTACATTTTATTTGCATTTCTTTTGGTGACACTTAAACCACATTGTGCCTGGAATAAAAAATACCGAAACTGTATTTGTAGTTATTGCAAAAAGTGTAATCAAAAGTAAAATCAACCTAAGTCATGTTTGAGAGCTTGAAATCATTTTTGGGTGGATTGTTTAATAAGATGCTTCAACTGATCTGGTACATGTATATACATGTAATCCCTTTATAAAATTCTGCGTCACTGCTATTGAAAAGAGGGGAAAGTCCGCATCTGCTAAAAAAGTTCAATTATGGCCATTTGTCTTTTCGATAAACCTTCCGCCCCCCCCCCAAAAAAAAACACAAAAAAAACCAGGAGAACTGAAAGATGTTACCCTGAGATTCTCATCAGGGGTACTCTTTATTAACTATACAATCAATGTTTATGTAACTAATACATAACATTCGATCTTAAAACTTGATCATTTTAAAGGGAATGTACATCATTGGCTTTTGTTGTAATTTTCATAAATGAACTATTTGAGGGGTTAGTATAATAGATCAAATATTGTTTAACTGACATGTTTGAAGTTTCGTGTTCGAAAATGCTTGAAAAACCAAGAAAAACAAAAATGTTTAAGTAGTCTGGTTCCCTGACTCCACTAAAGATAAAATGGATCAATTTATAGATGCCGGAAAATTGTAAGGTAAGGGAACCAGTCTAGCTGACCTGCACCCGTTCATGAACATGTAACCAATAGCAAACAAAATGTGGACTGAAAAAATTGTAAATTTGGAGCAGTAGTTGAAAAATAGCTAGGTTTTTCCAACGGTGGTCGGTCGACCACCGTTGGAAACGTATACAAAAATACCATTTTCTTGATAATTTCTTGACACCAGGTACCATAATTTTACAGGATGCTTTAGACTGTCATTTATCAACATCCTAGTAAGGTATTTCGTAAAAACTTGGTAGTTTTATTTTTTGATGTTTGCAAATGTTGTTTATCCCTTTAAGTTGAACATATATATATATATATATAAACTGTGTACTGCAGCTGCGGTAGACGGATTTGACATCCCGCAGCCGCAATCAATCCTTCACATCGGTCTCCGGCCACCTGGTCTTGTCGTGGGCGAGTTGCCGTAGGCAATGGAGTTGTTTCGCAGTGCGGAGGGGTCATACATACATACATACTGTAAGAGAAAGGGTTTGGCATCGTGATGAGAACAAAATCTAGTATATGCATGTACCCTTACAAAAAAAACCAATGGTATACCAATGAAAATTACCATTCACTTTACCATTGAGTGAGACAATGGTTTTCCAATGGTAATTACCATTGAACTGACCATAGATTTATTCCATTGATTTACCATTGATTACCCCTGATTACCATTGCAATGGCGTTTTGGAACGCTACCATTGGAATATTCTTGAGTTTACCATTTGTACCACTGATAATACCATTGGATTCATTGAATGGTATACCATTGATTAAACCATTGGTTCCACTCAATGGTATACCATTGAATGGAACTAAGGTTCCACTCAATGTATCCCTTACAAAAATGTCCCATGGCGAAGCCATGAGATCTCCATGGAACCCCATGGGAAACCCATCGGAATCAAAGGGATACACATGGTGGTCTCTTAAAACACCATAAAGATCTCTTAAAATACCATTGTGTCGCATGGGAGCACCATGGACAGCTCAAGAAACGCCATGGTGCCCCATGGGAACACCATGAGCAGCTACTGTAAGCCCATGGCACCACCATGTGGTCTCATGGTGGTCTCTTTGAATACCATGGTGGTCTCTTAAAACACCATGTTGGCCCATCTGAATGCCATGCATAGTCAAAGTAACGCCATATGTGTCACGTGGGAACACCATGGACAGCTATTGTAGCACCATGGCACCACCATGAGGTTTCAAAACCACCATGAAAGCATCACCATGAAATGTTGGGGTGACCACCATGAAGGCCATGGGAATGCTTTTCTACTCAACGGATATGCGCGCATGGGGAAATACCATGGTGATAAACACCATGGAATCGATGAACACCATATGGAGATGAACCGTATGGGGATGAACACCATGGGGATGAACACCATTATGGGGATGAACACCATGGAGATGAATACCATGGGGATGAACACCATGGGGATGAACACCATGAAGATGAACACCATGGAGATGAACAATATGGGAACACCATGAGACCTTTTTTGAAGAAATGTGCCAATTATGAATGGTCTAATTGCATTTTTTTGAATTTTGCTATTAATAACTTAAGTCAAATGAAGAATGCAGTCTATTTTTATGGGGAGATTTGGCACATAAAAATACTGTGGATAATTTTAATTCATGTATTATTATTAAAAACAATTTATTATCAAAAATAATTAGGATACTGTGATTTTATGGTACAACTTTTAAAGTGGTGTGGAAGCCGGATGTAACCTTTTTGTTATAAAGTGCTTCGACACTCCCCTAATTGCCGTACGTGGGACAAACACCTGCGGAGTCCCATAATGGCCACTCGATGTGTGAATATAATCGACATGGGATAAAACCACACTGCAGATATTGGTTGCTGCTACATGGAAAGGTACTGTGGAAATATAATAAGGTATATATTCTGAAACAAGCCACGGGAAAACCCCATGGTGAAAAAGTCACATGGGGTTAATTCCATGGGAAAAGTTAATTAAGTTTCAATACCTATTCACTTATGGACAATTAGGCACAAAATATGTACATAACCGTGCGTTCATAGGAACCAAAAACCGAATTCTTTCAATTTCGCCACTTTCGCATCGTGGCCGTAAATGAAACTCAGATGCAAAACGGTCGTGTCACTGTGCGCCTCTCTCCAACCCGCTTGTCGAAAATACTTCTTCCCATCCGGGTAGTTGGTCTCATTAAGTGTCTTTATTTTCAGCTGCGGGATTAGCTTCCTCGAGATTAACTTGTTCATGGTCGTTTGTTCACCGGTTTTTGGTTGTTTTTTCTTGTCCAACAAACGCAACCATTCCGTAACGAGACGTAAAGTATTCTCCGTTGGTCGGTAGTAGGCAAAACCAACACAAAACTCTGCTATGTTTACTTTCTGGTTGTGCATAGCGACATCAAAGCTCTCTTGAAAGTCTTTGAATGGGTCTTTAAACCAAACGTTATCTGAGTCGAGGAAGAGGACATCGTAGCCTTTCTTGAGGAGGTCAAGAATATACTGCGGGCGACGACGTACAAGTCGATTGAAGTCTCGCGAGTGCAGCTTTGTGCTCTTCCATACAGTGGCAACTAAGGGTGATCTCTGGACGTGGAGTCCCGGTTGTGACTGGATTCTCTGGGTCAGGCGTTGATAAGACGGCTCATCTTCGGCAATGACTGTGATGTTGGGGCAGGCCCGGGTCCGCTTGATGCTCTCCAGCATGTTTTCCGTCACGTCCAGGTAGCCAGCGTTGGTCGTGGTTAGCACGACTGTGGCCGATCGTCTCTCAATGTCGGCCTGGGTGCATGCACTGTTTGCAGACCATGAGTTGTTGCTGCTCGGTATCACCGCGTGCCCCGCCAACGATGCACTAACGCCAGCAGCAGGTCTGGGAACGGTCAACCTGCTGCGTAAGCTCAAGCCTTCTATGTCGTTTAGCTCCCTGTGGTTGCCCATCAGCTCGAGATAGAAAACTGAGGAGGAAAATAGTGACTTCTAATGGATTATACCATCTTGAAAGGAGGAAATCAAACGTCAGGCTTTCAAAATCCACAAGGCAAATAATTTTATCAAAGATATTGCACCCTGGGGCCGATTTATTTGAAATGGGGTGACTCATTTTGGACACCATTTGCAACTAAAAAAGAGACATATTGTAACAATCCGATCCCTTGTGTCGATCCCTTGTCCACGGTGGAGCCGTGCTAGCGGCCCCGCTGCCAGCTGACTGGGACCGCCGTTACAATATTATTGCCGATTCAAGGAAAGATGTTATAAATGAAGCATAATTATGTTTAATTGCAGCTCAGTTAATGTACTTTAAAAAAAAAAATGTTCAAATGCATGGTTTCTGTTGAAAGCTCTTCCTTTCAAAATGTTCACTACACATGGTGAGTAAAAAAGCGAAACCCACATGTCGGGCCCATAGTTTTAGTAAAGTGAAGTGCTGCATGTAGCACTTTCAAAGTATAGTATATGAAAGCCCAATTCATAAGGTTTTTTTTAATACAAGAATCATTCAAATCACTCATGTAATTTTCAAGTTACGGAATTTTAAACACAACCACCGTTTTAAAGTTCTGTCCACGGATCACAAAAAGGCAAGTATTGTTTCAGCAAAACGAAAACAAATCACATAGCGATGTGTGTGTGTACATTGTTTTCGTTTTGCTGAAAGAACGCTCACTTTTTTGTGATCCGTGGACAGAACTTTCAGTAATGGTTGTGTTTAAAATTCCGTAACTTGCAAAGAACATAAGTGATTTGAATGATTCTTGTACTAAAAGAAAGCTTATGAATTGGGCTTTCATAACCCATATTTTGAAAGCGCTCAATGCAGAATTTCACTAAAACAATAGTCCAAGCGTTTGGGTTTCGTGTATTTTTTTAACTCACCCTGTATACCGGTAATACGTTTTGACTTACTTCCTCTTATGATCCCAAATTGTCGCTCTGCAAAGTAATTCCTAATCTCGTATATGAAACCGATTGCAAACTAAAAGTCAGGTTGGCGTAGCGGTACTTTCCTCACCTTCCACCGCGGTGACCCGGATTCGATTCCTGCCTGGTCCAATATGTGGATTGGGTTTTCAGTCCCTGCCTGATTCTGCTGGTTTTCCCTAGAATATCATTCTACGGTTTTCCGCCCACCACTAACACTGTCATTTCTACTCATTGTCTCCTCTCTACAGGTTTTTCCAGGCTTGCAAGCTACATGTGCCTGGGTTGATCATTACCAGATATGATTAGTAATAATAATAAAATTAAATTCGGTCAGTCCATTTTGTCAATGAACTAAGATTTTTAATATCGTACGATGATCTTACGTCAGGAAAGGCCTCTTGGGTTTTGGGTGTTTTTTTTGCTTTTTTAATTCAGTGAGCACAATTACCCTTGTTGCATGGTTATTCCTTTCATAACAAACACATTTTAATGGAGTTTGGCTAAGATTGATTTTGCAATGAAAACAAAATGACGATGTTACTTAATGACAGAAGTAATTGTTGCATTTGCGTCAAGTTCGGTCCCTGGCCTAGACCCACTGCGCCTCTGCACAGAGTTCTATTTCACTTTCAATTTCAATTAAGTTTTTATTTCATAACTCCTATAATGAACACAAATAAAGTACGTAACCTAATGGTAGATAAACAAAACATAAAAGTAAATGACAAAGATAAATAACAAAGATACAACTCTTGTCAAGTCCAACTTCTGCACATTGAAAACTTGTGAAGTACAAAATGTACTCACCAACATACACCAGCAAGCAGCAACCGGACACTAAGGTAAAGGCGAAGGTATGTGACCTCTTAAAGGACATGGTTCACTCTATCGTCAATCTACTAACAAGTGACATGAAATATAAGACAGATATGTACACTCTGTCTGCCACTCTGGTTTGGCCGTGTAATACCCTGAACTGCGCCTGCGATTGACGAGCGTTGACGTTTTTGTTCCCGTTCATGGCTGAATATGCCTATTGTTAAGCAGGTCGATCAGTCTGTACATATGATTCTACCTCACCGTTACCTCCAATCGGAATCACGCGAGATTGTATAATTGTCTGGTTAACTGAGGTATGCCACACATTTAAAGGACAAAAGAAAGCAGAAACGGGCCTGCCTATATAACCGGCCGTTTCGTGCTCATTCATCAGTGTATTTCTGGTGTTCAGTATCGCCGGTAGTGCGGATACTTTTGGGTATTTATACCACACATCGCCTCTGGACCACGGTTCGTGGCCACACAGCTTTGCCAACATGGCAGATGAGGTCGTAATTCATGTAGATCCGTCTGAAAGCGAGTGCTTTTTCACACAGCTAGAAGAAGACATATCTGGTCTCACGCAACAAACCGCAGCAAGCGTTGTGCCTACTCCAGTAAAAGAAAAACCAAGCGCAAAAATGTCGACTCTGCTGCAACGCAAAGCGTAAGTAACCGCGGTGCTAGCACTTCGAAAGCAGCTGGTCAATCTGATTTGCACGAAACAGTAGCAAACTTGCAAAAAACAGTAGCCACGCTTGCTGAAGCTATTGCGCAGCGACCCACACCCGCTCCGCGCTATGATGCATTTTATGATCATGATATATCCGACTTGACCTCAAGAGGCAATTTCGTACCCGAAAGGGGCGAGAATTATGAGAATGATAATATCGTACCCGAAGGGGGCGACAGTCTTTGTGATGGCGATCTAGATAGCCTTCTGAATATTCTAGAAGAGAAAAATGATGATTTGTTATCTGAAATGGCGACCCTCGTCGAGGGCGACGATAAAGTTGGACCAGCAATTAATGAAAAGCTTGCTGGAACCATTAATGCATTGGCTAGAGGCAAAATTGCTCCTGAGAAATTGGAAGAGAAAGTCAAACAATATGACAAACCAAAAAACTGCCCGAATCTCAGCCTAACAAAAGTCAACCCTGAAATATGGGCATTTTTGAAACCTGCGACCCGTGCACGGGACGTAAAATGGCAAAAAGTACAGGGCTACATTATGCATGCACTGACCGCCATCACAATGACCACAGATAAGCTGTTGAATGCTCGAAATTCCAAAGATCAGCCTAATCTCGATACGCCTGAACTCATCCGAATGCTGGTAGATGCAGTAGCCATGCTTGGCGCTGGTAATGCACAATTGAATTATCGGAGACGAGATCTTATCCGTCCCGACTTGAGCCAAAAATACGCACCGTTGTGCTCTTCGCAAACCCAATGCACATCATTTTTATTTGGTGATGATCTGGTACAGGCTTGTAAGGCCATCCAAGAAACCAACAAGCTAGGTTCCAAGGTTCACGGGTTTGACACTGGCGGTGCAAACCGTGGTCGTAGACGTGGCTTTAATCGTGGCTTCAATCGAAGCACGCATTACCCTTCGGGGGACTATCGGTATTATGGCCGCCAGCAGCGACAACCATTTTACCGAAGGGGCCGACGACCCTACATGCAACAGAGCCAAGCACGGCCAACTTCAGCTTACGTGACACAGGACACGTCAAGCGGAAAACAGAAGCAATCACCATAAGCCAACCACCATTCAAGAGACTGGCAAGTGGCGAAGTGAGTAAGTGTCATAATGATAATATTGCCATTGCAGGAAGGCTAAGATATTTCGCCTCCACATGGAAAACTATTACCTCAGATACATGGATTTTGGACTGTATCTCCCATTGTCACATCGAATTCACAGAAATTCCTTTTCAAAAAGAGGCTCCAAAACCTATTCTCTTTTCAGAATCAGAATCATTGATAATAGATGATGTGGTAAAGACGTTGCTTGACTAGGGTGCAATCAAACAGGCTCATCCCGGTAATGGGGAATTTGTCTCAAATATTTTTCTTCGACCAAAGAAAGATGGTTCGATGAGACCAATCATTAACTTGAAAAGGTTAAATACATTCGTGAAATACCACCATTTCAAAATGGAGACTTTTGAATACACACTGACGCTTATCCGTCAAGATTGCTACTTGGCATCCATTGATCTAAAAGATGCCTACTTTACTATCCCTATAGCAAACGAACATCAAAAATATTTGTGTTTTGAGTGGAAAGACAAGTTATGGCAGTTTACTTGCTTATGTTTTGGCCTTGCAAGTGCACCACGAATATTCACCAAAGTCATGAAGCCTGTAGTGGCAACATTGCGTAACATGGGTTACATTTCGGCCAATTACATTGATGACTCCCTCCTTATTG
Source organism: Patiria pectinifera (assembly GCA_029964075.1). Taxonomy (NCBI): domain Eukaryota; kingdom Metazoa; phylum Echinodermata; class Asteroidea; order Valvatida; family Asterinidae; genus Patiria; species Patiria pectinifera. The sequence continues at coordinate 18,296,010 of CM057148.1, read as the reverse complement.
GCGATTCAAAAGACGAATGCTCCAAAAATGTCGAGGCAAGGTGTTCACTCGTAGAGAATTTGGGGTTCGTTATTAATGAAAAGAAATCACACAAAAAGCCCACTCAAGTCCTTGAATACTTGGGATTTGTTATCGACACAATAGAAATGTCTGTGCGATTACCAGCCGGGAAAGCTTCTTCTATTGTTGAAGCATGCACCCATTTGTTAAATCAGCAACGTCCAACCATTCATCTTGTTGCTCAAGTTATTGGGAAACTAATATCTTGTTTTCCGGCAGTGCCTCTTGGCCCCCTCTATTATAGAAGCCTTGAAATGGCGAAAGACGAAGCACTCAGAATAAATGATGGCAATTTTTCAGGGTACATGATCGTGCCTCAAGAGGCAATACACGATTTACAATGGTGGATTAAAAATGGGTGTTCCTCATTCAGAAATATCAATGCACGGGTGTGTGATATGCAAATTCAGACTGATACCTCGCCCACTGGTTGGGGAGCCACATGCCCTATGATAAATCTATGTACAAACGGAGGGTGGACATCCCACGAATCCAAAATGCATATCAATTTTTTGGAACTTTCGGCAGTGTTTTATGCTCTGAAGTCCTTCCTCCCTTATTTAAGGGGGAAAGTTGTTTTAATCGAACTCGATAATACAACTGCAGAATCATACATAAACCACATGGGTGGCTGTAAATCCAGTGAACTTAACGATTTGGCAAGAGAGTTATGGTTTTGGTGTTTGCAATACGACATTTGGCCAGTTGCTTGCCATCTTCCTGGCAAATTGAATATAGATGCTGATTATCTATCTTGGTCATTCAATGAAAATTTGGAATGGAAACTCAATGAGTATGTTTTTCAACGGGTATTATCAGTGCTGGAAATCCAACCAACTGTTGATATGTTCGGCTCTCGAATAAATTATCAATTCAAACCATTTGTATCATGGCACCCAGACCCTGAGGCTTCATCATGCAATGCTTTCTCTGGTTTGTGGAACAATGAAATTGCTTATTGTTTTCCCCCATTTGCTCTCATTGACAGAGTCATACAGAAGGTAGAGAGAGACCAGGCGACAATCATTTTGATTTTTCCACATTGGACAACCCAGACGTGGTTTCCGAGACTGCTGCGTGTTCTCACCAGGACACCCGTCATCCTTCCCATGATCGGCGATCTGCTGTATCTTCCTCAAAGACCAGAACAGCAACATCCTCTACAAGATCGTCTAGCGCTGTGTGCTGGACTGCTGTCAGGAGATCGCTCAGCTCAAGAGGACTATCACGCAGAACTATCGACATCATTATCGAGGCATGGAAACCGAGCACGAGGAAGCAGTACTGCTCAGCAATCACGAAGTGGATACACTTCTGTTTTGAACGGTCTATTAATCCAATTCATGCATCTGCAGCACAAGCGCTTGAGTTTTTGACTGTATTATTTCATAATGGTGCCGAATATAGTACTATAAACACAGCACGCAGTGCTCTCTCCTCGCTCTTATGGTCAACTGATGACACTGCATTGAAATTTGGTACTAATCCATTAGTCACAAGATTTATGCGGGGAATTTTTAACCTAAGGCCCCAGCTACCTAGATATTCCCATACATGGGACGTCAATATTTTGTTAAGATATATTGCCCAGTTAGAACCTATCGAATCAGTTAGTCTAAAACACCTGACATATAAACTGGTATGTTTGTGCGCTGTTACAACAGGGCAGCGGGCGCAAACGCTGTCACTTTTTCGAACTAGCAATATGATTGTTGATAATGGTTCCATTAAATTAATGATAACTGATCCTATTAAAACTTCTCAACCTGGTAGACTGCAACCAGTCGTTACTTTATCACCATTTTTTGAAGACAAAACCTTGTGTGTAGTAAGAACCCTTTCAATGTACATAAAACGCACTAAAACGCATCGGAGTAAGAAAACAAAGTTATTTTTGAGTTATGTCCCTCCGTTTAAGGAGGTTTGTACAGCAACTTATCGAGATGGTTGAAACAGTCACTTAAAGATGCAGGAATCGATACAGCAGTGTTTAAAGCGCACAGTGTGCGTGCAGCATCTACCTCAGCAGCGGTGGACAAGGGAGTGCCAATAGACACGATTTTGAGAACGGCTGGTTGGACCAACGCATCCACCTTCGCGAAGTTCTACCATAGAACTTGCACTGACAAACGAGATGAAAAGACATTTGCAGATAGTGTGTTAAAAACTGACAAACAAAAATAAAAACAGTTTGTGTATCTGTTATTTATATTTTCGCTACGATTAAGTATAATTTTGCATTGTAACTGGAAGATAATGTATTTTGGATAGAGAACAGTAACAGGATGACCTATTATTATGGAGCAGATGTCCATACATAAATTTTGAAGTTTGTTCAAGGCTCTTGTGTCTTTTAAGAATAATTATGAAATCTGTTCTTTTACTTGTGAGTATTACACTGGCTAGCTTTGAAGTCTCACGTGATTCCGATTGGAGGTAATGGTGAGGTAGAATTCCCCAATTAAACGAACGAAGTGAAGTTCGATTGGGATTCTACCAATCCATTACCGGAATGAGGAGTCACGTGACGCCCTCCCTTTAGTAGGAGTTCCCAACCCTTCATAATTTTGGGTACAGCCAGCGTAATAAACGCTACTTTGAATAACTGATGAATGAGCACGAAACGGCCGGTTATATAGGCAGGCCCGTTTCTGCTTTCTTTTGTCCTTTAAATGTGTGGCATACCTCAGTTAACCAGACAATACAATCTCACGTGACTCCTCATTCCGGTAATGGATTGGTAGAATCCCAATCGAACTTCACTTCGTTCGTTTAATTGGGGAATTATATGACACCATGCGTGCATGTCCGCTGACCTCCACCGTGCAATTTCTATAGATGAATACGTCTCCACAAGGTTTTCCCGAAATAGATATATGGGTTTTACTCAACAACTAGGAATTTCCAAGGTATGTTGATCCGTCGCAAATGGTAGAGTTTTAGAAAGGGGATATTAAGTCCGAATATCAGCCAAGGAAACTAATTCTGGTTAAAATAAGAGCATTTTGAAATTGTACTTTCAAACTCGAAAACTTTAGTAGACGAGAACAAAGGAGTCATTTGTATCCACAAGGATACAAATTTTAGTATGGGTGGTGTTGTCGATAGCTACGTTCGTGTGCGTGGGTGGGTGCCTGTGTGTGTGTTGGGGATGGGCTCGTACCGTACTTTCAATGGGAGTGCTGTTCAACTTGGTCCGAAGATCGTGAACACTACATGTATAGAATAGTATACAAGTACCCCGTGACCAAGCTGGCTCTGTGCGAACGTTGTGCCCAGGTGGACATTATTTCCAGTATAATTGTCATATTTGTTTAGTGTCACAGCGGGGGGGGGGTCACATAAATTTAATATATTTCTATTATTTATCTTTTTGGCAGTCACAGCTGGGGGGAGGTTCCCCGCCCCCTCTGCATCCGCGCCTAACTGCACTGATTTTGATAAGGTCAATTGAAATTGCTGACATATTCACACATACATGTGTATTTGCCTGCAATCGGGCACCCCTATTGTCCCTCTTTTGTTTGTACTATAACTTTTTAGAACACAAGTGGCATTTTGAAGATTAAACATGATAAATAACGGCAATCAGAGTATACAACGTTCGTTGACCTCGCAAAGGCCATCAGAGGTCAAATATGAAATGTCTACATATCTGAATATTCATATCACGGCAACAATACCCAAAATTAAGATATGGGTAATAAAAAAGTGGTGTTTTGAATAGTTAATCCTCTTATCATCTATAAATAGGATACGCAAAGTTCATTGACCCCTTGAAAGCCATCAGAGGTTAGATATACAATTCCCTACATATGAAATTCTTTTCATAAAATGAGCCACTTAACATTATGACATGGGTTTTGAAAAAGTTGAGGTTTAAGGGGTAAATCGTATAAATAACTATAAATAAAGTATACTGCGGTTAATACAAAGGTCATTGACCTCTGGAAGGCCATCAGATGTCAATTGTGAAACTTTCCGGCATTTGGTCGTTATTTCCATTGTATGAAGACTAAACACTGACTTGGCTCATATAGGAAGTGATGGTTTCAAGAACAACATGTATATGACGTCATCACACCGTAAATAAGATGTACGTGTACATAAAATGCATACTGAAATTTATCAAACCCCAATTTAAGATGCATGATCTTTTCAGATTAAAAGAAATAGTTAAACTGGAAAGGCTGAATTTCGTGATTCTTTTTCTGTTTGACGTAACAATTCACAGCTTAACTGGACAATGTCCAATGACAAAGTTGCGAGCCCGATCACCCTGCGTTTGTAACGCAACAAACGCGAATGTCCTGTTTCATCGGTAATCTGTGCAGAAGTCCTACGTAATTTGTTTGGTTTAGAAGGGCACTGACAGGAACTGAAGGTTCTTCCACGCCACCATCGAAACCATTCTCCTCTACGGGTGCAAGGCATGGACCCTCACTAGATCCCTATTGTCAAGTCCCTTGATGGGTAATATACAAGGATGATCCGGGCTGTCCTTAATGTCAGCTGGAGGACGCACGCAATTGACGAGGAGCTGTATGGTGATCTCCCCTGGGTGTCCATCAAGATCCAGGAGCGGAGAATGCGCCTCGCTGGTCACTGCTACCAGTAAACAAGGTCGAGGCCTCTCACGGCAAGCCGTCCTGGGGGAGACCAGCGAAGACGATGGTCAAGGCCCCGATGGAAGACGCAGAAGTTGACACAAAGGATCAGGAAGAGCTGACCAGCTGTATGGGCAAGCATGACGTGTGTTATGTCAGGCATGGTGCTCGTCTCAAGCCACTCCTGTTTGAGTCGACTGACTGACTGACTGACTGACCGACTCCCCGACTCCCCGACTGACATGAACTGAAACGGGGTGTGCTAGGACAAACGAGAGGGCAAACTTTCCCCTTCCATGTGTCTTAAACGGGTATCAGGCATGGTGCTCGTCTCAAGCCAAGCCTGTTTGAGTCGACTGACTGACTGACTGACTCCCCGACTGACCGACTTCTCTGACCATACCATACTTGTGGGGTGATGTTCCTTTCGGGACACATCAACCCACTATTTTAACAATAGAAAAACATCACCCCAGAAGAGGATCTTTAGAAAAAGGGATAAAAGGAACACAATGCTATCACCTCACAATTCCGTCTGGCTGGGATGTCTGACTGACACTCCGACTCACTTACCGACTGACTGACTGACTGACTGACTCCCCGACTGACTGACTGACTCCCCGACTCCCCGACTGATGACTGACTGACTGACATGAACTGAAACGGGGGTGTGCTAGGACAAACGAGAAGGCAAACTTTCCCCTTCCATGTGTCTTAAACATGGCTCCTTTCCTGACGAGAGATCATACAATAATCCTTTTTCATTGCTGTATCGATCTTTCTTTGCCAACCGTTATTTGGACTTTTTGACAATCAAGGATTGGCAAACTATGGAAGGTCAGTTTTGCAAAATCAAACAATAGCTATTAATGTTTCCAAAACATTATCATTAGATTTTTGATATACAAAATATCCAACATATTCTAATAAAAACTTGTATTAAAAAGTGCTTCTCTATTACTTAATGAAGGTTTTAATAAGCAAATTCTGGCAAAATTCGTTGCCAACCACGGCAACTGCGTTTATATTAACCAAAAACCGAATTCTTTCAATTTCGCCACTTTCGCATCGTGGTTCAAGACGAAAGTCAGATGCAAAACGGTCGTGTCACTGTGCGCCTCTCTCCATCCCGTTTGTCGAAAATACTTTTTCCCGTCCGGGTAGTTGGTCTCATTAAGTGTCTTTATTTTCAGCTTCGGGAATAGCGTCCCCGAGATCAACCGGTTCATAATTATCTGGTCCGCGGAATGTTTGTTTCTGTCCAACAAATGCACCCACTCCGTAACGAAACGTATGCTATTCTGCGTTGGTCGGTAGTAGGCAAAACCGTCACAGAAGGCTGCTACGTCTACTTTCTCGTTATGCATAGCGATGTCGAAATCCCCTTGAAAGTCTTTGAATGGGTCTCTGAACCAAAAGGTATCTGAGTCGACGAAGAGGACATCGTAGCCTTTCTCGAGGAGCTTGAGAACGTACCACGGACGACGACTTACAAGTCGATTGTAGTCTGGCGAGTGTAGCTTTAGGCTCTTCGATTCAGTGGCACCTAAGGGTGATCTCTGGACGTGGAGTCCCGGTTGGGATTGGATTCTCTGGGTCAGGCGTTGATAAGACGGCTCGTCTTCGGCAATGACCGTGATGTTGGGGCAGGCCCGGGTCCGCTTGATGCTCTCCAGCATGTTTTCCGTCACGTCGAGGAAGCCAGCGTTGGTCGTGGTTAGCACAACTGTGACCGATCGTCTCTCAATGTCAGCCGGGCTGCAAAACAAGGAAGTTGACCAAGATGCACCGATAACTGTCGATCCCTGCACGGACGCATTTCCCATTTTTCCCGTGGTAGCATTACCTTCTAGTTTTCTTTTGATGATTTGTGGACCGTTGTCGATCTTGCCAGAAGAAAGTGTGGAGTTTGCGTTGGTTCCTTGTTCATTGCCGAGTTGTATGGCGGCACCGGACGCCACCCATGACTTGTCGACGACGACTTTTGGGTAGGGACGTCGCTGCGATTGTTGTTTGCTCGATGTGTGAATAGCCACGTATCCTGAAAGAAAGAAAAAACACCTTGATGTCACAAATTTGTCAAATGATTGGGGGCTGTGTTACTTGAATTGCTGACTTGGAAGACGAATATCTTTCAACTTTCTAATCTAACAGATGTGTATTCAAGTGAAAAACAAGCCAATCACAGCTCAATCATGATACGTCGAACCACAAATTGGTAATGAGCAGCAGGGAACGGAAAATGAACAGTTTGTCACTCGACTTGAGACAAACTGACTTGCACTTCACTTATGCTTTTGGAGAAGATGGTTGTGATTATGAGAGACTTTATATCGAAACTCATTCCTAGAGAGCTAAGAGGGGAGCGACAAAATGTAGACAAGCTATAGTATCATTTTTGGAGTGATTTTGTTTACGATCTTGATGGAGGTTAGAGAATACGCGACTCCCACTCAAATGTCTTTAATACAAGAAATACGTTTTTACAAATGAAAAAAGTATTTGAATATACCAAAAATCCACCCTGGCTTAAATGCATAAATCTACAATCTGCATTGAAACCTACCGAATTATTATCAAAAGGCTTACTTTGATTAAAGATTATACTGGTACTAAACACCCCGTGACATTATCCAAATGGCTCGCTGTCATTTAGAAGAAATTAAGAAATGTAGGTGATTTCCAACTTTCAGTCAACTGACTGATTTCTGAAACTATAGAGAGTGCTGTAGATGTAATCGTGTTTCGTGATGAAAAGGTTGTGCATAGTGTTTCACTTCTTTTTTTGGGAGGAGGGGTTTAAAGGTGTAATATCCATCGAGTTGAAACTTTAACAGGTTAGTTTTTAGTATCTTCTTTTGATCTTGAGTGGTGTCATTATTGGAAAATGACCAAAATGCATGAAACAAATATGATCTTACATACCTTTAATTTATCTTAAAATTGATAACATTATTGTGCTTACCAATTCGTTTGCTTAGTAGTTGCAAAGGCAATTCGTCAGCCAAGTAGTAGGGGAGGTGGGGGTATGGGACCAAAATGGAAAATCTGCGGCCAGTCTGGACACGCCGCTCTCGATTCTAAAAAATAGTTGGAGGAAAAATATAGGGGAATCCCCCGCGGGAAATGTTTTAGAAATCTGACGTCAGGTTTGGGAGCAAAAAAGAAAAATGTGTGTCAAGTCAGGGCCTGTCGCTCTGGAGTTAAAAAAATAAATCTGTCGTCGCTAAAATGAGGTGATGTCACCACCACGTGACTTTGAAAATGTGTGAGTCACCACCACGTGACCTTGAAACGTGTTGAGGCACGAAAGAAATGTGGCGTAAACAACGTGACCTTGAAAAATGTGTGAGTCACCACCACGTGACCTTGAAACTCGGGCCCATTATCTCTCGTCTTGAAGATCCCTCACCAGCCGGTGAGTCTGATTGCTTATAAATCCAAAGTCTGCCTTCCAAAAAAAATGAGAAAAAAATATTATATTTTCTATAATAAAATGGAGAGTTATATGTTCAGACCGACCGTCAAAAGATATTCTAAATGGAACAAAGCCACGCTGCGTGATTACGTGCAGCGATATAATATACCGCACAATGAAAATGTTTCTCTTACTCGTAAAGTCTACATCGAGGGGATAAAAAATTATGAAAGTCAATTTAAAAACTTGAGGAAAAAGACACTACATGAGCTCAAACAGATTGTAGACGAACAAAATCTAAAATACGTACCGACGGGTTATAAAGGACGGTTTTTGAAAAAAGATTTAATCTCGGCGATTAAAATATACAGACAACCCGAAGACTTTACAGAGTCAGCTTTTAGAGAAACGAGAAGGTTTAGAAATTACTACAGAAACTGGGAATTAAACCCCAGACTTTATAACCACGATTTAATCAAGTTTTTTGATTCGCACAAGGAACAAATAGTCAATAAAATCAAGTCAGAATTGAGAGAGCTGAGAGGTTTAAAACTGGAGCTCACAATCAAAATAAAATACGAAAAAACCAAATCGGATGGTACGATCGAAACTATCGAAGCTATTCATTATAGCAAGCCGAAAGCCGTTTTAAATCAAAGTCAAATAAAACAGGTTTTAAAAGAAGAGATCGAAGAGCTATTTAAAAAGGATGAAAGGTATACGAATCAAGGATCGGGTTGGGTTTTAAAAAGATAATGGCGTTATACATCAACATCAACAGATATAATCCAGTGAGAGGTAGTTCTTACATAAACCTACCCGAACATCTTAAAATTAAACAGGCGATGATAAACATCAAAAACAAAGACGACGAGTGTTTGAGATGGTGTTTGAGAGCTGCTCTTGGGTTGTATACAGATAAAGTAAAAAATCAAATAAGAAATAATCCTAAATATAAAATTCATAAAGAAGAACCTGTTGTATACACCAAAGACGACGGACTCAGTTTTAAAGGCGTTGACTTTCCGACACCGGTCGATCAGATACCCAAGATAGAAAGACAAAATAATTTATCGATAAACGTATACGGTTATGAGGGTGAGATATATCCATTATACGTGTCTAAAAACTATAAACCAGAGTCACGCCCTATCGATCTGCTTTTGATTTCTAAAGGTGACAAGCATCACTATTGTTGGATAAAATATTTTACGAGGTTGATGTACGACGTTACGAAACATAAATGTAAGAAATATTTTTGTCGAAGATGTCTATGTCATTTTACCAATCAAAACAAATTAGACAGACATATCGCCGATTGTAAGGGTATAGATGCACATCCATCAAAGATTGTATTTCCGACGGGTAAACCAAAATACATAGATGGGCAACCAGGCGAAAGAGACGTACCGATATTAGAATTTAAAAACTATAGGCACAAACAAAAGCACCATTTGTCATTTATGCTGACTTTGAATCCATACTACAAACAACAACAACACCCACACAGACACTAACATCTAAACCTACTCACTCAGACAAGGAGACAAACACAAAAAAGATTAACGTTCACAAAGCTAGCGGTTATTCGCTAGTTGTCGTGCGATGCGACGGTAAAAATGTGTATCAAGAGACCTATAGAGGCAAAGACGCTTCAACTAGATTTATAACAACGCTGTTACAATTACAAAGCGATATTAATTGCATATTTGAAAAACCCCAACCCATGACATTTAACGAGCGAGCTAAAGACCATCACGATACAACAAACGCGTGTTGGATTTGCGAGAAACCAATTTATCCCAATTACTCGAGCAACTGTCAGTGCCAGAAACCCAGAGAACCCAAGACGATAAAACAAAAGAAAGAACATCAGTACAAAAATAGTAAGGGATTTATCGAGTCTAAATGTCTAGACTGCAAACAGAGCATTAATAAATTTAGAAAGGTCAGAGATCACTGCCACGTCACTGGTAAATATAGGGTGCCGCACACGCTTATTGTAACCTCAAACTACAAATTAAACCCGGTTGTACACCGATACCGGTCTTTTTTCACAATTTACAAAATTACGACGCGCATTTAATCATGCAGGGAATGACAGAATACGATAGCCAAACAGAAATACAAGTGATCGCTAAAAATTCAGAAAAGTATATTTCTTTTTCGATAGGAAATCTACGATTTTTAGACTCGTTTAGTTTTATGGCATCATCGTTGGATAAATTAGTGAAAGGTTGTCCAAAAGAGTCGTTTCATTTACTCAAAAAGCATTTTAAACATTCTGACTTGCTATTACAAAAAGGAATTTATCCCTACGAATATATGAACTCGTTTGATAAGTTTCAAGAGACCAGCCTACCACCCATCGACAAGTTTTACAGCAGACTAAAAGACGAACATATATCGCAACAAGACTATGACAGAGCTCAACGCGTGTGGAACGAGTTTAATATACAAAATCTAGGAGAATATCACGACTTGTACGTGACTACCGATACGTTATTACTTGCAGGCGTATTTGAAAACTTTAGACAAACGTGTATTACAAACTACGGGCTAGATCCAGCCAATTATTTTACCGCACCCGGATTGTCTTGGGATGCTCTATTGAAACACTCGGAAGCTAAACTCGAACTGTTGCAAGACGTCGACAAACACTTATTTTTTGAAAAAGCAAAACGAGGAGGCATATCTAGCGTGGGTGGAATGAGACATCACAAAGCCAATAATCAATATCTTGATGACTACGATTCAAACAAGCCCTCGAGTTATATCGCTTATCTGGATGCCAACAATCTGTACGGTTGGGCTATGAGTCAATATCTACCGTACAGCGATTTTAAATGGACACCCTCGAAACCGTTTACCGAAGAAAGAATATTAACGCTTAAGAAAACGTCCAACACCGGCTACTTTTTTGAAGTAGATTTAGACTATCCGTACGATCTACACGCCAAGCATAACGATTATCCCCTAGCACCCGAAAATATCGTCGTACCCCAAGCTTGGATGTCTGATTATCAAAATGAGTTATTGGATACCGAACCTAATAGCGACGTTCAAAAATTAACGTGTACGCTTAATCCAAAACAAAAATACGTGTTGCACTACGTTACGTTGCAGTCATACCTCAATCTCGGTTTGAAACTTAAAAAGGTACATCGCGTGTTAAAATTTAAACAAGCGCCTTGGATGAAATCTTACATCGATAAAAACACGCAACTCCGAACAAAAGCAACCTCTGATTTTGAGAAAGACTTTTTTAAACTCATGAATAACAGCGTGTTTGGTAAGACGATGGAAAACGTCAGAAACCGAATTGACGGTTACCTACTGAGAGACAATAACGAGAGCGATCAAGCAAAATACAAAAAAATAATTCAAAAACCGAGCTATAAAACAACAACGCCGTTTCCAGAATGTGACCTGTCGTTTGTCGAAACATATAAAACGACAACCGTGTTAAACAAACCCATTTACTGCGGAGTGAGTATCTTAGATCTCTCAAAGACTCTGATGTACGATTTTTATTACAACCGATTGAAAGACAAATACGGAGATAAAATCAGGTTGATGTATACGGATACGGACAGTCTGTTGATTGTCGTTTACACGGATGACATATACAAAGACATGCGATCTCACGGGCAACACTACGACTTTTCGAATTACAATCTGGATCACGAGTTATACGTTCCAACCAATAAGAAAGTGATCGGTAAATTTAAAGACGAGTTTGGAGGTAAGGTCATTCAAGAAGCCGTTTGCGTAAGACCCAAGATGTACTCGATTTTAACCGCTGACATCAACTTGAAAAAGGCCAAGGGGGTCACAAAATCGGTCACTGACAAAAGATTAAAACACCGACACTACTACGACTGCATCTTTAAAAATAAATCTAAAACAGAAACGATGACTCAAATTCGATCGGAAAAACACATCCTTTACACCATATCTCAAAATAAACTATCGTTGAGTCCGTTGGACACAAAGAGGTACATTTTACCGGATGGAATACACACGCTCGCTTATGGTCACCGTAATCTAGATATTAATTAGGCGGTAATTGCGTGTCCTCGGGTACGACTTGAAGCTCTTGTCTCACAAAACTCCTTTTTGGGCCGTCTTGCAGGTAATAAAGAGTAGGACCCGTCGTGACTTTTTTACCTTCAATCATTTTAAATTGACTCGTTCTTTTTTCCACGTTGAAGATGTCTACGCTCCAAATGGGATCTGTGGCTCTTCTCGCAGTTCCACCCTCTTGCTCACCCGGGTAATATAAATATCTAACCATAGCGTCTTGCGGTAATTGTTGCTCTTTTGTTTTAACGGGGTTAGCCGGCGATTGCCGGACCTGTTTTAGTTTAACCGCCTCTGACGGCGCTTTAGCTATTAATCTCGTCGTTTCATCGTTTATAGCTTTGATCACGCTGGGTAATCGCTCGACCTATTGCGTGTTTCTACTCTCGGGATTTAACATTTCTTGAGCGTACTGATGACCAAACAGTCTCTCGGCTAGCGTTCGATTAAATCTCTCTACGATACCCTGCGATCGGTGGTTTCCGGGTTCGCCTACGATAATCTCGACGTTTTTTGAGGCCATCCATTTTTGAAATGCGCCTTTAAATTCGGTACCGGCGTCTACTCTCAACGTTTTAGGGTAACTCAAAGGCGACCTCGCGTAAATCTTGACGATAGCATCTCGCGTGGAATCCGCCGTTTTAGAAACCAAGGGTTCTGCTTCGTGGTATCGACTCGCAACATCGACAACCGTCAAAGCGTATTTATAAGTCTTGCGTTTTACTTTATCCCAGGGTAGGTATAGCACATCCATTTGGTGAAAGTCGTTTGGTGTTTCAAACTCTCGCGATGTACTCGTAGGCCTGGGTACATACGCAGGACCCGGTAGATAAATTTGCCAGATCGCTTGTTTTTTAAGCCAATCTCTGATTACCTTTTTATCGATTTTTGTTTTAACGTGTAAATGGTCGACGGCACTTTCACCTCTCCAATAACCGCTCGGGCTATAATACAGTTTAGATAATGTTTGCATATTATTTAATATAAAAGACGTTTATAATAATAATATGGCTAGCGTTGCTATGATGTTAGGAGGCGCGATCGTCAACGCCTTAGCTTTTACGGGTTCAAACTTTTTATTTTCAAATCTGAAACAGAGTGACGAGGAGCGTAAGAGACACGATTTAGCGATAGAACAACTCTCAACCGCCAAAGATAAGTGGCAACGAGAACGAACGAAATATCTAGATTTTCTAAACGATCGTATCAGAAAACAAAATGCTTCTAAAGAAACATTTTCTAACGTAGACCGAGCGTTGCGTTACTACAACGAGGTGAGTGGACAATCTACCGAACTACCCGTAGGACTGCAAAACGAACCCAAACTCGAAGATTTTTACGAACCTAGCGACCAACAAATAGAAAGAGAACTGGCGTTTATCGCGGGAGGAACGCTATTGGTGGGCTTCTTGGCTTACAGATACCTTTAAATTTAAAACTCGTATAAATAAAATGAATGCGTATGGAAAAAAGCTCAATCCCAGCAGACTATTAAAAATACCCAGATCTATCAAGGGTGAGAGAAAAGAGGTGGTCATTACCCACAATCCCAGTAGTATATCGGCGGGGCAAACGCTGAGGGTCAAGTTTCCTCAATTGGGTGTAGACGACGTGATCGTACCCGGCACTTGTAAACTAGCTTTCAATTTAGAACTCGAAGGTGGAAGCGACAACAATAGAACCATTTTTGGTAATTTAGCCAGAAATTTAGTCAGCGAAATCAGCGTCAGGCTTCAAGGTCACGAAATTGTGAGTTATCGTCACGCCGACGTGTATCACAACTTTAAAGACAATTGGATCAACAGCTCGACGACTCGAAACATGGCGTACTCGGGCATAGAAAAAGAAAACGTGTCTAAACTAAGAACTGGGGCTGAAGATGCTAACGCGGGCGCCAACAACGGTAAGGATCAAGCTATCGCGGATGCCTATGGTAACAGATATTGTATTCCCCTAGACATTGACATACTGACTTCGCATCACCCTTTTTACCCCAGCGGTTTAAAACAACCTCTGACGTACGAGATAAAGTTTAACGATCACGAAAAAGTAGTCAACAGTTCAGATACGGCGGCGATGTATTCTATCTCAGACTTGTCTCTAGAATACGAAGTGGTGACCAACAGAGACCTAGCTATCACCATCAGGAATAAACACAAGGGGTTAATGCAATATCTGTTTGATAAAATCCATTCGTTAGAAGTTAGATCCGTCAACAAATCGGACACGCTTTGGAACGTCAGCGTCAATCAACCCATCAGGAGTCTCAAGGGTATTTTGTTTTTGTTTAAAGATCTCGCGGTCAAAAATCCGCAGCGATTTTACAATCCAAAAATAACCAAAACATCGGTGACCGTAGAAGGTAAACCCAATCAACTCTACAGTCAAGGCATGTTTCAGTATCAACACTGGAATGAAATCAACAAGTTCTTTGGAGACAGCGATACCGAAAGCGGGCGCGGAGTTGCTAAAGACTTAAATTTGACGGGTTTTGACCTCGGAGACTACCTAAAAGACAAGTACGGTCTGTGGCTCGATTTTAGAAGTAACGACGACAATTCCGCTCACGGATCCGGTAGGAAACTCGGAGACGGAGGAGGCATCAACATTCAATTTAACAGAGAAGCCGAAAGTCAAGGTGACCTCACGATGTACGTATTTTTAGTCATGGATGCTCAATTGAACTTGGAAGACGGAAATTTTAAATCTCTGTTAAGTTAAAATGACACAACCGCATTGCGCTTTAATCGTCGGCAAAACAAATTCGGGCAAAACCAAATGGATTTTGGATCTGTTAGAGTCAGACTATAAAAATACATTTGAAGCGATAGTCATCATTTGCCCTACCATATTTAAAAACAAAACGTACATCGAAAGAAAGTGGATTCAAGCAGATCCCGAGGTATACCTCTGCGATCCGGAATTGTACAAGATGACGCTCAACGAAGCGATCGATTTTTACAGGAAAATATTCGAAGGTGTTGCCACGTTGTTTATCGTGGACGATTGCTCTTCGGATCAAGAGATTAAATATCGTAAAAAGACGTGCGCTTTAAGCAAGATGGCATTTAGCGGAAGACACGTAAATCACAGCTGTTGGTTACTGACCCAAAAGTACAACAGCGTTTTAAAAGATTATAGAGAAAACACGGCTTGGTTGGCATTATTTTACTGCAAAGATAAAACATCGTTTGATCAAGCGTTAGACGAAAATGACGTCGTACCCATTGAACAACGAGATTATATGAAACGACGTTTGAGAGATGTGAAATATAGTAAATTGGTCGTATACACCGAACCTCCAGTTAGTTACGAGCTACTTGAGTAGGTCAATAACATAGCTCATCAACAAATAGGACCTAGCTCATCAACAAATAGGACCTAGCTCATCAACAAATAGGACCTAGCTCATCAACAAATATGACCTAGCTCATCAACAAATAGGACCTAGCTCGTCAACAAATAGGACCTAGCTCATCAACAAATAGGACCTAGTTGAGTAGCAACCTATTTAACAAGCTACACGTGTATTACAATTTGTTAATCAACAAACGTCAACAAAATACATTTTGTTGTAAGTAAATGATAGCAATATTCGAGTATTTGCAGTTTTTGGCTATTATCATCATATCACTTAATTTATCGCTTTACACCTACGAATACCTTCGCTTTTGTAACAAGGTTGCAAAAGCTACAACAAAATTAAATTCGTTTCTAATTAAATGGAGGACCTAAAACTGACTTTAACCGAACAAGATCACAACGCAGAACATAAAGATCGTTTGTGCGGTGTCGTAGCAGCCGGAAACTCTAAAAAGTACTTGGGAAAGGAATACACCGTTAAACATATCGAAGCTCTTGACAGTAAAGAACTCGACAAGCTGTATCATCTGTACGAAACTAAATTTGGAAATGAAATTGTTAAAACCGTTGGTAAATACACTTTAAGTCTATTTTCGAGAGTGTTAGCTGTTGTTACACCCGTACAAGTTTTAGGATATAACGTCACTATAGATTCTGAAGAAGAACTCACCAACGACTTGAGTTCTGATCCTATTATAAGCGCGAGTATGGCTGGTATGTTGAGCGACGTTTGTTACAAGTACGGAACTTTTATATCACCCCTAGTTGCTACGATTATCACAACAAAACATTTGAAATTTAATAAACCTAATATAATAAATGGAAGATCAGAAAGCAGCGACAGCAACGCCTGCAGCTCAACCAGCAGAGACAGAGACGCCCCAACCGATAAAAACAACGTCGTCACCGACGGTAACGAGAGTGACCAAGACTAAAAATCCTAAACGAATACAGCAGGGTAAAGCTTTAGCCGAGCACAATAGACAGATGAAATTAAAATTAGCAAAAATGGACGTAACATCGGACGATAATACATGCTCACCAAACTACAACTCTTGGGCGATGTGGGGGGCTATAGCGTCTATAATAGGGGTGGGGCTACTGGTACTAAAAAGTAAGGCAACTGCGCCGGTAGTACAGCCAGTGCCGGTAGTCACGCAACCCACTACACCCAGCGCCCCCAAAACGCTAGACATGGAATAAACATCAATTTAAAAATTGTTATATTAAAAACGATGAGTAACTTTGACACCAACGGAATAGCAAATACGATTTATCACGGAGCCGTCATATCGGGTCTTTCGATGGGATACGCCATGGTAGGAGCTAAACTACTCAAAATGAAAGCGCCGGATTTAAACAAACTAAGCGTAGAAGATGCGGCTAAATTGACGGGCATTATAAGTGCAGCTCTGGCCACGCAAAATTGGTTGGTGACCCAGGGTATACTACCGGGCAGTATAATGAAAACGGCATAATTTAAATAGGTTTATTAAATAAATGGCTGAGGGAGGATTTGACTTTGACCCCGTTGATGATTACGATTACGATGGCGATGATGATGTAGCAGAGACCAATCTGGACGACAACTTTGATACTCCTGCACCACCAATCCTCACTACCGACATAGATGACGTTTTAGATCAAGGAAGAAGCATGGTCACTAATGGGCGCGTTGATGAGTTTTACGATACTTATAACATATACAATAAACCAATATCTCCGAGATACGAAAAATTTATTCTCAACACAGAAGGTTTATTTTATGACACTGGTAAAGGCTTACTAAGGTTAACGGATCAAAGAAAACCAGACAGATTCTTGACTCTGAGGACTATAGAGTTAAATGTAAGAAAGATGGGTTTAAACGGTAGAGATTTTATTAGAAAGGAATTAGGCTTTACGCATTACGAACGTAAGACACTCAGTGACGATCAAAGTCAACAACTGCAATCGCTACAACCCGAGAGTATCCCCATGACAGAACTACCCAGAGTCACCGATGAGGTTATCGAGATTATAGACGATTTAGAACAAGACACCGGCGCTCAAACAGAAGGATTGAATTACAGAGAACTCCAGGGTTTAGACAAAACTCTTCAGACGTTGAGAGGTAACCTAGAACTTAATTTAGCGCGTCTCACAGAACTAGACCGAGAGATTGCAGCCACGAGACAAGAACTCGACGAATCTCACAGCGAAGAGGGTCGACGAGAGTTAAACGATAAATTGAGCGACTTGAACGTTGAAAGATCTGCCAGATTAGAAGCCGCAAAAGCCAACGAACGAGGGCTCAAAAGTCAGATCGCTAGAATCAAAGAAACGATTAATAAAATATTAGGCGACGACACGACTCTGGCGGAAAAGATCAGAACTCTGTTTAGAGAACAAGGTGTGACCGTAGTGAGTATTTTAGCCGCTTTGAGTTTAGCCATCAGCACGATAGTGAGTAGCATCGTCGCTAGCGTGAGAGGTGCGGGTGCCCCACCCGCGCCAACACCTGCACCAACACCAACACCAACACCAACACCAAAAGGTGGTATCAAAGAGTGGATTTCAAAACAACTCGCTAATTTTGCATCTGCTCTTCAAAAACTCGGAGTGAGCGCGTTGGGTGCTCTGCCGGGTATCATAGGCAGCGTACTCAGTTGGATATTTAACGCGCTGAGTAAGTCCGTATCGTGGTTGGCCGAACACGTGTGGGCTTTGTTTTTGGGTGTGGGAGCCTTGGTGTTTGCGTACCTGCAAAAACGATGGTAGTAATAGTTGTAATCAAGTTTAAACAAAAAAAAATAAGCCTTACCAGCGCAAAGTTGGTAAGGCTTATTTTTTTGTCTTGTGAGATTAGAGTGTGACTTATCGCATTGCCTCGTAAGCTAAAATACCCATGCCAACGATAGCAAATATTCCTACCGTCAACGATAATTTTTCGTCTTGGTGAGTTTGTAGTTTCGTGGGCTCCTTTGTTAAAACTGTAGGTGCTGGTGTTGGTGAGGGTGTTGGTGCTGGTGCTGGTGTAGGTGATACAACATCGTTCGTCATAGGCTTTAGGGGTGTTGGTGGCGCGACGTCATCAGTGTCATCAAAAGAGTCGTCCGGTTGAGGTTGTGAGTTTAAATCTAACACCAAACCAGTGTTCATACTCTGGGTAGCGATTTGAAGATTGTTGTTATAGCCGTCGTGCGTTCCAACCCTCAAGTTCATATCCGATGGAATTAAATACAACCCCGGTTTCACGACAAAATTTAAAGGCGTTCTGGCATACTGCAAAGAGTCTTGAAATTGATCGATACTCGTTTCCATGTCGTCTGCTGCATTGATGATATCTTCAACGATGACGTTAAATTGTCTCTGAGCGTCTAATCCGGTGCCCGGTGATAATACGCTCGTTTTTGTTTGAGCCTGCGCACCGAGTAAAGCGTACACGTAAGATCTGATTGATTCGTTGATCTTTATGATTCCCACGGGGGTAAACGAACTCTTGGCGGGTATAAAATCTAACCACGCCTTTTGTACCGATTCGTTTTGTTCGATGTAAATAACCGTCCAAGGAACGTAACTGCTTCCACTCTTTTTAGGACTGTCTAGACCGTGGTAGCCGCCGTAAAGAACGTTGGGTTTGTTGGGTAGTGTTTTATCATATTCACCAACCGCCACAAACTTGCCTTTATTAAAGATATATGAGGTACCTAAACCGTTAGATTTTGTGTCTCTCGTCTGTTTAAAAGACTTGTTTTGATCTATGCCAAACAACAAACAGGTATCGGTAAATGCTCTGTGATTATAACTGTTGTCTAGAGCGTTAAATGCGTCATCTCCCGGTAAAGGAGCGGCAATGTCGTACAGGATCTTTCTAACCGTAAAATATAAATGAAAGTTAAAGATGGCCCAAACGTAACGGTTGCTCGCGTTTAAAAGATCAAATCCAATACCGCAGCCCGTAGTAGCGCAGTAGATTGCAAAATTTAACTGATTTTGATAAAACGACATGGGGTGTGATTTCCAACGATCTACATCCTCGTCCGTCTCAACGTGAGGCAATTTGTAGTCCGAGGTTAAGTCGGGAAACATGGTTAAAAACCCGTTGGTATTATTAACTATGACCTCCAGTTCACTGGGTTTAGTGCTGTTTAAAAACTTTGCTTGGGGTGCAGCTTGATGTTTTAGCTCGTTTGCCTTGGCTACATTTTGATTTACTTGTCTCGTTACCTGATCGGCTATCGATTGTATCTGCTTTTTAACGACTTAAAATCACTCATTATTTTAGTTTCAGTTTTAATATAAAAAGACTTTAAAATAAATGCATTCGTTTCACTTGTTTCAAAATGAGCAGACGTTTAAATTAGAAGACGTCGTAGATAATTTAAACGGTCAAAAATCTATACGCGTAAAGAGGGTGTTGTTTAACGCCGGATATTTTAATATTTCCAGCGCCACGGAGATTGATTGGTATACGAATATAGACGGGAGACCAGCTGAAAGACCTGATGATGATAGAAGATACGAACGGGTTGACTCAGATATAGCAGTAAGAACAGATAGAGATTTTATTGAATCGTTGATACCCGAGTACCCCTACGACTTTTTAATTAACGACGAAAATACTTTTAATAGAGTTATAAACGATCTTATAGAAGCGTACGAAGAAGATAGACTAGACTCTGCTTTAGAATCGATCAAAAAAGAAATAGAACAAATAATTGAAAGACAAAGAAATTTACACAATAAAAGTCAAGAAAGAACACTAACCGACGTACAACGCAATACGATTATATTTTTAATAACAACTTTATTCGAAAGAAAAGGCTTCATCAATGAAGGTAAAAGATAGCGCTAGAATATATCGAAGGTATAATAAGCAAACCTAGGGTTAGACTAATTAGACAAGCTGGGATAACAATACGGGGAAGTCTTATCGTGTCTGGTGATAATTTAGATTTTATTTCTCCGAGTCTTTTAGCGCCGTTACCAGCTGGAGTCACCGGTTCGGTCACCATACCACCGGGGTGGTACGACGTCGATTGGTTCGATTTCATTTTGAATTATATACCCGGGGTAAGTTTTCGAATATTTAGAGAATCTAAAAGGTGACGTTGGTGGTAACCGACGTAAATCTCAAATTGCGCTTGAACAGAGAAGTATCTCGATTACTCAATTTACCCAAAGGAAGACTGATACCCAAAGTGGTGTATACGGGGTCTTACGACGTTAATCCGTTTAAATTTTTGTTTATTCGCTGCCCGCAATTAAGTACGAGTGAAAACTTTTTAGATGGTCGTCCTTCTGACATCTTAAAAATCGTACCCGTGGCTACGCGCAAACCCGAGCCTGATAGAGTCAAAGATTTCAAAAAACTTAAAAACGGTATAATCGACAAACTGACATTTTCTATCACAGGTGAAAGGGGAAAGATCATCAACAACAAGGGTGTGAGTATAATGATAGAGTTGGAGATCTTTTAATTTTAAAATGTTTTTATATTAAAAACATGAGTGTAGATGGTAAGGCGTTATACCCCGATATTTCTGGAGATGTACTCCAATTAAATACTAACGAAGAAACAAAAGTGTACAGACTTAAAAAGATTGAAGAGATTCGATCTTTAATCTTGAAAGAGAGAGACCACCGAGAGCGCACTTATAAAAAAATAAAGAGAATGATCGACACTATTAACTACATAGAGCGAGGAGTCGAAGGATTGGGGTTTATAGCAGGGGCTGTCGGTATTCCCGCTCTCTTGGGTGTTATATCAGCCCCCGTTGGATTGGTGTTAGAAGGAACGTTTATGGGCGCTTTTGGTGTAGATATTCTGCTTAGAATCGCGTCTAAGCGATTATCCACCAAGCTGAAAAAGCACGACCAGATTAAAATATTAGCAGACTCCAAACTTAACACGATTGAAGAATACGTGTCTCAAGCCATCAACGACGGTGATATATCGCACGAAGAGTTCTTACTGATTACGAGAGAACTCGCAAAATTTAACGAGCTTAAGCAAAAAATTAGAACAAAGACCAGCACAAAGCTTCAAAAAATTAAAAACGATACAGACTTTGAAAAAGAAGTTAAAAAACGGGTAGACGAACGGCTGGCAAAAGAAAAAAAATCTCTTATCGAAAAACTTACAAGTTCAAATTCTCGGTAAATAAACATTATGAAAGCGATCCGCCGAGTTATACCTCTATTTCACCTCTTAGGGCTACACCCTCGGCCCCGCCTTTATTGTAGTGGTCATCGTATCTTTTTAGTGCCTTATTAAATTGATTTTGAGTCACTTTAAATAAATCTCTAACTCGTTCTTTGTTCCATCCAACGACGTGATGGTAACACGCCGCTATTAACGACCGTTTAACGCAACCATTTCCCCTCAATGTTTTGTAATTAACGAGCTCGTTATATTTATTGATTGTTTCTTGGACATCTTCTGCGTCTTGCTCTGGACAAACAGAAAATATAAGTTTCTCCACAGTTTTTCTTTTATTTCTTTTTAAAGTTGACCAATTGATACGATCTTCTTGCGCATTTTCTGCCGAAAAATCAAAGTAACGTGAAACTATTTCACCGCACGTTTCACAAACTAAAAAACCATTCTCGATGATTATATGGTGATCGCACTGATCTGTTTTATCAGATAGCTCGAGGTTTTCACTCTGAAAAAAAGTCATGGATATATCTAATAAAAACCGATATTATTTTTTAATAATTTTTCAAGTACTCATCGGTCTAAACATATTACTCTCCATTTAAAAAAAAAAAGCTTCTCTACCTTTTCACAGATAGAGAAGCTAATTTTTTTTGCCCGAGTTTCAAGGTCGCGTGGTGGTGACTCACACATTTTTCAAGGTCACGTTGTTTACGCCACATTTCTTTCGTGCCTCAACACGTTTCAAGGTCACGTGGTGGTGACTCACACATTTTCAAAGTCACGTGGTGGTGACATCACCTCATTTTAGCGACGACAGATTTATTTTTTTAACTCCAGAGCGACAGGCCCTGACTTGACACACATTTTTCTTTTTTGCTCCCAAACCTGACGTCAGATTTCTAAAACATTTCCCGCGGGGGATTCCCCTATATTTTTCCTCCAACTATTTTTTAGAATCGAGAGCGGCGTGTCCAGACTGGCCGCAGATTTTCCATTTTGGTCCCATACCCCCACCTCCCCTACTACTAGCCACGATGCCAAAACTAGATATTTCACAATAGGACAACCTGTAGGCTGTAAGGCTGTACAGAACAGGTGCCTATGGGAAATGTACAGTCAAAACTACACATACTCACCAACCAGGACAGAACAGCTACAAAGGATCAAACATGCCACGAGACGTCTTTTCTGTCTGCTCAGCGACATCGTAATAATTATACGCACGCCCAATGTCAAATTCTCAAGCCAAGAGTGTTAGTTTTTACTGAGCTGTCGAACAAGTGTAGGCTTTCATCCCAAGCGTCTGTAATACAACGCGGCAAGTACATGGACACACCATACATGCACTGTTAATCAATCGAATTACGATACGACTTTTCGATCCAAGCTATTGATTGCCTTAAATAATAAAATAGTCCAAGCCTTGGTTTGCTGGAGACAATTATTGTGGAGTAAGTCCAACTACTGTAGAAGGTAGCAAAGATCACTACAGCTACAAACGGAATAAAATAGTCCAAGCCTTGGTTTGCTGGAGACAATTATTGTGGAGTAAGTCCAACTACTGTAGAAGGTAGCAAAGATCACTACAGCTACAAACGGACTCGTAAGCCGTGTACTTCACTTGCCTAGATATAACAATCTACGCGTTAAAATGACCCCTGGACTTTGAATTGTTTTTCCCACCTGCGACCAATTCAATGGGAATCGTGATTATGTTTGACTTTGAACCTATCGAGCGATTTGGGCTCGATGCGTTCCTAGTCCGCATAATCATTGTTCCCAATATTGATTGTAAGCTGTGAAAGTGATGAGAAAACCATTGAAAACCATAAGAAGTTCAAAGTCCAGGGATCACATTATAGCGGGTATATCATTTTACGGTAATTAAAGAGACACTGCGTCCTGGAACAGCCCAATTGGGCTACAAAACGCGCTTTGAACGAGATGATGTTAATCGGAAAGAACATCTAAAAGTAGGATATAAACATCCACGCCACTGTCCTTTTTGCGGACGTGTGCATTGGTGATTGGTCGCCGCTAGCTGTTCGCGATCACGCACGGTGCTGTTTTGTAGCCGGGCACATGACACAAGGTGTATATCTTACATTGACAACAACCGGATTTTTGAAAATGGATAAGTAAACAATTCAAAACATAAAATTTTCGAGGATTTCAGGACCTAGTGCCCTTTTTATCTTTCACAACATTTTGTTTTCACTTTTCAGCTACGGGGAAGTTCACCGCGCCGAGTTAAAGGTAGAGTACATCATTTTGTCATGTGTGCATTTTGTTTTCGTTTGAAGCAACATCAGTGCTCACAATATAAAGAAGGGTGCTTAACAACAACCAAACAGGTGAAGTTTTAGCTCAGTGAATGCTGTATATTCTGAGAAAACAATATTCTAGGATCTCGATTTCATTTCAAAAGCTGCTGAGTCATTTTTGAATTGCGCCCGAAATCAGCGTCCGTCCGGGACACGTTCTCATTCAGCCGATTGCAGCTACGTACGCGATGTAACGCGCTGAACCTACGAATTATAGCAACCGCGCGCGTGTGTTCGTCGTGTCAACGCATGGGCGGGCGCACCCATTCACAGCTTCACCGACTTTTAACGGACATTTCCAAAAATGTGTCTTTAGATGCACCTTTGGAAATAAAATCCTTTAATTGTTTTCGTTTTCTGCTAAATAACTGCATGCCAGGAGGAATAATTTCACAGGGAGTTTAGTGCCATTGCTCCTTTAAATAATACTAATCGTCAGTTACTTTTTGGATAGCTAACTGCAAATGATACTCTACCTTTAAACAGCCAATTGCCGATTAGTGACCTTGAAAATAAAAGGTAAAGCTAGCAGGGTTCGACTTTAGCGGTAGCCCGTTAGCCGGCTGGCGAGTCAAATATTATTGAGCTACGGCAAAGATGAAAGGGCAGGAAGAAATAAATCATTAAATATCAGAAAGCAAACCTGTATCAATGTTTGGCTAATTTTATTAAATGTTTAGGGTTAAATTATTAGATGTAATTAACATTGGCTCAGGATACACTTTTACATGTGCGCACATTGTTGTCCATGAGACACTCTATAAAAGAAAAACATGCGGGCCAGTGAAAATACCCGCGGGGTAGTTAAGGGCCTGTTTCAGTAGCCCGGCTGGCTAGTGAAAAAATAGTTTAGGTTGAACCCTGGGTGAAGTAACAGCAAAATTGTCATAATATTTTGTAGCCAAAAATACGATAGCAGAAATAATTACAATTCAATTCAAGTCAAGAAGACATTTATTCCATACTCCTTTTGGAAAATACATGGATAATTAAAGAAAGTGAGTACATTAGGAAAATAACAACATCGATATATACCGAATGTAATAAACAAAAATAATCTAATCTAACCGCTTTGAACTAATCATACAATAGGAATTATGATATATGTACTAGAGAAAAGAAATAGCATGAGATTGTTAAGGAAGACGACAGCAAAAGAATACAAAGAAGGAATGTAATAATCTCGTCAGTGACACCACGAAGTAACATCCAAGTAGACTGGCTTTAGTGCTCGCTAACGCGCGCGTTTTTGTACAGAACCGAGCGATTTTCGTTTTCACGAAGTAACACTCATGTACACTGTGCGCTGAATCGGTCATTTTCGTTTTCACGAAGTAACACTCCTCTTTATTTCACTAGTTTGAAGGCTTTTTATTAAAATCGTCTGTAATCCTACAAGAATAGTTGTTAATTACGTTCCTGTCAAACGTTTTAAAACGCTTATACCCACATAGTATTTCCGTAACAGTGTGAAAATGAAAATCGTTCCCGCCAGTGTCCGATGTGCGCGCGTACACGTTATAATGTTACTTCGTAAAACCAACATTTGTCGTTCAGCGGTTTGCACGAAGGTTGGGATTGGGTGTTACTTCGTGGTGTCGGTGATTCTGATGACGACGATAATGGTTACGTTTGTTTGGAAACTCCGTAGAAAAATCCGGTGACAACAGCATGCGCAAACCATGACATGATATTGTGTATACGTAACAATAACCAGCGTACGTGGTAACCATTGTTTTTCCATATCTATGGATATAATGCAACGCGCGCAGTGAAAACAAATGGAACAAAACAATGCATTCTTTAGACCGCGCGCGTGTTTGCGCTTTGGCAACAAGTTTCAAAACCTACACTCAATGCAATTTTATTTTGCGGTGCTGCCGTGTAGCGGCTCAGCAAGACGCCGGAAAATCTGCATGTAATAATCCAACTTTACGATCGGAAAACAATTGAGAGAATCTTAACAAACTTTTTGGATGGCAGTTCAACTTGGTGCCTCGTTCTATGTAGCTGTTTTAGCGGTAGTAGCGGCGCAGTTTCTGAGGGTGACATGGGGGGCGGCCCCGGCCCATGATGTAGCGGGCCACCCGGTGACTGCAGGGCCCGGGGTCACCAATGGCACCACGGGGAACGGGACGGCTACGGAAATCCACGCACACCCACCGCCCTATGAAATCGTCTTCCTCTTCGGATCATGCGTATTTGGAGGTAAAACGGCGGTTTTTGGTATTTTTACCGAATAAGTTATTGGTTCAATGGTAATACTTATCTTATGGACCCCGTTCCTACATGTCCTAGTATAAGATTAAAAGACTCACCAAAACTGCTGACTAATGACACTCAACACTAATATTTCTTGACATCTGAACAGCTGGTTTAATGACACCTTCTTGAATATTGGCAGTTTTAATTTTATGTGAAGAGGGCAGGGCTTCGATTTACGAGGGAAATTACGGGGTAAAAGACGACAACCAGGAAAAAGGCTCAAAAGCCAAGATGGCAACTTTGAAATCTCGGTGTAATGAAAGCTGCTGATTGACTGATGACAAAAAAACCAAAACTTTCCAGTTTTTCTATCAGCCAATCAGCATCAGGCATTCATTGTGTCGGGCTTTCAGACGTGTTGTGAGAACTACCACTGATACATGTACAACGTGCAGGTCTCGCGTCTCTGACTGCCAAAAAAAGGTAGCAAAGTCACATTTTCTTTGAAAGTGCGTTTCAAAATGACAACAAACATGAGTTAATCTGAAGAAGAAAAACTGCTTTAGCCAACAATAGTCATTTTGGAGTTTGGCACTGGACAATTACCTGCAAAATTGAGTTTTGAACAGAACTCATAAAAAATAGCGGTGTCCTGAAGATAAGGATTACCGATTCAATTTAAAGCTCATGATATACTGTTGACTTCATAATAGACCGACGTATTGGTTAGGAAGGGAGGATCATTGTCGTAGCATTGATAATGTTAATGTGCAGTGAATGGAACCCTTAAACTTAGTTCGAAAGTCATGGGACAAGCCTTTGCAGTAAAACTATACTGCTCTCCGAACAAACCAACCAAATCTTTTTGAAGACAATCCCACCCATTGCTATATCTACAGGTGCCAATTTCATGCAGCTGCTCACTACAAAAATTTGATTAGCACAAAAAAGTCTTGCTTAGTAAAAGCAGGCTACCAGCCAAAACTCCATGTGATTTTCATGCTAAGCAAACAACAGCTGAGTACCAGTTACAAGCAATATACATCACATGGAAATTGGGTTGGTAATCCTACTTCTATCAAGGACGAATTTTTATGCTAAGCAAATTGTTGTGCTTAGCAGCTCCATTTAATTGGTCCCTGTACATTTTGTCCCTTGAATTACTACAAGCTAAGCTCAGTTGTACAAGAATCATTCAAATCACTTATGTACTTTTCAAGTTACAGAGTTTTAAACACAACCACCGTTTTAAAGCTCTGTCCACGGATCACACAAAAAAAGATGTGTGTTCTTTAAGGAAAACGAAAACAATTCACACACATCCTTATGTGATTCGTTTTCGATTTGCTGAAAAAACACTGAACTTTTTGTGATCCGTGGACAGAACCTTAAAACGGTGGTCATGTGTTTAAAACTCCGTAACTTGAAAAGTACTTAAGTGATTTAAATGATGTACTAAAAAAAGCTTATGAATTGGGCTTTTATATCCTAGATTTTGAAAGTGCTACATGCAGAACTTCACTAAAACAATGGTCCCGACAGTTGGGTTTCGGGGTTTTTTTTACTCACTCTGTATAGGCCAGTTTAAATGCGTTTGTGTAGGCCCTTTGCGATTCGCTAATTAGGCTCCGATACCTTAAAATGATAGGCCAATCAACAGTAGCCGCCAATATTATAATTAGATCGATCTCTGGATCCTTGCAGCTCTTGTACGGACGCTTCTCCAGAAGGTACCGGTCCCTTACACAGTGGTCCTGCTCATCCTGGGGGTCGGGCTAGGCTTGCTGTCGGATAAGGTCCCCCAGATCGGCGACTACACCACCTCGGTGGCCCACATGGACCCCCACCTGCTCCTCCACGTCTTCTTGCCCGTGCTCATCTTTGAGTCGGCCTTCGCCATGGACGTGCACACCTTCGTCAAGAGCTTCGTGCAGGTAACACTGATCTCCGAGAAGCATGCAGGTGAAATGTAGAGGGCGCCATTAAGTGTTCCAATTCCGGTGTCCTATATGAAAATTGGACTCATGAAATCTGGTCTCTTTTCCCTTGTGAGGATTCTTACCCTCGCACGTGACCTGTTTCATAGGCAGCGCGATACAATCCAGGTGTCATGAAATTTGGATTTCAATGAAGTCTAGTCTCGTTTCCTTACAAGGATTCTAAGGCCAAAAAAATTCTACGTTTTCTGGTATGGAGCTTGCCACAAAAGTGGTGCGGCGACGCGGGTTGTTTTCCCCCTAGTTTTTTTTTCTTCAAATGTCGGCTGATGTTGCAGATGACGCTTCGATCCCCTTAAACCTCTCAAAAATATCCTTCATGGTGGAGCTTGAGGTTACTTCAGTAAGGCCATACGGCTTGAGAATTCTGAACCCACTTACAATCTCGACCGACACAACATTCTTCGGGAAATTTGGATAGTCAAGAGAAAATCAGGTATTAACGTCGGACCATACAGCGACATCGACATCTTGCTGTTCGTGCAGGAGCTGCCAGGCTGGTCATTAGTCTGCTCCCTTAACATATTGCACTAAATTGAAAAAGGTTTCCACGTTCCAGATATATGACCATCGCTCCCTCAGTCTGGCTTCCAGAAGCATTATTACAAAATAACAACCCTGTCTGCAAAAGCTGCCCGACTTTATTGTGTGCAAAATATATGAGAGCCAAGAGATAGAGCTTATACTCGATCGTAACCCCATCTAAAACACGTTACATTTTGTGCAACAGCAGGATTCCAGTCAAACCAGTGAGTTTGGCGTTTTTTAGACATCAGCTTACATTGAAAAAAAGCGCGCGCGCATCCCAGAAACCGGAGTCTTTTTTTGGACTAACCCTCACACGCGACCCATCGCTGTCCAAAATATCTTCACTTAGGCATGCGCAATACAACCAAGGAATCTGCATGTTAGGAATCCACATTAAAGATGTTAAACTTTGGCCTCAAATAAAAAAATAATAAAAAACACGGATTTTAAAATCATTTGAAGTGAAGCTGAGGTGTCAGAAAACTCAACCAGACGGACAAGGCGACATTTTAGTCGTACAGGCTACCTTAAAGAGAGATTTCCCTTAAAGGTTTAGGAAAAAATTGTCAAGTTACTGATCAATGAAAATCACCTGCACTTCTTGGTTTCTTCTAAATGACAGCAGTAGTACTATTTGATAATAATTCAGTAGGTTATTTGGGGGGGAAATGCAAACGATCATACATGAATTAATAGCTTGTGAGTTGACGTTGGACTGGATGACTTCTGATCGACTTGTGATGACTTGTGATCCATCGGAAGTAGGAATGCCTCGACTACCACTGCATATCCTTGCCATTCCGTGGGGGTGTGTGGCCTAATAGTTAGGGCTCGTGACTCATAATCAGAGGGTCAGGGGTGCGAATCCAGCTGCTGGATTATGTTGTGTCCTTGGGCAAGCCACTTCACACCTCCACCTGCCTCTCTCCATCCATTGGGAGTATAAATGGATACCGGTACCGGCACTAGCTGGGGAGTAACGTGCGATGGACTAGCATCCCATCCAGGGGGAGTAGAAATATTCTCAGTCGCCTCATGCCAAGGAAGCTGGAGATAAACGCTGACATGATGGGCCATATTGGCTTATTGGCTCGTGACAGACTTTCCTTCTTCTTTTTTTACCTCGCCTTTGCAGGTCTGCATACTGGCCATCCTCGGGCTGCTTGTCGCCTCTGCACTCACAGCCGTTCTAGCCATGTACGTCTTCTCCTACAACTGGTCCTTCAGCGTCAGTATGATGTTTGGTGCAATCCTGAGCGCCACGGATCCCGTGGCCGTGGTGGCGCTCCTCAAAGATCTCGGTAAATATTTATCATTATAACACACCTCTTGCTGATTTTTTTTTTATTCTGGTTGGCTGAAACACGTTAACGTATGGTTCACTAATATGGACTAATGCATGAAATTTGCGTCAGCGTGAACTAGACGCGCGTCAAGACAGCGCGCGCACGTGTAATTTCCGAAGTATAGTGCCCGATCGGACACTATACTCAAAATTTTTGACTGGTAATTATAGTGCCCCCTAAAAAACTCAAACTCAACAACTGAATCTAGAAAAACTAAAACCGTTCCTTTATTGTTGCATTGCTCATAGTTTAATTGCTTTTGAGTTAATTGTTGAATTGAAACGGTTGAATTATAAAACTCTGAACAGTTTGCATGCGCGCTAATTGCAACGGCATGCAATATTGTCTCTATTCAAGCAATGGGCAAAAAAAACCGCCGTAATGAGCTTCAAGTCTTCTTGCTTTACATCTTCAAGTTCTCTATCTTTCTCAACTATGCAGGCGCATCAAAACAGCTGGGAACCATAATCGAAGGGGAGTCGCTTCTGAACGATGGCTGCTCTATTGTCTTATCATCGGTCTTCAAAGAAATGTCCGTGCCAAACCACAATTCAACCGGTAAGACTCTCCTTGAGTAATGGTCAAGAGAGGGTGCTCTTGCCAAAAGTTTTCATGGTGCACATTGCTATACTTTCCCCCTTTGACACTTTAAACATCTGAATATTCTAATGATCGGCCCTGTTGAAAATATTCATTTCATTGGAATAGGGTGCGTTCGAATAGCTCACCTGGATCGACTCGGGAAAGGCAGACGGGTAAGCCACGACAGCCGGGCTAATCGAACGCTAAATCAGACGGATTTGGTTCTAGTTTGAGATTTACTGCTTTTCAGTCAATTGCAAAACTCAAAACAGTTTGGTTGGAATTATAGCCTCAAAAGTCACAATGAACTCAATAAAATAACTTTAGACTTCAAATAAAATTGATTTTTAAGTCCGCCTGAGATTTCCGCCGTCCGGCCGCCATATTTGTCCGTTTCTTGGAATGAACAACGCATGCGTGTGATATATTTCCACCAGTGACTCTGCTCTACAAGCAGGGTCTGTGGTGGCTGACCCCAGTGAGCCCCGAGAATGACGTCAGAGCTAATCGAACGGCACGGGCTGACCCGTGTCGACCCGGGTGAGCTAAACGAACGCACCCTATAATAATGGCTATATGTCGGAATGACTTTAAATGGTTTTGCTTTTAGAATAGGTTGGCTTTTGCGCATGCGTACTTCACTTGACAAAGACTTTTTGTGTTTTCAGGGTAGGCGCAGACTTTCTGTGTTAGTGCTTTAAGCACAGATAACGCAGCTGTACTGATACTTGTACTAATTAGGCAATCAGTTAGGCCCCGCCCACGCACACGCGGACAACACATGCGCCTACTAAAATGCCACACCACCTGTTTCAGCGGCGCACATCAAATACAAATCATCATTAGGCGGGGCTTTATGACTCAGTCCTTCCCGATTGTTTCCCACCAGCGTCCAGCGTGACCTTGTACTTCCTCCGCGTGGCCCTCGGTGGCCCCGCCTTCGGCTTCGCCATGGCCAAGATCACCACGGCCTGGCTCTCCTACATCTTCAACGACGCCATGGTGGAGATTTCCATCACGCTGGCCTCCACCTATCTGACCTTCTACTTCGGCGAGTCGGTGCTGGGCGTGTCCGGTGTGCTGGCCGTGGTGGTGCTGGGGCTGATCGTAAACGCTGAACGGACCGCCATCAGCCCGGAGGTCGAGGTGTTTCTGCACAGGTGAAATGTCGTGGGTTCGAATCCCACTCAGTACTCAAGTGAAAATCCCAGTTGAAACCAGTTCAAGTGGGAGTTGGTGACTGGTTTTGAAATGGTTTAATAACTGTTTCAAAGCCAGTTATGCCAGTTCAAAACCAGTTATACCAGTTCAAAACCAGTATACCAGTTCAAAACCAGCTAAATACTCCCGGTATGACGGAGAGCATACTCTTGCTAACCCGCGGGTCGTACTCCTGCCGGTATGCCGTTCGTGCGCTCAGGAGTATACTCCTCAAACTCACCCAATGAGATGACTCCTCAAGTCGCCAATTTTCCAGTGGGGCATTTTGAGGGGCCTCGTTTTGGAGGGGAACTCAATGGGATTGAACACATGTTGTGCTTTCCTCTAATTCTGAGTGAGGATCACAACGGGAGGGGCACACGCCTCGAGTGGATGGAGGAAATACCCCCTGCCCTCAGTTTAGTTACGAAGTAGCAACTTTTTCCGTTGATTCTGCTGATAGATTCTGGGAGATGTTGGCTTACATTGCCAACACGCTGATCTTCATGCTCGTCGGCTTGGTCATCACCAAACACGCCCTGGCCAACGTGGACCCCATCGACTGGTTCTACGTCTTAGCTCTGTATGTCGGCATCAACATCATACGGTCAGTGTGTAACCGCGGATTGGTTTAAGTCAGACACACTATACCAAATGATGATTAGCGACTTTGTTGGGTTATAGGCAGGTCAATATGGAACGCCAAAGAGGCATTTAATGTGATCACCGAATCGGTGATCCACTTTCGCAATCAGATGCATGTCCACGATCGGTGATGGACTGTTGCGATCGGTGAATCACTGATGGACTTGCACGACCGGCGGCGCGGTGATCAACATTGCAATCGGACTCGGTGCCGGTGATGGACTTTCGCGATCGGTGATGGTCTTTCGCAATCGGCGATCAAAGTTGCGGTCACCGGTCGCAAAAGTCCATCACCGACTGCAAAGTTGACCGACGATCGACAGTCCATCACCAATCGAGAAAGTCCATCACCGATTGCAAAGTCCATCACCGCTTGTGAATATGCATCAACGACTGCGAAAGTACATCACCGATTCGGTGATTACATTAAATGCCTCTTTCCGTTCCATAGGTCAACACTTGTTAGAGCTTTCCACAAAGTAACTGACGAAATTATTGTTGAAAAGCGTATTTGGTTTAAAGATGGCAATGGTAGGCCTACTCCTTATTATTCTTTCTGGCATGCTGGTGTTTTGAAGAAAACAATAAAGAAGGTGATTTCCAAAGATGTGTCCAAAGACGCATTTTTAGAAATGCGTCGTTGGACCATTTATCAAACATTTACAGCAGAACATCCCAATGGTGGATCCAGACGGGGGGGGGCAACGGGGACCATGCCCCCCCCCCAAAAAAAATGAACCCAATTATTAGTTTTTGAAGTGACGTCGCAATGACGGCAGTATCGCTGCGTACACCACCATCTTATCCTCAAGAAAATAAAGTGGTTAAAGTGGTCAGAAATAGCCTCAGATTGCACCACAGAGCATCTAGAATCCAATTTTTGGGGACCAATTTTTTTGACACCCCCCCCCCCTCAATAAAAACAAATTGTGTTCTGGATCTGCCCTTGGAACAACCGTCCATTTCTGTTGTTTCTGCAGGGGTCTGGTCATCGCCATGTTCAGCCCGATCCTGTCTCGTATCGGCTACGGCCTGAGCTGGCAAAACGGAGTCATCATGACCTGGGGCGGGCTGCGGGGCGCCGTCAGCCTGGCCATGGCGCTGCTGGTCTCCCAGTCCGAGGAGCTGGACTCGCAGATGATCGGCAGCAAGGTCTTGTTCCACACCTCGGGGATCGTGGTACTGACCCTGCTGATTAATGCTACCACCATCCAGTGGCTCTTGAAGATGCTGGGTGGGTGTTTTCTTGCTTCTTCAGGTTTCACAGTTGCTCCCAAGATGGCAACTTCAATCAGGGCCAGCGGACCGAGATGGGGGGGGGGGTTGAGGGAAGGGCATACCTACCTTCTCCCAGATTTTGCCAGGCCAACAAAAGTGCCCGTCTCGCGGTTATTAATGTGCCCCGTCGATCGAGCTGAAAACAAAACTGCCCCTCAAACGCACACGTATAAAATCATATGATCGCGCTTCAAATAAAATTGTCTCCTCTCTTCTTGTAATGCACAACTGGCCCTCAAAAACACACGTACCCCTCTCGCATTAACAAGATTGTGCACCTTCTCGAGATGGAAAACTACCCCTCAAAACTCAAATACCCCTTTCGCAATAGTACAATTCGTGCCCCCCCCCCCCTTGAGGGGGGGGGGGAGGGGAGGGAGGTACTTGCCCGTCCCCCGATTTTCCCAGGGCAACAAAGCGCCCCTCTCGCGGTTATATATGTGCCCCCTGGAGATGAAATTTTGCCCCTCTCGAGATGGAAAACCTGCCATCAAAAACAATAGTGCTCCTCTTGCAATAACTTCTGGAGATGGAAAACTGTCCCTCGAAAGGACAATTAGTGCCCCTCTCTCAGCATTGAAAAGGTTCCCCCTCTCAAGATTGAAAACTGGCCTCTAAAAATAGTAGTGCTCTTCACGCGAATAAAATGGACACTGGCCATCAAAAGCAACAGGCTAGTGCCCCTTTCGCGACAAAAAAAATGGTCTCTCTTTATAACTATAGGTAAAAGAAACACAAAGGGCAAGATGGACAACGTATTCATAATTATTTCCTCGTCATATAGGTTTATAGCGAAATGAACGGGACCATCTTTTCCTCCACTTTCACACCGACGGATGGTGCCCCTTTTTCTGAGCAAAGTGCCCCTTTCGGTTTTGCCCCGGTTTGAAAAGCGTTCCGCCGCCCCTGAGTTCAAATACCTCTGGCACAGGGCTTGACTAATAGCTCAAGGCCCAAAGCTGTGAGCACGACTGTCTGTACACAGAGCCTCCGTCTACTTCAAGGCAGACTGTTATAGTCAGGCAGCTTAGCGAATGGATGTGGACATTCCGGACAAAAGCGCCAAATTCTCTATACATGCTCCTCAATGCCTTAGCTTTCAACTTTTGATAAGAACCAACTTATCTAATCATATTATGGCTGCCATCTTGGATTTTTAACATATATTTTCAGGGTCAAGAAATGCAACTGTACCATTCGGGATAGTGTCAGATGGTTAGTTTGTCCAAACACAGTATTGTGGCCATCTTGTATTTGAAACATGGCCGCCATTTAAAACCTAAATCTCCGAATACGTGTATTTGACACTATCCCAAATGGTACAGTTGCATTCCTTGACCCCGAAAATGTATGTTTAGACACCACAACTTAAGTGGCTTAGAAGATGAGATATGGGTAAAAAAAAAAGGTTTTCAATGGCAGCCATCTTTAAAATTCAAGATGGCCGCCAAATTGCTATTGGATAAGTTGGTTCCTATCAAAAATTGAAAGCTAAGGCAATAAGGAGCATGTATGGAAAATTTGGCGCTTTTGTCCGGAATGTCCACATCCATTCCAAAAGCTGGCCTAAGCTACCTGACTATTAACAGTCTTTACTGCACAGCATAACCAAATGCATGCTGACCTCAAAGAAACATTAATTTGTTTAAAATTAGTAACGCATGCCAATTTTATTGAGCTTAAAAAAAACAAGCTCGATCGGATCTCGGAAGCTGTGGGCCAACGAATTTGTGTTCATGCATGAGTAGCGTGCCATGTAATTTCTGGAAGGGGTAGTGTTTTGAGTAAACAAATAAAGGTTTTGTCCCCCGTGACCCCATTATGACCTTTGACCCCAGTTTGGTCATGTGACATGTTGGGGCTGGGTTACTGATACCTTTGACAAAGTTTGGTTGCAATCGGTCAGAATATTTAGGAGCAATAGACAATGTCAACGTGTGTTACTAACTAACTAACTAACTAAATAACTAACTAACGGAGAGACATGATGATTTGTTGAGCTGCTACCCACAGCTAAAAACTTTGCGAAAAACGATTATGTGCACTGTACCTAATTCTTTGCGGTCCTCAATTTTCATTTTTAAGGACATACATTTTACTTAGAAATGTTACATCTAGATCGTTTCTGGAGGTAAAATGTTCCGTTCTCGCTTCGGTCGATTTCTTGTTCTTGCTTTAAGAACAGAGAGGCAAGTGAAAGAAAGTAAGAGAGTTTGTTTCGTTTCGTGAAACAGGCATGAGCGATATTTCCATACCGAAGCGGCTCGCCATGGCCAACGCCGTCCGACGAATCCAGGAGGGGCAAGCGCGGACCTTCGCCATGCTGAAGGCTGACCGCTTCCTGGCAGACGCTGACTGGACCATTGCCGTCAAGGCGGCTGAGATCCACGATCCCTATAAGACCACAAGCGAAGAGGAAGGGGTAGGTTTCTCACGTTGATTTAGAGAGGATTTGGGGAGAATCAACTTAAAAACCTTTGAATATTAAAAAGTAGTTTGCTGATACTCGGGCCTGAAGTTAAGGACAAAAGAAAATAAGGATAAACGAACATGGAGTGTCATGGCCTAGCGGTTAAGAACACCGGACTCATGCTCTGGTGTTTCAGAGGCAACAGTGACGTGGTTTCCAGCCCGGGTATGGACACGTGTGCCCTTAAGCAAGGCACTTAACCATTACTGCTTCGTCCTTCGGATGGGACGTAAAGCCGTAGGTCCCGTGTGTTGTGTAATACACGTTAAAGAACCCAGTGACACTTATCGCTAAGAGAAGGGGTTTGCCCCGGTGTTTCTGGCAGTGGCTGCATTATGCGCCGCAGCACCTTGTATTATGCGCCGCAAAACCTTGTAGCCCTTAAAGGTGCTACATAATGGGTCTCATATTTCTCATACTGAGGGCCTCCATGGAAAGCAGTGCCCAGCACTGATCGGAGTTTACCCTCATTAAAGATGACGTTAAAAAAAATGCAACAAAGAAATATTTAGTCATTGTTTATCGCCTAATACTTTTGTGTGTGACTAGACTTGTTAAGTGACTTGTGATTTACTCGTGACCAGACATGTGTTTTACCTGTGATGCAGAGAGGTACAAAATGTTGTCATGTCTCATTATCTCTGCCTGTTCTTTTTTATTCGTGTCACTGTGCTTTCGATCACTCATTTTATTGAGATATGAATCAAGCATTCTTTTTCTTTTGTCTGCCAACAGTTGAGCAAAGAGGCAATGAGTCTAGCCCAACGGTCTAGCGTCTGCCCCAGCTGTCACACCGACGTACCCAACGAACCATCGCCCTTAGAATACGCTGAGATGATGGACGAGGCCAGACTAAGAATGCTGAAAGCTGAACAAGTGAGTCCTGCAATCAAATTTAAATAGTACTGTTGTTAATGCTGTATCGTGGCAAGTGTAATATTGACTACAAAGGCAAAATCGAGATTATATCCCTCGCACAGGTGGTTGGAATCACACCGATACACATGCGCAGAATTTACATTTTCAAGTGCACCAAAAAAGACTTACTTGTGCAGCGACTTTCCAAGAATCATTACTTCGTGTTGTGGCAACTACCCGCGATGCGTTACTTCGGCCCGATCGCGAATGTCTTGTGGCCAAATCCCGAATGTCTTGTGGCCAAATCCCGGATGTCTTATGGACAAGTCCGAATGTCTTATGGCCAAATCACGAATGTCCTATTTCAATTTCAATTTCAATAACATATATTTCCATTTAAAGCAAAGTAAAAGCATCATGAGAAAAACAACTATAGATGGAGGCACGATTGTCTTATGGCCAAATGCCGTATGCATTTTGGCCAAATCCCGAATGTCTCATGGCCAAATCCCGAATGTCCCATGGCCAAATCCCGAATGTCTCATGGCCAAATCCCGAATGTCTCATGGCCAAATCCCGAATGTCTCATGACCAAATCCCGGACAGCCCACGTTTTCTTTTTCCTTTAATCATCACGGTATTGATTGATCTCTGATTTGCAGGTGAGCTACTGGAAGCAGTTTGAGCACGGCATGCTGTCCCGTGAAGCGGTCCGTATGCTGGTGGGTTACACCGAGACCGCGGCCGACCAGGAGGACGGCTTCATCAGCGTGACGGACCTGAAGAAGAACTGGGAGATTAAGGGGATCTACCCGTACCTGGTTAGCTTAGATCATGTATCCCTTTTTGTTACGTGCATTAATTGTGTACACACTCAAGAAAAAGGCCCTGGTCAGATTGACCAAGAAAATGGAATCTATTTGGCCTGACAATTTTCGGAGTCAAAATTGACACTTTCCGAGTCAAAATGACACTTGTTTGACTCATTGTCCGGGTCATTTTGACTCTGGAAACGAGACATTTTGACAAGACACACAATGGACAATTTTGACTCTTAAAAGTGTCAGCACACGATTTCATTAAACTCATCTTAACTTACGATGCATCGCAGCGTTGCGACGCGTCGTATCTCTACGATGCATCGCAGCTGCGACGCGTCCTGCGATCCATTTCACAAAACACGTCGTAAGTGCGACGCGTGGTAGGTGTATTTTATAGCACAACTCGGGGACAGTTTGATGTATTTATTCAGCGTACAGTAAATAGTCGTCTGATATTCAACAAAGAGTTGTCGGATCTCCTCTCGAAGTTTTTTAAAACGTTAAACAAAATGGAGGCCATGTGATGCAATATTAAAGGAAATCAAGCTATCAGTGAACTGTACAGCTACTTTGAAATTTCAACTGCAATATTCCAGGCTAATTCATAATTATTCAATGCATTTTCTATTACCAACTTTACAAACATTGTCTCGGTATTATAGTCTCCTTTATGTATTTTTATGGCATAAACTGGCTAAGAAAGGGACTCTTTTTGTGTTGCGATGATCACTAGACACGTCGTAACCTGCGACGTGTTTTAAACCGTTGTCAATGATCTTTCGACGCGTTCAACACATCGCAAGTGTCATGAAATGGATTGTACGACGCGTCGCGAGTTGCGACGTGTACTTCGTCCATGTCGAGAAAGCCGTGTAAGTCCAGATACCCGTGAAAAAAAAATTCCCAAAACTTGAATACAAATGTGGCATGTGGCAACTTCAACATGACACCCAGCTTTTTCGTTTTACAATTCTGATTTTTTTCACAAGATTACTATAAAAAATGCGTGATGATTGTTGAGTATGTTTTGCTTCTCCGAGTTGTTTCGTCGTTGTCACTGTGCGTCTCGCGGCCGGCTGCGCGAGATTTTGGTTTTGTGGTATGAGCTGTGTAAACGCATATTTTTTTGAAATTGCTCGTTTTTAATTCGGCAACGCCGTGAATGGGTGCGCGGAGGCGCTTCAACGACGCTCACGCGCGCGCAGTTGCTATAATTCATCGGTTCAGTGCGTGACGTCGCGTAGCTGCAATCGGCTGAATGAGAACGTGTCCCGGATGCTGATTTCGGGTGCAGTTCAAAGCATGACTCGGCAACTTTTGGATTGAAATTGAGATCCTAGGATATTGCTTTCTCGGAATATACAACATTCACTGAGCTGAAACTTCATCAGGTTTAGTTGTTAAGCACCCTTCTTTAGGTTTTGAGCACTTTTGTTGCTACAATCCTGGCAAAATCTCGCTGGGCCTCGAACCCCCCGGCCCCCACTCAATGTTGTCTCTCATTGCGCGGTGTGTGCTCCATCAGGTGGAGAGAACAACATTGACCGGGGGAGCGGGGGAGTGAGTGACCGGGGCAGGCTCAGGAAGTGTCTCAGCCATTTTGGCCGGGATTGTAGCTTCAAACGATTGCACATTAATGATGTACTCTAACCTTATCAAAACACAAAGGAGCAAAGAATAAGTTTCAGCAATTTCAGCAAGTCCTCTAGTCCCAATTCTACTCACAAGCTACTCAAGCTTTGACAACGGGTATTCCATTGCTATTGTTCATCCACGTGTGACTGGCTTTGTGATTGACTGTTGATGGACATCCCTGTCAAACTACATGTATGTCGCCAAGAGTCTGTCTCCTATATGAGTGGACCGTTCCCGTCTCTTCTCGCCTCCGCAGAAACGCAAACTTGAGGAGCTAGTCCGGGGCGGTAAGACCCAGGAGATACCCGATGCTCGCTTCGCCATCTCCCGCGTCATGTTCACCATCAGCAACCACGTGGCCTTCGAGGTCAGCATCATGGCCATCATCATCTTCAACATGATCCCTATCATCATGGCGTTCGTGGTGCAGGAGGACCACCCGTTGTACCTGCAGTACAAGCCAGGACTCAAGATCAGCAACTACATCTTCACCGTCATCTACTCGTTGGAAGCCATTATCAAGGTACGTTATGACCCAATAGGGGATTTACGAGACCCTGGATTGGCATCCGCTTTGGTTCGTTTTCGTTTCTAGCCCAAGATTTACAACAACAAAAATTGCACGATTAAGCAAATCCGGTGAAAAATGATAGTTATTTTGTGCCAGAATATTTCGTGTTATTCATAAAGCCGAAAATGGACCGATACCGTCTCGGAGTTTGTCACAATAGGTAATTAAAATCATGAAGGTGGAGCCTAAAGCCGAAGCCGAGGACAAACCGCGATTCCGTTAACATCCGTCACAGTACACTGTGCCAATAAGCAGTTTTCGCATTTATTTTGAAATGGTGTCGAAAATAAAGTGTTGTGTTCGTTAACATTTTACATTTATCGTTCGATCTGACCCAAACAATAATCAATTATCATTATTTCCAATTTTCACTCGGGAGGAACACACCGAGTATACAGTGTTTATGCGTCGGTGAAGGGGAAAACATAATATAGATTTACATCACCCCGACGCAAAAATTCCATCTTATGAATAGATAATAAATTATGAATGGCAACATATTAATTAATCAACATATTATTAATACATTTTCGTTGAATGAATTACCCTGCACCAACAGGTGATTGGCTGGCGCAAGTACTACATATTCAGCAACTGGAACAAGTTCGACCTCTTCATTCTGATCATGTCCTTCATCGACATCATTCTGGACGAGACCATCGGAGACAACAAAGGGTTCAACCCCTCTTTGCTCAAGGTCGTCAAACTCATCCGTCTACTCCGAGGTCTCAGGATGCTCCGCCTCTTCAAGGTAACTTGGAGATAATTGGTATAAATATCGGAGGAAAAAAATCAGAGAACCGATCAATAATGAGCATCGTCAGACCAGTTTGAGTGGAGAGGGTTTACCGTAAACTTGACGATAGACCAAAATACTGTCGCCAGATTTTGTCCCCTCTTTTGAAACCCGTACTTACACATCGATGACGCCAGGCGTTTTGCACAT
This sequence comes from Patiria pectinifera, assembly GCA_029964075.1. Lineage (NCBI taxonomy): Eukaryota > Metazoa > Echinodermata > Asteroidea > Valvatida > Asterinidae > Patiria > Patiria pectinifera. The sequence continues at coordinate 18,254,928 of CM057148.1, read as the reverse complement.
CAGGTGGGGGAAGAAACACCTCTCGTATACCACTAATATGCCACACTATTTCCATCACTGGTTCGGCCTAAACTTAAGTGACAGACGATAATAAACGCGGAAGTATGATTTTTTTCAAGACGGGGTGGCGGTGACTCGAACTGTCCATTTAGATTTGTTTCGGGATGATGAGGGTTTCTTGCTATAGTCTGGGTCCTCTTTGCACGTTATTAGATCTCTAAGCTGATTTGAGGACTGGAACTAAATCATGCACGCACAAGTACAAGCCCTACTATGCTTATGGCTCGACAAACACGGGGGGATGGGGTTCCAGACCCCTTGACCCCTACTAATTACACCCATGAATAGTAGGTACAGAGTAGTAGAATCACTGCGGTTTTGTCACAGATTCTGATTCTCGGTATCGCTCTGGCACTGCTGTCCAAACGAGTGGAAATAAACGACACGATTTAATGGCCGATAGGCTGCCATTCGCCCCTCCGGTGTTTAAAAACGTTAAACGCCTTGTCTCGCAATTGCCCCCCCCCCCCCCCGGGGCTGCCCCCATCAAGACGTGGGGATTGTCACATTTGAAGTGACAAAATCCCCAACCCTCGGACAAAAAGTAAAGGGACAATCCGAGACCATTCCCCGACATACTAACTCACACTAGTGATTGCCTTTTCATGCAGTACGCCAATGGTAACGATGTAATTTGAGTGACCAAAACCCCCACCCTGGGGCATGAAAATGTAACCAAATCCCGACACCGGACCTGGGTCAGCGCGGGGGATGGGGGAAACATTTGATAGGCGCATTATGTTAAATATTTTTTAATTTTAACAAGAAAACTATCACACTTGTATAGAGCTGACCCTGTACAGCTGTAGTCATCTGGGTGCGACTCTGCCTGTTTTCTGGTGAAATCTATTACACTAGGTGTCTGACAGTGTAGCTGTTACCTGACACCTGTGTATTCACTCACTGTACTCTCGCTCGTGTACATGGTGACCGTTTTAGCCGATTTTCGGCTAACTTTGACAGATTTTTTGTAAAAAAAAAAACGAGTTTGACAGAAAATTTGACAGAATGGATTATTTTTGGCAGATTTCGGGCAGAATTCTGCACAAGGTTATTTGACAGAAACACATAGCAAATTTGAAAAAAATGGTACAAAAAATGTACATTTGTTTGAAAAAGCTTCGATCTTTTCAAACAAATTCTTGCATAATGGGAAGGTTGGCTGGTCTAGGCATGGAGGTAGGAATAGACCTCCATGGTCTAGGCTGAGGTTCACTGGGAACCGGACTTTGTCGTGACACAACCGCGTTTTCCTGGAAATTTACGCAATTTCATAACATCTTCATGTGACTACAGATTGTTTGTAATGTAATTTGAACCTTAATTAAGGCAATACTGTACTACAACATCTGCGTGTGATTTTAAGTGTTGATAGTGTATTTCGAGTAGTTCTGGGGAAATTGGCAGATTTTTGATAAATCTGACAGATTTTTGAAGTGCATTTAGCAGAATTTGGCCACGACCTTACGGTCTCCCTGCTCGTGTAGGTACTCATACCGAAGCTGATCAACTTCCTCAACGGCCGCATCAACCTGCAACTCTCCCTGGGCTACGACGTGGGCAAGGGCTTCGTGCTGGGCGAAGAGGAAGTCAGCAAGCTCATCGATCGACTGGTGGACAACGACAGCATCCTGGACTACCTCAAGAACATCTCCGAGACCAATCGGCTGGAATGCATCAGAGAGCTTGGTAATGTCCATTCAACTCAATAGCATATTTATTTAGAACAACAGCAACAGAGTACGGTTGGCCTATGGTAAAGGGTTTGTGATTTATGATCAGAGGGTCAGAGTTCGAAGCCAGCTGCTGGTATGATGTGTCCTCAGGCAAGCTGCTTCATCCTAATTGCCTCCCTCCACCCAGGAGTATAAATGGGTACCGGCATTAGCTGGGGAGTAACCTCCGATGGATCCGCATCCCATCCAGGGGAATATAAATATTTCAAGTCATATCATGCTGTGGAAACCGGAGATAAACAATGGCGGGCTCGTATTAACGGACTTTTCTGCTTACCACATTTGGTGTTAAATCTGAATCATGAAAATAATCATATTAATAGTGAGATAAAGAAAACAGAGTTTAGACTGATCAAGAAAGCAAATCTGGTAGAGACCAACCTACAGACAATTATTCAAGACGAACACAAGGTAATTAGAAAAGACAGTAAAGACCACTGACAAAATAAGTTGACCATAATAAATTGGTTGAAATTAAACAGACACGATACCATGCTAAAACTCTTACAAGCTTTTTAGATGTAAGACGAGATTTTATCATGTGCGTCAATGTTTTGCAAATTGTCATCATAACGCCATAATTATTGTGTCTTTATATTTATTTTGGGTGGCAGCCCAGTGAGCAAAAATATAATATACATGTTTACATTTTGGTGTGTACGCATGGGCTGAATACCTTTCAAAAATGTGACGTCTCAAAATTAGGTCTATCTAAGGATGGTGTATGCAAATGATGCATTGTTTGCATTCATCCGATTGGATGCAGGTATGTTACAGCGCGTGCATCCGGGAATCGCCGTTTCTGTCAAGACCAGGCAGTCCATACGCACGGTGCTGAACCACTCACGGGATACCATCCGGGAACTTCAAGGGGCGGGCTTGATCGATGAAGGCGAGGCTCACAAGCTAGAAAAGGTTTGCGAATGGACGGTTCCGGATTAAAGCCCCGCCCATCTTTAGTTTGTGTAAATTTCTTGCATTGCTCGTGACCGAGTCTTATCGAGTCACGTGTCACCTGACAAAAACTTTTGATCCAATTACATGGTCAATGGGGGACTTTATTGAGCATGCGCGATTTAGCTCAAACATGACGTAAACAATTGAAAAGGACTGGTGTGTTCGCTGCCACCAACGTCTCAAAAATCTCCCATTAATACGCATCGTCTGATTGACAGGCACTGTTTTGGAATCATGAAAAACTATTTTATCAATAATTTGGAAGGTTGCAAAATGGTGAAACTGGCACAAAATTCAGCATAGCTTTTTACAAATACATCGTAAGCGTGCAGTGAAAAGATAAATGTTGCAGTGCATCGTGGGAAACAGATACAAATTTTGTGTGGCACAAATGTCCCACAATGCACCGGGTCATACGTCTTCACTGCACATTTCCGGTCTGATGGCCATCTTTATCAGCAAAAGGAAAAGCTGTGCCCTCAGAGATATTTATATCTTTGCCTGGCATGCATAGGTTGTAGAGATCAAGATGAAACAGCTGATGAACGCGCCGTCTAGTATCCCACCTCCCCCGCCTGAAAACCTGCTGAAAAATGTGCCTTGGATCGAGGGCGACAAGAAACTCATTGACTTCATTAAGGTAAAGTATTAATATGGTGACATCATAATGACACATGTTTTTCTTGCGACGTTACAGGAATTTTAATTTTCTATTTTTTTTTTTAAAGTTGAACATTTTCAGGGTGATTTCTGACGTTTGTGCTCTTACTTTTTTTCAGGCGCGTGCTGAGCTGCTACATTTTGACTATGGGGATGTCATCGTGCGGGAAGGCGACATACCAAACGGCATTTACCTCATTGTGTCTGGTCTCGTTAAGGTAGGACTTTATAGTTTAAATAAGTACCACATGTGCACAAGCCTGGCCTCTAATTTCGGTTGGCGGATTAAGTCTACACTGTTTCAAACTTCTCAGGGTTCTTTTTTTCTGACAACTGTTAACAGCTGTTCGGACAGAGCGAGTACCTCGACCACGAGCTGGCCAGCAGCCACTCCGTGACGGTGGCCAGCGGTCCCGGCCATTTTGAGGACTATCTCTCCGTGGGCAACGTCATCGGTGAAATGGGCGTGCTGACGGGGAGACCGCGGAACGCCACGGTCTCGTGTGAGACTGCTACACAGGTACACATGAATCTCTGTGCACGCTGAAAAAAATGCCCTGTTCATGGATTTGATCCGGATTCCGGATTCTGTTTAGCCTGATACACATTTGAAAGTCATAATTCATACTCTCAGTTCTGGGTCAGAATGACACCGGCGGCCAAGGTTTCCGAGTCAGAGAATGAGTCAGAGAAGTGTCATTTTGACCTTGAAAGAATGTCAGTTTTGACCCGGAAAAGTGTCAGTTTTGAACTGGAAAAGTGTCATCTTCGACCCGGAATAGTGTCAGCTTTGACCGGAAAAGTGTCTGCTTTGACCTGGAAAAGTGTCAGTTTTCACCCGGAACAGTGTCTGCTTTGACCCGGAAAAGTGTCCGTTTTGACAGCAGTTTTGAAAGTGTTAAGCCAAATAGATTCCGGTTCAAATCTACCCAGGGGCTTTTCAGTGTGAGGTTATTCAAATTCTCAATTTTTGACTTAATTTCCAAAGGGGAGGAGTGCACTGAAAAGGGGAAGAGTACACTGCAAAGTAAATCGGTTAAAATTGAAGTGCTGATTCCGAAGCATTGCGATGATAAGCTTAAAGGTTTCTAATTATTAGACATCGATCGCACGGCCCAGAAAATTTTCCCAACGAAATGTAACAGATGAAACAAGATTTACATTCGAAATGAGAATTTCTTCTCATAACTCAAATCCATTGTGCGTAGCACAAACTGAAATCTTTAAATCTTGGAAGACCAAATAATAATGTAGAGCAGTGTGAGTTTTGTTCTCAAAGTACAGCCCCAGTTTTCGAGAAAATAAATTACAGCATAGACATTATCATGAACCGTATTAACAAAGTGAGGGATTACAGACTTTTGATGATACTTCTTTTTCAGAAGAGATGTATTTAACACATCTCCCGAGTGATATCAGTTTGCGGATTGGTTGATTATTATGCTAATCGGTAGAGTATTTTCCTCATGGCTTTCAGGTGTATTACATCAACTTGGAGGACATGCAGATCGCATTGGAGACCTTCACCCTACACCCGTCGCTGCTCTATCGGCTGTGGCGCATCATTGCCATCCGCATTGCCACACCACTGATGCTAGAGCAGATTGCATTCCAGGTACGCTGTCAGAAAATTACCTTCAAAAACAAACAACCAGAAAGCTATACATTGTATTTATTGACTCCATCCATGCATGGTTCACACAAGATCCTGGTGTGTAAAGCCTAGTTTTCACATCGACACAAGAAACGCAGAGACTTTGCCGACTGTTCCGCGTACTGTCTGCGCAGTCTGCATAAGCTTAACGTTGATATGTAAACTATCCGGTTCGTTAGTGTGACGTCATCTCACTTCAACCATGCGTATAGCACAATTGGAACCGGAAGTTAACGCACCTCGAGCGTTTATCCAATGGGCGCTAGTAATCAGTGGTGCGCGCGTGTGTATGACGTTTTACTAACGAACCGGATAGGCTAAAAAGAGCGCTGCGCGTATGGCGCGTAGTACGTACGAATTTTTCATCGGAATTTTCATCGGAATGCGCACAAACCCACAGCGCCTTCGGAGAGGAACGCACCTGGAACTGGTGTCGTGGAGCTGATTTCATTTGCTAAGTTTATCAAATATCTGCAAGGCAAAAACAGGTTACCTGTCAAAGTGCCATGCAATGTACATTGTGCTTATGACTGATCGTAGCTGAGGCCGCGTCTGAATTACTTGGCTATTTAATTCAATTCAATTCAAAACTCTCATTTATTTTTATACCAAAATGAGAAATACAAGCATAGAATACACGATTAAGTACATAAATCAATCAATAGAGTTTGTCCAAAAGGTGAAAATATAAAAGGTATGGAGGAGGCATCTTCTGGAAGCCTATGCTTGTGGCGAGATGCCTTGGACGGACAAACACAAAACAGAGACAAGACCAAGTACACACGGACAGTTGGACTGAGACAAAACCTAAGCATGAAATGTATAAACTAGAACAGAACGTAAATATATTAAGGGGGAACAAAAACAAACAATTGTTGAAAAACCAAATTTGAAGCAAGCTATGTTAGCAAGCTATGACAGATGATGTAACACACATGTCTACGGGAAGTGGCTGCAGCCGCGTCCGTAGGCGCGTGTGTAATTTCCAGCCGTAGCCAAGTCATTCAGGCACGGCTTGATTCTTTCTAAGCCCACAAACTGTCGAATCAACATTTTCTGCTAACAGCACCATGACATTGAATCCTGCAGCAACTCATAGCAGCAGTTGCGCATGCTTATCTATTTTTCTCTATCTTGACCATTGAGGGGGTAATCAATGCACAGGGTCCATTATCTTCGGTAAATCGAAAAATGAAGCAAATTAGCTCTATGCTCTCACGCAGGTTAATCTTTAACACTTTTTTTATCGATTCGCACTCTGGGTACTGTGCAAAATGGTAGACTACCAGATTTCCGAAATTGGGTATAGTCTTTGTTACAAGACTTTGGTTCCACCGACAGGGTTGGACACAAGAAAAGATCAAATTACACCTAGAAAGAGGCTACTTACCAGACTTGGAAGACGAAGGGTACAGCTTTGAAATTGAAAACACGGTTGATGACGTCATTTTGATCCAGGTAAGTTTCGAGCACTTTCATTTTTCGTCTTCATAGAAGGCGGCGGCATATACAGTTATACCGTTGACACTGAGCAATCATAAATCTTTTCTGCTCACGCTACAAGCTTTTGAATGTTTTTAAACGTTTCAAAACTTTCTGTAAAATATTATCTTTATTATCTTAACCATAGTATAACCAATATCTCCTGGCATATTCGTGTGAGCGCTTGAACAGCGATAGTGCATTCATGAGTCTGCCTAACTCCTTCAAAATTAATTCACAAAGTGCATACTCTCGGATATGTAAGGATTTAGGTCACATTCCTTTTGAAGCGAAATCGTTTGTGTTAACCGAACAGGGAAGAGCAATCGACGCTCACACCCGTGACGAGCTCGTCGGGCCCCACGTCATCCCACGCTCCGTTCACCGCCTCACCTTCAAGAAGGACGAAAGAAATGAGCCAAAAATCCTGGTAGTGCCCAACCAGAACATAACCCTGCCGGTCCTGGACGGCAGGGTCAGCACCCACGGCTCCACGGTCTCCGTCGCCGCCATCCGCAGCAACCTGTGCCTCCGCCACGCCTCCCGAGTCCGTTTACACAACACGTCCTCCGGAATTGGTGGCAGCGGTGGGATCAACAGGAGGCCGTCCCGTACCAGCGCTAAGAAGATCGAGGCTCCCTTACCACCCCCGAAAGGAGGCTTTCCAATGAGGAACCTGGAGTCCCTGGATCCTATAGGGTATCCCTCGCCGGTCAAAGGTCAGAACGGGATGACGTACGTGGATGAAGCTGTCTAGAGTAAAAAAAAACTATCCTGGTACCCCCAACGTCGCAAACCTTTCAGACACAGTCAAGTAATGTCTGCGCTGTGGGACATCGAAGTCGAAGGCTTGACAACTCCTATATACGCCAACTGGGGTGATTGTTTTGTTTGGAAAAAAAGACAATTTCAACTCATCATTATAAGCAGATACCATCGCGTTATTCGGTGCATAGTGCATAAGTAACATTAAGCTTGATGCAGGTCAGGAGTTAAGAGTTTTTATATCATAAAGCTTCGTGCGTTTCGTCTCCTTTCTGCAAACACAATGCTCTTCAATTGAGGTTAAAATTGAAATAGTTTCTTAAGTTACCAGTGAAAAGTGTTGAAAGTCGGAGGCTTGGTCTGTTATTATTTACTTACTGGGTTTTTTTAATGACATGTACATAAATCTCTGATTTTGTAAATACTTCAAATTCCAAAGGCTTATTCATAGTGCTTTTGTATTCAACACTGTACATAGAAGTATACAAAATTGTTCAAAATACGTATACCATTTTTGTCAATTTCACACGTGTGCAAGCTACTGAAAATATTAAGAAACCAAAAGAGACCCCTCCTCTACTTTTGGCTGATTTTTTAATTACTTTTTTTTAATTGATTGATTCTGCGAAAGCGGTAAATCGTACTCACGTGACTATCACAAAACAGACGTAAAGTATAGGAATACCCACAATTTTCCATCAGATGCTGAAAAACTTCACAAAGTCTCAAAAGAAGATAATAGAATTGGTTTCCTAAAAAAAACCACTAAGTGACTGTCATTTTATCATACAAAACTGGTGTAAGTTGAGAAATTGGACGTATCGAGAAAATAAAATGCTCCGTGTCAAAGAATGAATAACCATATTCTGTCCATCATTCTCTACTTGTTACAATTTGAGCAGAACATTAATTCCTTTACTCTAAAGGGCACTCTCCCTGGATCATTTGAAGATGAAGACATAATATTCGAAAAACCGAACCAAACCTGTTTGGCCCCGCCCACTGGGCAACAACAAGTGCATATCTTCTATCCCGTTCGTAAGTATGACGTCATTTTAAATTAAACCACGCGCAGGCGTTTGCGTCAAGTAGATCTGACATTGCGCACTCTGTAAGTGTCCGCCACTGCTCCCTGTCGGATTGCCATGTGCCAGGCGTGTCGATCTTTGATGTGATGCTGACCCCCGTGCTTGTCAGGTCCCTGTTTACTCTTTTCAGCCACGTGGTTCGTTGTCCCCCTCTTGGTAGCTTGTTCTTGCGGATTGCCTCTAGAAGTGCTTGCTTGGCAGGAGCTTCCTCGGGTAGTCTCAGGAGATGGCCTGTCCACCTAAGACGTCTTCTGGTAATGGCTGTACTCGAAGGGATCTCGTTAGTTTTCTTGTAGAGTTCTTTATTTTGTGATCTTCTTTGGCCATTTATTACCAAGGATTGAACGTGAGAGCCTTCTGTGAAAGGCATCAATGTTCTCTTCTATTAGTTACTGTCCATATTCATTGTTGTATAGAAATACGGACGCTATCAAAGCACGCCCACTGCACACGGAGTAGCATTGGAACCGGTGTCATATGAAAATCGGACTCGTGTGAAAATCGGACTCTTTTTCCCTTTCATTGGTTAAACACTCTCACGTGACCGGTCTCTCTCCTAATAATCTATGCATGAGCATGCGCAATGAGTCCGTATTTCATAAAAACCTAAATTCATGCTACACCGGAAGTAGTACCAAGTGGCGTGTGTAGCCACTGGGCGCTAGTAATCAGTGGTGCGCGCGCGTGTATGACGCAGTCACTTGCGAACCGGATGTCTTACTGCTTGTTCCAGAAGTGCGCGCCATAATAAGTACGCGCATGTCGCACATAAATCATGGCTGTGATTGGTCAAAGCATCATATAGGGCGTGGCTAAGTGGATCGATATATTACACAATCGATCCGCCGTACCAGGATCCGTGATTATACAGAGGTCCAAATAATACCAAAGTCAACCTCGACTTTAAAGCTACATTTGCAGTTATCCAAAATGTAACCGACGTAATTGTTGGGGGAAAAAATTGTTTGAAAGATATAGGGGACTAAACTCCCTGTGAAATTATTCTTTCTGGCATTCAGTCATTTTGTAGATCAACGAAAGAATGCCTTTCCAACGATGCGTCTAAAGACGTATCGTTGGAAATGTTCGTTAGTAGTTCGGTTTTTTTATTCGGCAAAGCGCGCGCAAGCGTTGACTCGACGCACACGCGCGCGCGGTTGCTATAATTCGTCGGATCAGTGCGCAACATCGCGTAGCTATATCAGCTCAGTGAGAACGCGTCTCGGACGCTAACGTCAAGCCCAATTAAAAACACGATTCAGCAACTTTTGATTTGAAATTGAGATCCTAGATTGTTGTTTTTTTTCTCGAAATATACAGCTCAAGCTTAGCTGAAACTTCACCAGGTTGGTTGTTCAGCAACCTTCTTTAGATTTTGAGCACGTTTATTGCTTCAAACGAACAAAATGCACAAATTACAAATGATGGAATGTTCCTTTAAGCTCTTATTAAGGGAATAACAATGTGAGGAGCCGGTCTTCACTGCGTGATAATGACCGGGTTTGGGGTCGACCGCTGTTAATGGACCGAGACGAAGTCGAAGGTCCATTAACAGCGGTCACCCCCAAACCCTGTCATTATCACGCAGTGAAGACCGGATCCTCACACTGTTATTCCCATTAATAAATACCTTTTTAACGAAATAAACAACTAAAATGCTCCAATTTTGTGACTTTCTTTCGGCGATATTTCCAGACTTTTTTGTGTGTATGTTCATGGGCCAAATTTTAACTTATGCATGGTACCCTGTCTCTTCGATAAGCGTTGTTATACACCACTAGCCGGGCCCAGACTGTGCTGGACATTGCTGGACAACGTCTTCATTGCGTACGAGTACGACGTCCAGGTTTGGACTTTTGCTGCCGTAACGAAACAAATAACAGCAATGTTTTCATATTTTTACCTGATGGAGGAAGCTGACATTTCGTTTACACACACCTTGTGCCCAGAATTACAAAGATGCTTGGTTTAGGAAAGGTAAGTGTTTAAAGAAAATAAATCGTAGATCTACGCTTTCGTCGTAAACATCCTCCGTATACTGCACTGTTGTATGTACGATGTCCAGTCGTTTTAAAACTTCCTTACGCGCACGCGCACCCATACAACTGTGTTGCGTATGCGCGCGTCAGTCTCACGCGAAGGTGGTTGAGCGCATGTGCAGTGCTGTATTGTTACAAGCTGCCGTATGACTGTTGTAAATTTGGCCAATCATTGCCTTCCATGGGGCTGGATCAATGCTGGTTCAGGGGCCATTTTTTCGCTTGTTCTTTGAAGCCGGTCTTTATCACCGTTAATGCCCGGCCACGTGATCGAGTTTCAACCAATCAGAAACCATCAACTCTCCAAGGTATTTATTAATCCTTTATAAAGGAAAGTAATGAGGCCAATAACTGTGCCACAGGATACTGATTTTGCAGCGGATATTTTATTACAGACACAAAGACAAATTGGTCGGTGAATATGTTATTTCTTCCTATAAACTATTAAAACACCATTGATAGTATAAGGTTTGTGAAGTCTTATAATTATTTCTAAGAACAAGAAATATGGAATTGAACCTCGATCCATGACACTGCAATTTTTCTGTTTACGTGTTGCGATTTCAACTCTACCAATCATTTTATTGAACGGCTCGACCAACGCTTTTGATTCATAAAACTGTTAGGTGACTATGCAGTTTCTCCCTGCAATAAAAAAATATTGAAAAACATTGTTTTGATGGTTAATATTTCACAGAACAAATTGAATCCACTTTCGACACATGACGCTGCATTTTTCTGTTTACAGTTCGCGATTTCAAGCCTGCCAATCATTTCATGTTTGATTCATAGAGATTCGGTATAGTAACATTGTCAATAGAACCATTGACTGTGTGATAATGGAGATACAGGTGGGTTTTCAATTCCGCTGGGCTTGAAAATAGCCTTCGTTCGAGGCACTGCACGCTTGTGCAGATTACAAACGAGCCGTTGCACTGGAATCTGGTCATGAGGTAACTGCACAGTGCTGATCAGCACGTCTGGAACTAAGGCTAGTGGTTCGAGGGTTGTATGCACGCTTTTTGGTGCCAATCGCCACAACCAACTCCGCGCCGTTCGGACTAGACGCATATTATCAACATTCGGTTCGTCCTTTGAGTAGATCTGCAGCGTGTCTGAATCGAGCAAGATGACGAAGGGAAAGAAGTGGGTTCTGGAGAAGCATTTCCAGGGAATGCCCAAGAGGAGCGACATGAAGATCGTGGAATTCGATCTTCCGCCTATAAAGGATGGCTGTAAGTTCACATGTCTGGGTTCACGCAAAAGCCGCCATTGCAGAAAGTGTGCGTTGTACTTGAACAGCTTTTCGTGGCGCCAGTGGTGTGGAACGAGAACTACCCCCAGGGCAGCGGACGGTGGTGGAACTGGAGTCTGTCGCGAGTCGCAGTTTCGGTGACTCAGACTCGACTCGAGTTGCATCAGCAAAAGACTCCGACTCGGACTCAGACCCAGACCGACCATCATGACTCGGACTTGACGCTATCGACTCGTGACTCGCGAGTCGCGCATTTTGTTTACCCCAAAAATACATTTCAAAAATGAAATTAAAATAATTATTTTCCGAAAGTAAGGTTAACGAAAATTTCGAATATATACCCATGTTCCGACACCCATAATGTTATGTTCCGACACCCCTGTGATTCGACTGCATATTCCTATCCTGACACTAACCCTAACCCTGTGCCTAACCCTAACCGGGAGTAACACAATCTTATGTGCGGGTCGTCGAAACATAGGGGTGTCAGAACACAGGTGTGTTAATATAGAGCAGTCACCAAACTTTGCAGCACGTTTAAGCACACAAATCGCACCGCACCTGCCTTTATGGGTGTGTTGTAAATAAATAAGGTTTGTTATTGAATACGCTCCTCCCTATTTCCCGCTACAGCGCATCACCAATAACTTTTCACTTTCTTGATACGTGATCTTTATTAGACTCCTCATAAAATGCAGAGAATATCGTCTTATGTACATGTACATTACACATGTTCATTATTCATGCACACACATTTCGTACAGTGTGACTCGGACTCGGAATTGAATCAAGTGACTCGGAATCGGACTCGACCCTATTGACCCGAGACTCGAACTCGGACTCGACCCAAGTAACTCGAAACTCGAACTCGGACTCAACTCATGTGACTCGACTTCCATACTATGCAGTGACATTATTGACCTATCGCCATTTACGAGTTAGCCACGCCCCTTAGACAACCCTATGGAGTTTTTGTACACTAGGTTTTGTTTGTCTCAGATTTTGCGCGTTCTGCGTCCATTTGTATGTCATGTAATTGGACAATAGTTCACAAGCTGCGTTGACGCGATTCTACCGCGATATGTCAATGACACCGTATGAGGGTCTTTTTTAATATATAGACGATTTTACTAGACGATTTAGTGTAAAAATCGCTCCAATTCAGATTGAAATGAGAGAGGGTTACCAAGTGCATTAGAATATTCATGACTCATGATCAGGGGGCCAGGGGTTCGATTCCAGGTGCTGGCCATATGTTGTGTCCTTGGGCAAGTCACTTCAACCCAACTTTCCTCTCTCCACCCAGGGGTGGGTACCGGCATTAAGCTGGGGAATAACCAGCGATGGACTGGCATCCCATCCAGGGGGGATTCTTAGTCGTTTCATGTGCCAAGGAAACCGGAGATAAAACGCAGGCCTGATGCGACATACAATTTATTGGCTCGTGGCAGAATTTACATTAGACTGAAACACTCTGAAAAAGAATCAATCAAATAGAAATTCGGTGTACTCGATTAAATATATATCACTCTAAAACGTCCGTTCTCTGTAGTTTCAGTCGGTGGGAGTGAACGTTCACATGGTTTTGAACTAAGAGAGTATACATGTTCAAATTATGATCATAAACAATATTAAAACCTTACAAAAACAGTAGATAATATTTTCTAAACCTAGTTAGAGTTAATCTTACTGTCCTACACTCAACCAAAAAAGAAAGTCCTCCCTTCCAATAGTTTTTTTGTCTCACTCAAAAACTACTGGGCACCTCTCGCTCTCGCTCGACTAATCAGCACAAAAATTCCTTAGCAATCCAGCCATACTCTATATACAAAAGTGCAACTTTTTTTCCGGTACCATTTGTCATAAATTGAACAATTTTGTACACATAATCAATGTTTTGGGCCAACAAAGAGTATGGCTAGATTGCTAAGGAATTTCTGTACTGATCAGTCGTAATTTGAGCAAGATATGCCCAGTAGTTTTGAATTAGAATATTAAGGGGGACTTTCTTTTTTGGTTGAGTGCACTATGACATGTTACAGTTGCTTTTACCTACAGCGGTTCTGTTGGAAGCGGTCTACCTCAGTGTGGATCCGTATATGAGGTGAGTTTGTGTCCTCAATAATTTGTTGTATAGTCTCGTTTCTGGGTTTTTTTTTCATAAACTCTAGGCGGAATAGAGGTTACAACGGATACTCTAGGCCTATGTAGGCTACTGTGAACGGTTCAGCTCAACTGTTGGGCCAAACGGCCCAAAAACCTATAATAGGCTTCAAGAATTTCACAAATGGGTTGCAGTTACGACAGTTTCATTTTGTTCATCACCTCTTTACCAAAATAAAACTTTCTATTTCAAGGTAAAGTACATCATTCGTAATTTGTGCATTATGTTCGTTTGAACCAGCAAGAAGGGTGCTTATTAACAACTAACCTGATGAAGTTTCAGCTCAGTGAATGCTGTATATCCCGAAAAAAAACAACATTAAATTTAAGACTTCGATTTCAATTCAAAAGTTGCAGACACATGTTTTGAATTGTTCTCATTCAGCCGACTGCAGAATGCATTGCGTCTGTGTTAATGTGTCGAAAGCCGATTGGCCGAGTCATGTGGGACAAAGACGCATTACTCGCAGTCGTATTCTGGACCCTAGTATTGTACGGTATAATGCCACACTAATGTTGCAATGGATCGACCATCGAGGTTTCAAGTTTGCTTGAAGACAAAAATGTGTCACAATTATGTATATTTTCTCCTCCATTTTGTTTTCATTTTTTTGGGTAGGGTTTTCTCGGCTAGATTGTCTGAAGGGGTTACAATGATCGGTGAGCAGATTGCGAGGTGAGTTGAAGTCATGCGAGAGCCATTTCATTTTTATCTCAAATCGTCATTATTTTGAGGACACAAAAATCATTAATTCATTCAAGCTCCTTCTTTATCCTAAAAGGGCCGGGGAAGGAATCTGCCCTCCCTCACCTTTTTTCCTTGATATCCTTAAAACAGTTTATTTTTTTTCGCGACCCGAGCTGTCATGACTTTTAAGCCTCGGGTTTTGCGCATCTTTTGATACCAAAAACATAAAATTCGGACCACGGGTTGTCGCGCAGCGAACAAGTATCCGGCGCTACACGCTGTGAAAACCGAATTTCCCATATATATTGTACACAAAGCAGAACCATTCGTGCATATGAATAATTAATTAGTCATAATTCCAAAACCCTTTCACCTATAGTCTTGCTATTTCTTGGGTATATTCATGTTGAGTTTCATAAATTTTCGTCAATCGATGACCGAGATCTTAGGGGGAGGAATCCCTCCCCGGCTGTGAGACGGTCAAAATAACCCGGCCCTTTTAGGTTAATGAAATGAAGCCGACCGCTACAAGGCTGAAAACCACTGAGGACAAATTCAAACGGTATTAGAGAACAAAGACGAGTATACCAAGGTTATTTGCTCCGTAAGACAGAACTGATCGGTGCGGTGGAGGCGCTACACATCACTGGAAGCATGCACAAGGGACTCTTTGTAGAGGGTGTTACAACTGATAATAACCAACGGATAATGTATCACTGACCGTTAATGTAACAACAAATTACCGATACTGTATCACTAATAATGTAACACAAATTTTACTGATAACATTCTACTACACTATCAGTCAATTGTGTTACATTATCGGTTAGGACCGATAATGTAACAACAATTGACTGATCGTGTAGTGCATTCTACACTGTCGGTCAATTTGTATTACATTATCGGTCAATTGTTGTTACATTATCGATTGGTAATACGTTATCCGCTGGTTGTTATATTATCAGTTGTAACATAGCGTGTTCAAACGAACCAAAAACAAGGGTCCCGTTTCAAACATAGATTAGTACAAAGAAAAGTACGAGCGCACAATAAGCTCCGGCCGTCTTGCAAGAATTCGATCAAAATGATCCCTGCCTTTTCTCCAAAAAGTCAACGGTTAACCTACCGAAAATTTAGAAGAAAATGAAAGATGACATGTTGATCATCTATTTATTTATTTATTTCTTATTTTAACTGAGTAGCCCATTCAGTGGAATCCACTGATCTCCCATGGGTCCCAGTAAAGAGAAGACAATGTGAAAAAAAATACAGTTTTAGAGGTGGGAGGAAAATCCCAGAAGAGTATTCTGAGGAAAACCCACGGAATCAGGTAGGGACTGAAAACCCAATCCACATATTGACCCAGGCGGGATTCGAACCCGGGTCACAGCGGTGGAAGGCGGGGAAAGTACCGCTACGCCAACCTGACTCCCCAAAGCATCATTTATTGTTTTTGTGCAGCCTGAATACCCGTGAGAGTTCTGAGTATTTTAAACAGATTTTTGAAGTGTGGGGATTTAACACTGCTGTCTGTGGGAAATTTTATACTGGAGTACACCCTTATTATAGCACTGTCTGAGTGCTGCCCTCTCCTTGACACCTCGCCGAACGGATGCCCTTACTAATAGTGATATTGACTTTGACTGCCTGAGTTCAGGAGGTGTCTATTGTATAACCCACAAATTGCGTATGATATTTGCAAGTGTGGTGTGTGGGTGTGTGTGTTTGTGTGACATATGATTAATATGCTGTCTGGTATCGTTGGACTTCGCCCCTTAACTTGGGTGTAAAGTGCAAGTGCAGTTGACGCTGTGTCTGCCTCGTCGGTGTCGTAGTGCCAACGTCTGGCTGAGAACTGAAGAATAGGGAACCAATGTCTGCTTATTAAATCACATTTGGGGGCAATTTATTGAAATGTTGAAAAGCTGTATGTTTTCTTCCGATTTTTCTTCTTTTTTTTCTTTCTTCTTCTTCTAGCCCAAATCACATAGACTTTGTACACGTATATTCTAGGCGGCACTTTCGGCGGTTTCATGTTCAGATCTTGATCAAACTAAACACAAACAACGACCATAGCAAAGAAGGTCCGCGTCGATTGACGTAATGATGACGTCATCATGTATCATGTGACATCATCTTAAAGGTGCAATTTTCAAAGGCCTTTATCTAAATAACTTCTGGGTAGATTGGGTTCAAAAAGTGTGTTTGTACATAGACATGCATGTGTTGAAGGGGAAAATTGAAGTGACGTCATAATGACGTCCTCACGTGTCATTTGACGTTATCGAAACTCAATTTTCAATGGCCTATATTCAAATAACTACTGGGCCGATTGAGTTCAAAGTTTGTAAAAAGGCCTACATACAAAGGGATGTGTTAGGACATAGGTAAATTGAACGGACGTCATGTGACGTCATCATAAAAGAGCAATTTGCAATGGTCTATATCTAAATAACTAATGAGCTGATGGGGTTCATATGTTAATGTGAATAGAAAGGGACGTGTAATAGGTAAACATTAAAAGGACGTCATGCATCATGTGACGTCATCTTCAAATGCAATGTTGTTTTGAATAATATTTAAATGAAAAAAAATGTAAAAAAAAAAAAATACACCTTCCAAATTTTAGTCTTTTAGTCGGTTGGACAACCAACATAATGTAGTTGTATTCTGTATTTTGTATTCGTTATTTATATATTTTGTATTCTTTTGGTGCTTAGTTTGAAGATAAGGCAACTGAGGACGACGAACAGTTGAGCTGTTAATAGATTATTACGCCCTTTTGTTCTGAAGACTGGGTGTCCTTGGTCCCCTTATTCATCTCCTAATTAGGAGTGTGCATTCAACCAATACTGGAACGGTATGTTTCCTTCCCAACTGATACTTCCCCAACCGCTCAGGAATCTTCAGGTACAGGGGCCGTCGGCGTGGTGGCGTTTATAGTGACTGTCACTTTCAGAACGTTACGCCGCACTAAAGCAGAACATTTTGCTAACTTTCAGCACTATTCAATGGCGTGGATGAGCTAACGGTTGCGCTCGCAAGGGGATTTTTTATTGTAATGTCACTGATTTAAGCAACTTTTTCCTCTGAGGTAACCCTGCCCTGTTGCTGTGCTTACAGCTAATACGCTCCCCATCTTAATACAGAAACCATCTAATTTCAGACAAACCCATTCAACCTTTTGGTATGATGTTACTTGGAAAATAAACTGGAGTCATATTCTGTGTGGGGTTTTGATGCAGGGTGATCGAGAGCAAGAACGCCGAGTTCCCGGTCGGTACCAACGTGCTGATCGAGGCTGGCTGGGTCAGCCACTCCGTGTCTGACGGGAAGAACCTGACCAAGATCCCGCCATATCCAAAGGGAGTGCCGCTATCTCTGGCCTTGGGAACTCTAGGCATGCCCGGGTAAGGAGACGCAACTGGTTCTGCTGACCACGGAATAGCCACTTCTTGGCTCTTGCCCGTCAATAAAACATAATAAAGTGACCAATTAGATCTCGACTTTCGGTCAGATGATGCAGGGTAGCTGAGTCAAAACTCAGTCACAAAAAAAGTGAAAGTGGGCGTGGCTTATGACCAAATCTGGAACGGCCCATTTTTGTCCATAATCTCACCATTTTTTGCTTACTGGGTTTAACAAACAAATACTGCGCACACGCCAGAATTCTTTCCAATAACATGAGGCATGTGTACGTGCTTTAGTCTACGGTGGCCCTTCATGTTCCACATTGACAAGATCGAACATTAACATTAACAGGATGGATCTTCACATTGATAAGGAGCAGCGTCCACATTGCGAAGGTTAAGCGTTCATATTGCGAAGGTTCAGCATTCATATTGAAAAGGTTAACATTAAAGTGTCGTTCCAGGGCCACCGTATTAGTGAGGATTCTGTGCTAACGGTTTAAGCGAAACATAAATTGGGTCCTTGGCCCAAACTATTTGTAGCTGACAGGCAGAAAATACTTCTAAGCCAAATTATGTGCTCAGCAAAAGATTGGTTGAGAACTAGTCACCAGCCATAGAGATGGCGTGGCATTTTGACTGGTAACCATTTTCTGCTTAGCAAATTATCTCCTGTGGCTAGTAACCTCATGGAATTTGCTGTATATAGAGATTTGAAGTTCCTTGTTGGTGCGTTGTTGTTTTAATTCTTTTTCTCTAATCTGCAGTATGACAGCCAATTTCGGTTTGGTTGATGTCTGTTCACCCAAGGCTGGTGAGGTGGTCGTGGTCAGCGGTGCGGCCGGGGCAGTCGGTAACGTGGTGGGACAAATAGCCAAAATCAAGGTAGGTCTACGTACGTGTGGAGTTTATACGAAAAATGCATTGCAGTTATTGACTCTTTTAACTAGTTTAAAGGTAGGATCATTTGCAATAACCCCCAAAACGGGTCTACCTATTTAATAAGCAAAAGCCTGCTCGAAGTGTAGATAGGGGTGGTACCAAATACCCTGTGATATTATTCCACCAGAAATGGCTTCGATCGAAAAAAAAAACAGTCGAACGTGATTTTAAAAAGTGTGCCCAGGGGCATATTTTTTTGACGTACGTTAGCGACCGGTATCCAGTTACGATTCCCCAAAAATTGAGGGTTTTTTCTTCTATTTTCTTAAACTCCAAGAGTTGTTATGCGCCCTACTTTTGATTTTGACGAATTGTGTTGCTTCAAATGAAAAAAGGCACAACAAGCAGATGATCCTATATACCTTTAAGATATTCGTTATTACGTTAGGGTTGTAAAGTCATCGGCTTCGCCGGCTCGGATGAGAAGGTGGCTTGGCTGAAGGAGCTGGGATTCGACGAAGCCTTCAACTACAAGAAAATCAAGGATCTGGATGCGACTCTGAAGTCTGTCGCCCCCAACGGCATTGACATCTACTATGATAATGTGAGTTTGCTTTTAAAGCGCTAAGTTGTTGCCACTGCATTGGGAAGAATACATATCAAAATGTCTGCTAGTTCAACCAAGGAGCTATTAAACAGCTAGCTTTAAGAGTACAGACCTGCAAATTGACTATAGACTTCAGTGATCACTACGCGAACTTCCAAAAAATCTTCCAATACTCATAACTCTCCAATGTGTTTAGCACACCCATCACATGCAAGCTTATTTCATAATCTTTCATTTTCTGTTAGATTTTTGTTCCGTTATCTGATAATGATTGGGAGAAAATTCCATCCAAAGATGATCATCCCGAAAGCAGTCCTGTGGCCCACCGCCGTTTTGAAAAATGACGCTTGTGCTCCATTGCAAAATATAGCAATTTTAGGACGCAAATTCCTGAAAATAATTACAGAAATATGATTTCACACTTCTGTGCACGGCTTCCACCCATATTTTCTTTTACAAACCTTCAATTTCATGGCCCACAAAATGCTCCAATAGCAAAGAGTTTGAGGGTGCACAAATTGTGATTTGGCTCGCGTACGCAATTCTTTACCCATTCACAGATCTGCACCGTTATGGTTCAGCACATAGAGTTTCTTATAAGTATTCATCAATGACCCGTATAGCTAGTGCGCCCTCAGGCGTCTCGAGGATGCTGCTCATTTTCATGTACTTTCATATTGCATTTTTGTACAGGTCGGCGGACAGTTTTCCAGCACCGCACTGGACAATATGGCACGATTCGGACGTATAGCTTGCTGTGGTTCTATATCGTCGTACAACGACACCAAGCCACTTTTGTGTAAGTGTGGATGATAGACTATAGTCCAAAGTGCCATCACTACACCCACGCAGGCCCCCTTCAATGGCAAATGCATTGTGCCAGCAACTGCCCTTGGTGGGTTATCTGAACAGTGCATGACACAATAATGCGTTCGCCATCGAGAGGGGGCGCCGTCTTCGGATTGGTCTGTACGTCCTGTGATGGATGGAATATTGCAGCCACATTTACCTACTATCGACTGCAATGCACAGATAAATCCCACTTATACTACGACATTTAATTTTCTTTCTTGCGTATTGTTTCCAGTTTCTATCCCACACCTATGCGTGGCTCTTTGCCGTGTGTTGGAGCAGTACCCCTAAAGTACTCCTAAACTTGCAAAATCAATTAAGAAGCCAGCCAGTCGTTGTTTTTCATTTCTTGTAGTGCCCGCTGTGCACGGCACTCTAATCTTCAAGGAGATCACCATGAGAGGTTTCATCATTTTTAGCTACCGTGACCGCTACCCTGAATGGGTCCAACGAAACATCCAGTGGATTAAAGAGGTCAGTATTTCCTTAAAAAAAATTAATGAAAAGGTCTCTGAATCTGGGTTCTAGTTGGCCTGACACTTCTCAGGATAACAACGATACTTCTCTGACTCATTTTCTGGGTCATTTTGACCCGCAAAAGAATAAGGAAAACTGAGGTCGTTTCGCATCTTTGGTTGCCACTATAGCCGCAAGCATCATAGCACAAAGCAGGGAGCCAGGATACGTTCGCATGTTGGTGTTAGTGCACAGGCGTAAGTTACGTCACGAATCGACCACCAGTCGACCAAGTCACTCGCTCGAACTTGCTTCTGACTTCAATTTGTCGCTTGTGACTATGCGCCATCTCCCAGCCCTAACAAGTTCGCAGAAAGTATACAATAAAGCCTCAGTTCAGTCCATGCAATAACAGCGTGTACGTTGACAGACAGTGTGATCGAATCATCCCATCGTAAAAAGGCTTGAAGACATGCTTCTCATGTATTTTGTTCGTTTCCAACAATAACACCACTCAAAATCCAAAGGAGAATGTTCAAAACTTGTTTTAGTTTAAGCTCAGTGGCTATACAAATTATTACGATTTCCGAGAAAATAGTAAAAAAAGCAAGAAAAAAAAAGCACAACCTTTTGATCACGAAACACGATATCGTCGATGGCACTCTTTATTCCAAAAAATCAGTCAATTGACTAATCGTTGGTAATCACCTACATTTCTGGAATTTCTTCTAAATTACAGCAAGCCAGACAAAATAATATTACAAGGTGTTCATTACCAGTAAAATCTTTAATCCAAGTTAGCCTTTTGAGGCTCAGCACAGTGCTCAGAAAATGCACCAAGGTGTTATCCAAAATTAATCTAAACAGAATGTTCTTGACCAGGGTTGGCTGATTTACGTTGATTTAAATCACTGATTAAAATCGCGATTTAAATCAAATGATTTTTTTTATAAAAATCACTGATTTAAATCACTTTTTTGTACAAATCTAATTGATTGAGGGTCATTTTTAAGTGGAATCAGTTGATTTAATGATTAAAATCATTAAATCAACTGATTCCACTTCATTACAAAGTGTAAGATGTTGTTAACACATTCAAACACCCCTACTTTATCACCATCGACTCAATTTAGGTTTTGCATAATTACACAAAATTGTTGTTTTGTTTAAGTCAAGATCTGAGTTTAAACGTTTCTGTCGTATTTTATTTGTATACCATGTACAGGTGCCATAAATCAAGTTTTTATTCAAATCCACTCATAACGTATCTCAGCTGTATCAATCAAGCAATGCACCTTTAAAGTGTCTTCAGTATTAATGTACCATTGAACCAATTATGTAGACTACATGTAGAAGAATTAAGTGATTTTTTTAAATCACTGATTCAATAAAAAAAAAATCAAAAGCATTTATCAATTTATTGAGTTTTGTGGATGATGGGTATTATAGGAACCTGTAAACTCCTTTGTGATGGGTGTGAGGGTGCATGGGGAGATTTAGACACATGTTTAGACATATCAATATTTTGAAAGTTAAAAAAATTAAAAAAAATCTGATTTAAATCAAATAAATCTGATTTAAATCAAAAAAATCTGATTTAAATTAAATCAAATAAATCCGATTTTTTTTATTTTTTTTTAAATCAAAAAAAATCGCCAACCCTGGTCTTGACTCTCATTGTTTTATCATTGTTGTTTTGTAAACTCCTCTCTTTTATGATCCTCCCAGGGAAAGTTGAAATACAAAGAGCACGTCACCAAGGGATACGACAAGATGTTCGATGCTTTCGTGGAGCTGTTCTCGGGAACAAACACCGGCAAGGCCGTCGTGGAGGTCTAAACACTCGTGGCTGCGTCGTTGATAAATCTAGCTGCACTGTAGCTGATGGAAAGGGATAGAATATAAACAATGGTTTTGAAGTGATTTGTTTTTATGATTTTTGCCTATCTTCAGTTTGGGAACAGATGTAGAAGCGCAATTCAGTTGTCTTTAAGGCTGGTGCATACTTCATACGAACGTCAGAGCGAATCGAATAAACTTTCAGGAGTCGCCATTTTAAATTGAGAGCGCGGTAAAATCTTGCCAGTAGTAACGAAAGCAAAAAATGAAATATAAGTTTGTTGCAACTTCGGCTCTGATGAATGATTTAAAACATGCACCTAATGTTTTAAGCCACATTTTAAAAAAATAGTTCAAAGTGAGGATTGGAACTTACTCAAAATCATAAAGTCTGGCACCAACACATTAAACAGTTTACATTATATATAATAGATTCAGGGAACACGGTTGAGAATGGCTTCCTCTTGAATAAGGTCTATTCGTTGGCGTAATGACGACCGTCAGAATGAAACTTTAAAGGTGCACTACGTCCTGCAATTCGCCCAATTGGGCTACAAATCAGACTTGGGACGAAATGACGTTAATCGGTAAGAACATTAAGTAGCATATAAATATCCACACATCTATCCTCGAAAAAAACGGGGCGTTTTGTGCCATTCTTGTGTTATTCGTGCGGGAACGAATTTCGGGGTCCACTTTTGCGACCCCAAACAATCGGGCCGTGCATGTTAGTTGTGATTTCGTCCGTAAAGTGTTTTGCGGATGTGTAAGAAACCAAATTTGTGCATTGGTGATGTGTGTAATTATGTGACACACACAAATTGTATCGTACATTGACTGAAAACGACAAGAAAAAACATATGCGTGGTCCGTCGTGTCCCATGTAAACAACAGGTTTTTCCGTCTTTCCTCGGGAACGGTAATATATTAGGTTGGTTTCCTTTCAACCACATGTTTGAAATAGGATAAGTTAACAATCCAAAACATGATATTTTCGGGGAATTCTGGACTTAGTGCCTCTTTAATTGTTGTCATGGAATTCGCTTCGCCTTAGCTTTTGGCGTGTTAAGCAACCTACCTTTAAACGGTTAGATGAACACAATCGGATCCCAATTGCTTTTTGTTTTAATTACCATTGTTTTTAGTTTGCTTTAGACTTTATAATGTGGAAGAACCACTTCAGGTTAAGATCTGAAATATATTATACCCTTTAGTTTTATCGTGCAATTATCTGCTTAAGACTGCTCTTCTGAAGTTCTGTTCAAATTAGAAACTATTAATTCATTAGTATTAGAATACACTTCGAAGGCTCCAATTGCCATCGAATGTGTAAGATGTCTGTATAATACTCATAATAGTTTTAGTGCATAAAAGTATCAAATGATGGTTATTTTTTAAAACCGATATCTAATGAAGCTATATAACTTTCGATACAACTGTTATTACATAGAAATATATCATTTTAGCTCAAAGTTATTTGTTTACAAAAAAGGAGGGGGCAAGGACAAAGAAAGTGAAAAACAAGAAGATGAAGGGCGAATCATATTACCGTTAATTTCATGTATATTTAACATTTGAAACCAGTTAGATTACGCTTAATATTTCAAAGAACGAAACGCAATACAAAATGTAGAAGTGACACTAACACGTGAGACTGCAATTTTTTGTTTACATTTTGCGATTTCAATAATGGCAATTAATTATATTTTAAATCGCGTTCAACATACAGTTTTGATTCATAAAACGACCTTCAACCTTGATAAGCTCATTGACTCAGTGATATATGGAATTATACAAGTGCGTAATTCAGCTTGTCTAAAGCCTTCGTTCGAGGCCCTTGCATGTTTTTTGCAGATTACAAATGATATGGGGCACTGTACGGTTATTGCACGCCCCGATAAAAGTAGCGAAAATCACTTAGTTTACGCCTTTCCAGATGCCCGACAAGGTACACTTCCGTGTGCGTTCCACTTCAGTGCCGTATAACATTAATGCGCACACACTGTATGTATATGTACATTGTACAACACGCGTATTACACGTACATGTGTGTGCATGTATTGCAGAGCATGTGCATACATGTGATGCAAAAGTTAGCAATTGCTAACTTTTGCACCACATGTGTCAGATCCAGTTAACCTTCCTCTTAAAATGTTCAAAGACAATGGTAAATAAAACAATGTCCACAAATTATTCTGTTCTCCGAATTAATTTATTAATTTAAAAATCACTCCTACTTACAACAATACCTCAAGCTTGAGTTAATTACTTTCAAATGCACCACTTGTAAATTGTAATCAAATATATAAACAGAAAATATCACAGCTGTGTTGGACTATCACATCCAAAGTACGAATGACTACGGGATTAATCACACTGGTCAAATATCCAACAACAACAACAATATTACTCCATTACGAACGGTTGAATCTACCCAAGATTCACAACATTCTGCACACTATTGATTTAAACTTCTCCAAAATATATGAAAACAAAACTCCTTAATCTTCACTGTATAAGTGGGATCAAATGTTCAACTTCTCTCCGCAAATACTACCAAATTATTAAGTTCTCTATAACTCCACTCCCCGCAGGGTCTATGTGAACGAAGTCACAAATCTAAATTGAATATTTTATCCTGCTTTTGATGACGTTTCACGTCCTCACATTACTGCAAATTCCAAATACACTATTACAATACTATCTAAAAAACAATTACATAAATGCAGGCATAAAAACAACTGACTTCTTCCTGGTAGTGTAGTTCTCGCCACCCACTCCACGATTAAAAACACTGGAAATGCTGCTGCTGTAAGCTGCCTTCAGCCCTCTGGCTTGACTTCAGTGCCTGTGGCGTCGCCTTCGTGCGTCTAGCCTCGTCAGTTATAGGATCAGATTAGGCCGTCTGTAAATTTATAATTTCAACAAACTCTCACAATAATTTGGAGTCACTATACAAAATACAGGCCGAATCACTAATCAAATGTTCTTCAAAGCTAATCCTAAAAATGATATCAACTGTACTACTCTATACTTCGAACTCATGTCACTTAGACTTTTCTAATTCTTAAATTAACACAATTAAATCAACTTCTGATATATACATCAGGTATGCAACAATCCTCATAATGTATAGCCAATCAACTTTATCTCAAACAATTTAAAATTCTAGATTCAATCCTTAATCCTGGTGAATCTCACAACAATAAATATAATGAAGGGAAAACAATATTTTCTTTTCTTTTAATTAATCATGAAAACAACAATTAAATCGTCAACTTACGGTTGCTGGTCAATGTTGCTGACTTGTCTCCCTCACGCCAAAGTGTAAAACACATTCAAGCACAAATTTACTTGAGAAGCACTCCGAAGATATTAAATGTTGGCTGCACTGCGATTGTCACAAACCAGATTGCTTGGAAGAAAGATCTTAGGGCCTGAATTACCCTAAAATATCAAAAATCGCTGCAGCAGAGCAGAGTGATGGCGCAAAAACATGTACATGTACACAGCTCAGAATCATGGAGACAACTACCTCACTTTCCCTTCAAATTCCAGCAACCTTCCACTAATTACCATCTCATTTCCTCACACTCATTCAAACATAACTTCATTCCCATTCTTATTTAAACCAAAGCTCATGAATATGCACAATATCTACCTTACCAGAGTGGAGATACTCGGGGATGTGCATTGTGTGCGTGTGGGTACATGGAAGATGCTCCTAGAGGTATTGTGTGTGGAATGTGCTCTTATTGTTACCTTGATCAGTCAACCACGGCTGGCTAGGTTTGGGCTCTGATCCACTCATGCATAGTTGTACCAGGGTTAAAAAAAAGTATTATTCACACTACCTATTAAATAGTCACAGATACAAGAAAAGGGTGGTTTTATTGTGACAACATGTATGCACATGCTCTGCAATACACGCGGAAGTGTACCTTGTCGGGCATCTGGAAAAGCGTAAACTAAGTGATTTTCGCTACTTTTTTTTTTAAAGATACCGACTTATGGCAATTCCGACTTGAGTCAAGTCTACCCCAAAGCCGGTCATTATCACGCAGTGAAGACCGGATACTCACACTGTTATTCCCATTAAAACACCATTGATAGTATTTAGGTTTGTGATGTCTTATAATTATTTCTAAGAACGAGAAATATGGAATTGAATCTTGATCCATGACACTGCAATTTTTCTGTTTACGTGTTGCGATTTCAACTCTACCAATCATTTTATTTGAACGGCTCGACCAACGCTTTTGATTCATAAAACTGTTAGGTGACTATGCAGTTTCTCCCTGCAATAAAAAAAGTATTGAAAAAACATTGTTTTGATGGTTGATATTTCACAGAACAAATTGAGTCCACTTTCGACACATGACACTGCATTTTTCTGTTTACAGTTCGCGATTTCATGCCTGCCAATCATTTCATGTTTGATTCATAAACATTGACCTCGGTAACATTGTAAATAGAGCCATTGACTGTGTGATAATGGAGAAACAGGTGGGTTTTCAATTCCGCTGGGCTTGAAAATAGCCTTCGTTCGAGGCACTGCACGCTTTGTGCAGATTACAAACGAGCCGTTGCACTAGAATCTGGTCATGAGGTAACTGCACGGTGCTGAGCAGCACGTCTGGGACCTTGGCTAGCGGTTCGAGGGTTGTACGCACGCTTTTTGGTGCCAACAACCAACTCTGCGCCGTTCGGACTAGACGCATATCAACATTCGGTTCGTCCTTTGAGTAGATCTGCAGCGTGTCTGAATCGAGCAAGATGACGAAGGGAAAGAAGTGGGTTCTGGAGAAGCATTTCCAGGGAATGCCCAAGAGGAGCGACATGAAGATCGTGGAGTTCGATATACCGCCGATCAAGGACGGCTGTAAGTTCTCATGTGATGTTCACGGGTAACACAGGGAATTAAGGGATGTGTGTTGCACCCAGTCAACTATGCACTGAACACAATGACATATAGTTGGTAGTGTACCGAATATCACTATGATCACTAGCACCGAACGATATTAATGATATGTAGTGGGACGGCAACAAGGAGGCCGGCCCTCTAGTTAAAGAGGACGAGCACCAGGGGCAGAAAAGAATGAGAAGCAGACCCAAAATGAAGGCCACTCTGAGAAGCTGACTTTAGTTAACAGACGATTGGCACTTTTATTTACTTCAACTCCAAAATGTACCAGAATGAACAAACCCCCATTGCCTGGAATAAACGATCCAAGCTCGGTATATAAGTGCACACCGTTATGATTATACACAGATTCAGTACACGCGAAAGTGCTTCCTTTTCTTTGCAACGTATTCATAAATTCCCGTGCGTGACCTCGCCTTGCATATTTAATGAGCTTGAATGGCCTGTTGAATGTGGGAAAACACTCGGCTTTTTTGGCATGTATGATCACTTTGTTGATATAAAATCACAGATGAAGAGTATATCTTTCAAACTGTTGAAGTTTGAATGAGATTTTGTATCGATTAAAATGAGAAATTTTGGGACGAATTTTGGTTCAAAAAAGGAAATAATCGCGATAGAAAATACGTTAAAATCTCTCTTTTTTGTGTGTGCCCACAGCCCAAATTTTCACTAGACAAACAGGTTACTTCATATTCTACATGAAAATGTACCTTTATACTCGCAATTTTGTCTAGCTGGGTCAGGGCGCAAGCTTTTCGCCACAAACTACCGGCAGACTGAAACGGTACAACCGCCATCTTTGCACATGGATTTTAAGGTTTATGATTAGTGTATGGCGAGTATTGCATATGCAATACATGATACCCGGATGTACTTGTAAACAAGCCGGCGCGGCCCAGATTTCGGACACAGATTTTGTTGTGCTTTATGCTATATGGTACAATAAGTTTCGTTCCAATATTCTTGTTGGTTTCAATCCAAATAAAATGTTACAATATTAGTTTTGACATGGAGCTTTTCAATTCATTTTCACAGAATGATTTTTTTTTTTTAATTTTTGCTATAAATGGAAATAAATGTTCTTGAATTGAATTAAATTGAAAATGATACACCATTACTTGATTTACTGGGTGGCTAGAATTGTGCAATGGAGGGTAGTTTGTGATTGAAATTATTTTCAGATACTTTCCCTAGTAACAAAAAAGTAACAGCAACATTCCAAACAGACGCTGAATACATGAAACTTAAACATGTTTTATTTACTCTGTTTATGTTATGCAAGCTAAAAAAAACTGCATAAAACACATCAACATTGAGGTAGTTTAAATTAAACGTGATATTTACCATAAAAATATAAAGATTTACACATATAAAGATTCACACATATATATAATATGATGTATTGGCATAATAAAAGTAAAAAATAATACTTGCATCGTGTAAGGCACCATCGATAGAAGTTCAGTTGTATTTTTTGGAAAATTTCTAATTAAATTGTGAAAGATGGACCTAAGGACTAGCTTCTCATGTTGTTGAAGAAGAATGTCAACCGTCCTTGCGTGGAAGTACAAAGGTCACCAACAACGTAATGTTTCATATAGAAACATGTAAATCAGATACGTCATCTGCATAATAATATTGGAAAGGACTAAAGAGGTCGCCCTTGCTCAGGCACGGTTCCCTACATTAAGATCTTTAAAATAACAGTAAAAGTCACTTAAAGTCAGTTAAAGTTCATTTTACTATCACACGACATGTTGCGGTTGTTTGTACCTACAGCGGTTCTGTTGGAAGCAGTCTACCTCAGTTTGGATCCGTATATGAGGTGAGTAATGTGTGTCACCTTGACCCAATTTCATGGAGCCGCTAGGCAGAAACTGTTGCTAAGCAAATTTCATTGCTAAGCAGAAATCGGCTGAGAACCAGTCACATGCGGTGTACAAAGTTAAGTGTGTTAGGGGCTGGTATCCTGCTCTTCCTAAGCAGAAATTTTATGTGCTTAGCAATTATTCTGTGATTACAGCTCCCTGATGTCTTGCACCTAGTCCTATTCTGGTTTATCAAGATTTTGCCCTAAAGTACATCGAGGGAGTCCCCTCGTTACTAACTTCCCTGAATAGGCCTGTGGTGTGCGCACTGTAACTGACGCCTATGCCGGGTCCTTGTTTGTTCGGTTGGCCAAACGCAAACGGGAAAGAAGCGCACTCACTTTTATGCAATGTGAGACACACTAATGCCCCTCAATGCCTACCGGTACTCATGGAACTCAGTATTCCGTCTGCCCCTGGCGGTCGTCTGGACAACAACTTTGATACAATGTATAACATTTACCCGCTGAAGCCTGGCATTGGCGTCTGGTCAACCCTTCCTGCCAATTCGCTTTTTTTTTTCACGCTCCGCCAAGGCACGCAGAGCCTTGATCTGGCCAGTTTACACAATGAAAATAGCCGGTTTTGTGATCTGAACCCCGACACGGGAATCACTGAACCGGTTATTTTCATTGTGTAAACTTGCCAGATCGAGGCTGTGCATGCCTTTGGCGGAAGCGTGAAAAGAGCGAATACTGAACAAAGAACCCCACTTGAGAAAATCTCCTGATAGAGCGGGACGTGTTTCCGGAGCTTCAACAATAGAGTTCATACAGAGTTTACAGTGAGACAAGGGGCTCCGGCAGTGGTCCAGCATTGCTCCGGCGGAGTCCTATATCTGCTAGCTAGGACGTCCGTTACACCACCAGGACTACTAAGACCGTAGGCCTACACCCTACACCTGGTGTGGCAGACACTATCAAAAGACGCAAACATGGTTGAATGTTCACCGCTCATTTTGGAGTACATGTATATGGTCTGATTAATTAACATGATCATTTCCACTCCAGCAGAACAAAAACTACCCTTATCGTAATGATCTGCCATTACAAGATGTCCCTAATGGTTTGCAAATGAGAAAAAATGTTACTTATCTATTTGATAGGCCGTACACAGCTAGCATGCCAGAAGGGATCACCATGATCGGCGAGCAAATAGCAAGGTAGGTTTGTCTTGAGAGAGCTATTTTGTTGTTATTACATTCGTTTACATGTTCATAGCTTTATGGACCATTCTAAGGACCCCGTGCACAAATATCCCCTTAATTAACGATGAAAAAAGACGTCGATGGGGTCATTTGCGATATGCGCACCATTGACGCCATGTGCCACGCCGACCTCTTTAAAGCACAACAAACTTTCCAACTGTGACATATCAGACTAACCATCTTATATTTTGAGACAATTCATTTGGATTCTTTCTGTGATAGCAAATAATAAATGTCCCATGTTCCTTTCAAGGACGGGAATGTTGCCTATAAGTGGTTAGGGTTTGTAACTCGTGATCAGAGGGTCAGGATTTTGGATCCTGCTGCTGGTCATCAGTTTGTTGATGTCCCTAAGCAAGATAATTTACCAGGAAGTTACTGGTTACCGGCATTATGCTGGAGTAATCTCCGATGGTCTGAAATCCCATACTCTCAAAAGTCCCTAGTCAGATGGACGTGACCGGAATGTCCGGGTTCTGTTGGACCTGACTTACTTTTCAGGGTCAAAATGACACTTTCCCGGGTCAAAATAACGCATTGGCCAAGGTTTCCGAGTCCGAACGACACCTTTGCTAAGGTTTCTGGGTCAAAATCACACCTTGGCCAAAGTTTCCGAGTCAAAACGACACCTTGGCCGAGGCGTTTCCGAGTGCGAACGACACCTTGGCTAAGGTTTCTGGGTCAAAATCACACCTTGGCCAAAGTTTCCGGGTCAAAACGACACCTTGGCCGAGGCGTTTCCAAATCAAAACGGCACCTTGGCCAAGGTTTCAGAGTTAGAACGACACCTTGGCCAAGGTTTCCGGGTCAAAACGACACCTTGGCCAATTAAGGTTTTTGGGTACAACTGATCCTGAAAATGATCAAGGTAATTGTCAATTTAATTCTAAAAAATATTATTTGGACGCTTGAAAGCATCTGGTCAAATACACCTAGATGCCGGGTCCAATTTGACCCGGATTTTTAGAGTGCATCCAGGAGGAAATAAAACTATTTGCAGTCGTTTCATGTCGGCCTAAAAACACCGGTCGAATGATCCTAGTTGAGTGGTGGCTGACTTTCCTTTTGTTTACCATTTTGCTTGGTATTTGATTTAGGGTAATCGAGAGCAAGAACACCGAGTTCCCGGTCGGTACCAACGTGCTGACCGACGCTGGCTGGGTCAGCCACTCCGTGTCTGACGGGAAGAATCTGACCAAGATCCCGCCATATCCAAAGGGAGTGCCGCTATCTCTGGCATTGGGAACTCTAGGCATGCCCGGGTAAGCAGCAACTGGTTCTGCTAACCACGGAATTGACCATAATTCTTGCCTGTCAATCAAACAGAATGCATTGGCCATTTAGATCACGACTTTCGGTCAGGTGATGCATGTTAGCTCAGTCGAACTCAGTGGCTGTAAACGGTAAGTGGGCGGGGCTTATAACCCAGTCCGGTGTAGCGTGAATATATAGGAAGCCATGAAATACGGACTCATTGGTAGAATCGCATACCTAAGTATGATTAGGAGAGTGACCGGTCACGTGAGAGGGTTTATTCAATTATACAGGGTGGTCCAAAAGAAAGTTTACACCTTTTTTCAAAAGCAAATTTCTCAAAATTGGGTAGACATGCTGATAATTTTTTTTAATATTCCTAAACTACAATATCTCAATGGTATATGGTAAAGACGGAATTGAAAGTAATGGCTAAATTAAGAAATGACGACCGTTTACATAAAAATAAATGGTCAAAAGCTGGGTGTCCACACGTGTGTTATTAATAACGCACGTGTGTACAGACATGCTTTTGACAATTTGTCTGTAAATGTCCGCCATTTATTAATTAAGCCTTTATTTTCGACGCCGTTTTCATCATATGCCATCAAGATCTTGTAGTTTAGGAATATCATATAACAATTTCAACAGGAGTCCCCAATTTTGAGAACTCTGCGTATGTAAAGTGTAAACTTTTTGGAGGCACCCTGTGGGGTAAAGTAGTCAGATTTTAATCTAGAGTCCGATTTTTATATAGAGTCCAATTTTCATATGACATGACACCGGAACGGTCCATTCTTGATTTTACATCACCACTCTGTGCTTACAGGGTTAGCAAAGAAATTCTGCGAACAAGCCAGAATTCGTTACAATAATAAACTGTAAAATGTTTTCATTAACTTTGCTTTATAAGATCCCGTGCTGACGATACAAGCAGAACCTTAAATTGGCTCTGGGCCCAAGCAATGTAGCTGATGGGAGCAAATTTATGTGATGAGCAAAAAAAAATCGGTTGAGAACCAGTCACCGGCCATAGAGATGGCGTGGCATTTTGATTGGTGACAATTCTGTGCTTTCGCAGCTTCATGTAATTTGCTGTTTGTAAAGATTTGGATTTCCTTGTTCGTACTTCGTTAATTGTTTTACATTTTTTTTATTCTGCAGTATGACAGCCAATTACGGTTTGGTTGATATCTGTGCCCCGAAGGCTGGTGAGGTGGTCGTGGTCAGCGGTGCGGCCGGGGCAGTCGGTAACGCGGTGGGACAAATAGCCAAAATCAAGGTAGGTCTACCTTCGAAGGTTAGACCTAAAAAAGATCAATCGCAGTTTTTGTGTCATTTAACTTGTTTAAAGGTAGGATCATTTGCAGTTTGGATCTTGTGTGATGCATGGCCAATATACGGAAGGACTGCAACTGGCATATCGGGTGTGTTCAGGGTCTGAGACATGCTCGGTTCCGGTGCGAGGCTGTGATTCTTAGGTCTGTACCCATTGTCTCTTAGGGACCGTGACCATTCAGCCCTGGTATAAAAAGGGCCCCCCGGTACCTCGTCCGGTCCAAAGCCAGTCCGGTCTTCAGCCCAGTCTCATCCGGTACATGGTCCTGTCGGACCAGAAGTTCTGAAGTCAGTCAGGCGCATCAATTTATTGCCCTTCAGAGAACGTCCAGAGCAGAACAATAGCAGACTTACCGGATTAAAGATAAAATCCTTCCATAACGCCTGGGTAATTTACGGTCCCATTGTGCGCGAAACCGCATGGCAGGGGTTTTGATATGTGCCGACGAAAGTGTTCTATTGTTTCGCGCTGACAGATGAAAACCACAAGCGGGTTTCTTCTGGGATATATTACATGTGTCAGTACTTGCAAACAATAGACCCCAGGATAGAGGAGTTCCTGATTAGCAACCGGACCAGCTCCTAATGGTCACGGGCCCTTAGCACTTTATTGAGGTGCTTCAGTCTGTTCTTAACAGAACATAAACTACTTAGCAAAGTTGATAATAAGCAGGACAAGTTCTTCTCAGAACTAATATCTTCTAAGCAGTAGTTATTACCACATGGTGTTACCGCAAACCGAAACGGTAACAGGTTAGTTGTTATGCCCCCTACTTTAGATTTGAGCAATTTTGTTACCTCAAACGATAAAAATATGTACACAGAGTGGAAAGATCCTTTGTTCCTTTTATATAAACTGCATCGTGAGGAAAATGTGCTCTTGGCAATGCAAACTTGAAATCAGAGACTATTATTTTGACGTAAGTGTCTGATCTGAGTATAACTTGTTCATGTAATTTGTTCTTGACCTGCATGTTCACTTGGTGTACTGAAAAGCACTGTTCTTTATAAAGGTACATGGGGAGTCAAAAAAAGCGGAATCCAAACCCCAACAATTGTATTTCATATTTAAAAAAATATTTAGTACCCAAAATAATAATGACTGGAAAGCCAATTTCATAAGCTACTTTTCAATGAAAAGCGTACTGAAATTGCTCAATTCGTTCAAAGAATATCACCATTTAAACACAATGACCCTAAAACCTGTCTCGTCCAAAAATGCGATTTCAAGAATCGTCGTCACGATTGTCTTCAAACATCACCAGTGAAAAGCTCAGTTAAAAGTTAAAAATATTCACCAAAGTCCTTTTGAAAGCCCGTCTTTTACAAAAAAGTGGATTTTATATATCATATTGTTTGCCTAACCGAGGTTATTCATAAAGATATTGTGTACTACTGTTGTTGGCAGTTGTTGAAACAAGTAGTCTGTGTCGTTTTCTTTGTTGTTCCAGTCAAAACACACAATAAATTGCTTTATTTTTTAGACGAGACACGTTTAAGGGTCATTGTGTTTAAATGGTGATATTCGTATTTGGCAATTTCAGTATTTTTTTTTCATCTTAATTAATTAATTAAAACACTTCGCGGGCCAATTTTTGGCACTATGATATCAGACGCCTGATGGGAATCAATCCATGACACAATGTAATTTGAGCTACCCGGCCCTCAAAGTCCACCATTCACCCCAGATTAACCCCTGGTATCCCTCAGGCCCTAAACCAGACACTAACCTCCTCAATGCCATTTGACAGTTCCATGAACAATGCACCAGTAAAATCACAAGACTGACACCCCCTCTAGTGGATGTACCATGGTCCATACTAGGATCTAGTGATAGATGACCTGGGCATGGCTACCACGTGGCTGGGACAATAAAAAACAAAGAAATGTGGAAGTGATTTTATTCATTCTGACTCCAGCTAAGGAGGAGCTTAAGAAATTGGCCTTCCAGTCATTATTATTTTGGGTGCTACATTTTTTAAATATGAAATACATTTTGGGGGTTTGGGTTCCGCTTTTCTTGACTCACTCTGTATAACATTATCTTGGTAATCGCACTTTTGAAAACTTTAGTCGCATTTGGCAGAGAAAAAAGTCAGCTGGGTGAAAGTATGCATGTTTTACGGTCAAATCTGACTACAGGTAAAACAAGCTGTACATAATTTCACCGTGAGTTGTACATAGAAAAATGGCATTAATGACAAGATGTATCGCATTGGCCAATCCTGAAAGAATTTGCACAATATACTTTGTTTATTGTTTCCCTCAAGCTTGAAATCGGACTCGCACACTTAATTTCTTCTTTCCAACGTACTATTAGGGTTGTAAAGTCATCGGCTTCGCCGGCTCGGAAGAGAAGGTGGCCTGGCTGAAGGAGCTGGGATTCGACGAAGCCTTCAACTACAAGACCATCAAGAATCTGGACGCTACTCTGAAGTCGGTCGCCCCCAACGGCATTGACTGCTACTTTGACAACGTGAGTTGTGCTGTTTGCGCTGTTTGTGCTGTTTGCGCTAGTAAGTTGTTGCCTGCGCATCTGGGAGCTTACGATGTATCAAACATGCATGACCAGATGTACCTTGGTAAAACAATCGAAGTTTAGTTCAGCACATAGAGTTTCTAAGTAAAGAGCAACTTCGGGTGCGAACTACAGTTAGTTCGTCTAATATCGCAGCGGTCTTTTTAACTGCAGCACACATCGTCAATGAGTCATGTTTATTCAGCTAGTTCGATGTTTATTCATAAGGAAATAACAATGACGTCACACCGATGCCGTCACTCAGTCATACATGTACATTAAAGCATTTCAAAAAATGGCTTTCGTCGAGCTGCCGCAGTGGCCTATAGTGGATATTGGAATGAACTATGGATCGCAAGATCTGTGGTTCGAACCTATTTCCATTTTCATCGAATATCTCTGTTGGTTTGGATAAGTTTAATTGAAAGGGAAACACTGCGAGAACCTAAGTGTCTTTGATCCTCACAGCGTGATAAATATTCATGTTAGGGTGCGCGATGTGATTGGTTAAAATACGATGTAAGCTGACAAAAAATAATACGCCCACGGGCACTGTTCCTTCGCTGGTTACCGATAGCCGTCTGCATCATAATGCGCAGCAAGGAGCCAAGACCGAGGAGTTATGTGTTGACGTTTTGAAAATCGTTTGACCATGGTTTGACTAGAGGCGTTTTCGCGTTAATATGGCAATGCGCATGCGTAAATGGCTTCACTCATCATCTGTAATCTACTAATTGTCCTCGTCCAAACTTATGCATAGCTATATGACCCCTATAAACATGTAGTTCGCCCTCAGGCATCTCGGGGATGTTACTTATTTTCTGTAACTTGCATCGCAAAGGCCTATGTAGAGGTCGGCGGAGTGTTTACAGCTCCATACTTACCAACAAGGCATGACTTGTATAGCGCTATATCGTGAACTGTAACCCCTAAAGGGCGCCCTATTGCGCATCGAGGATGCTTTCTATTACTAACAATGAACTGTCATTTTGTACAGGTGGGCGGAGAGTTTTCCAACACCGTACTCAACAACATGGCACGACTCGGACGTGTCGCTTGCTGTGGCGCTATATCGGTGTACAACGACACCAAGCCACTCATGTGTAAGTGAGGATGCACTGAATATTCCATAGGGATGCAACAGTGCAAATAAATTCCCATAGACACTAGTGCTAAATGCCCATACTTCAAAATTCTTTTAAAAATACTCAGAACTCTCACAGGTATTCAAGCTGCACAGAAAAATGATGATCAACACGTCATCTTTCGTTTTCTTTTCAATTTTTGGTGGGTTGACCATTGACTTTTCGAGATATTCTCACCCAATGAAGACAACCCCTATTTTCCCCACAGCGGAAAAGTAGCCATCTTGAAAAACGATCCCTCCACAACATGGCAAAAAAACGCCACTTTCGAGCCCAATAGCATCCGAAATGCTCAGAATTGGAAGCCCCAAGTTCGGGCCAGAGGTTCAGTACCATATCTCTTCAATTCCCCAATTCTACGGCGCTCAGAACTCTCTAATATAGAATATTTTGAGGGTATAACTTTTATTCATGAGCTTGGCGGATGGATTTACCGGTGTGCACCCATAGACATACACTGTACATTCACGGAGGCCCCTTTCAATGGCGCATTCATTGTGCCAGCAACTTCCGAGGACGGATTATATCTGAACAATAGCTGGCGCAATGCTTTCGCCATCAAGAGGGGGCCACCGTCTTCGGATTGGTCTGTACGTCCTGTGATGGATGGAATATTGCAGCTACATAAGTCTGTAGGATAAGTACCATTATAGCGCCCTCTAAACACTAGTCAAACACGTGACATCGAAGCAACCATATTAAAAGACACCACACAACAGTGTATCTCTAGATCTGTATTCTCCCTAATGCAACATCTACTTACAATCTTTCACGATTCAAAAGAAGTGTGAACAAATAAATCCCGTTAACTATGGCTTCTTTCCTGCATTTTTTTTATCCCATACACACATAGGCCTAATAATAATGGCTTCTTTCCTGCATTTATTTTTATCCCATACACGCATAGGCCTAATAATAATGAGTGGCTTTCCCGTGTGTTTGGAAACATCAATTAAGACGTAAGCCATCCTTGTTACTTTTCATGTTCTTGTATAGTGCCCGCTATGCACGGTACTCTAATCTCCAAGGAGATCACCATGACAGGCTTCAGAGTTGTTAGCTACCGTGACCGCTACCCTGAATGGATCCAACGAAACATCCAGTGGATTAACGAGGTCAGTTGCAAAAAAAACTCTAAAAAAAAAAAGAAGGCCCTAAGGCCAAAAAAAAAAGTCTCCGGTTTCTGGTATGCGCGCGCGTCGCCGTAGCCATGCGCGTCGGCAAAATGAAAAAGGTTTTTTTTCAATACAAGATGATGTTTCAAAACCGCCAAACTCACTGGTTTGACTGGAATTCTGCTGCTGCACAATTTTAACGTGTTTTTAGATGGGGTTATGATCGAGAATAAGATTTATGTGGCCTCTCTGGACTCCCATATATTTGCACTAAGTTTAGTCGGGCACCATTTGCAGTCATCAGCCGACATTTTAAGCCAAAAAAAAAAAAAAAAAAGGTAAAAAAAAAAAAGCCGCGTCGCCGCACCACTTTTGGAGCAAGCTCCATACCAGAAACCGGAGACTTGTTTTTTTTTTGGCCTAATCAGGTTGACCCAGAATCCGGTTATATTTGGCCTGATACACTTTTCAGGGTCTGACACGTTTCAGGGCGAAAAGGACACTTCTTTGACTCATTTTCCGGGTCATTTTGACCCGGAAAATTAGGGAAACTCCGGGCGTTAGCCGCTCTGGTTACCACTAGCCATGAGCATCATAGCACAAAGCAAGGAGCCAGTATACGTTCGCATGTTGCTATTAGTGCGCAGGCGTAGGTTACGTCACGAATCGACCACTATATCGACCATGGCACTCGCTCGAACTCGCTTCTTACTTCAATTTGCTGCTTGTGACTAAGTGCTATCTTCAACTGCTAACAAGTAAATCGCAGGAAGTATACAAACTTCAAGTCCATGCAATACCAGCGTGTATATAGTATACGTTGACCGACATTGTGTTCAAACCATGCATGGCATCGTAAAAAAAAAAATCAAGGTGTAACCCGGAAAAATGGCACAAGAGCCAAAATAAAGAAATACCTAGAAAAATCTGAACCATGGGGACTTCTCTTCGGATCAACAAGAAAAAGTAAAACAGGAATCTTTTAGGGAGGAATCGCGAGATAATCCTAAGAATAGAGACAACCAAGGCAGTGTTTAGATTTCCACTACAACAAAAAAAAGAAAGAAAAATTTATTTCATGAAAGAATTATCTAAAGAGGCAATTTCTACAAAGCAACAATGTAGGAAACAAAAGGAATCAAAATATTAAATTGTATAATGAAGACCTTCATGAAAACAGATGAAAATCAAAACTCCTATGATGAAAAATCCTATGATGAAAATCAAAACTCCTAGTTCAAGTTAAAAAGTTAAATTTGAGGTACACCACTTTTGAAAGCCAGACCACTGTGACTTAAACCTTTACAGTTTAAAACAACAACCAAATATAAGTAGCAATGTCAAAAAGAAAAAGAATCTAGAACAAAGTAACAAAAAAAAACCCAAAACTAAAAACCAACAACGGTGTTCAAAGAAAGTCATAAATCAACAACACTCAAGCTTAAACAACCTAATAAAAGAAAAGAAAACAAGAATATTTCAATTAAGCATCATATCAATAAAATGTGTGACAATAGAGTAAAACATAATAATGTAAAATAAACGGATAGTAGGTTTTGTTCTACACACAACTAATAAAGTCAAGTACTAATAAAGTTAATGTGAAACACCTGTCAACCCTGAACTAGAGATAGGCTACAGTAATTGAGACTAAGAGGGATATACCGCAAAAATACGCTGCACCCGATTTGACCAGTAGACAGGTCACAGAGTTCAAAATTGTCACAGAACCACAATCCGAAATTGTTTTACCCACCGAGTTCAAGCTTAAAATCTTAAATTTTTAACCTTCTGAGTTAAGTTGCCACAGAGCAGTAGAGTTTAATTCTTAACCTTGTCCTGACCTGAACGGTGAACTCAAAGTTTCCTGAACACAGAGTCAATTTATCCATATGTCTTATTCTTAAAAGAAATACTTATTTGACATAAACTACATCGCTATCCTATACAAGCTATTGTAAAATTCTAAGAGTTCTCAACAACTGTCTTCCATAATAAAAACAAGGCAAACAAAACAGTAAAGGCCTAAACACTTGATCGAATAATTTCTAGAAATGAGTAAACTACTATACAACTATTCTAAGAAAATCTCTTTAAATCAAAGTACACAGAAACATTAGAAACTCTTCTCACACCCACACACAAAAATAAGAAAACATCGATAGTGTTCCCTTTTTTCTACAGACCAAGGGTTTTCTGATCAGAACAACCGAGTCTGGCACTTGAATCCACAGCAGACAAAGCCTTTCTTTCACGTTTCTTGCCAAAGAAACTGCCATATTTAGCCATAAATCAAACTTCACTTCATCTATTGACCACAAAATATAATCTATCATTTCTAAGAAAAAAACAGTTCCTACATAATCAGGTTCAGTTAATCTCATCTGATCTACAGCCCAAACTAAGTGAAGAAAACACCCTGGAAAATCTTACACACAAAGAAAAAAAATGAAGTACATAAATTCATTCATCTCTTCCGTCAAATCCAGCCAATCATGAAATAACCCATATCTTGACTTTCCACAAAAGATTTTATGGTAACGCACAAATAATCAATTAGACTCTTTCTTTGCACTAAAAGAAACATTTCTCTATCATTCCAACTTAAACTTGAAACGCTGCTTGAAACAAAATAACAAATACACTTTACTTTCATCAGTTTAAACAAAAGTAATTGAACATCCTATTTAAAAACCCTAACATCTATTTCTAGTTATACAGTACACTAAAACTGATGAACAAACTTTCAAAGAGAAACGAGAACAATTTTGGTTAAACTTACCAAGTCTACAGCAGACCAAGTCTCTCAAGGTAGAAAACAAGTGATAGAAGGAGCAAAGAAAATGTGATGTGCTCACTCCACTGCCAGTCTGCAAATTGAAGGGCTATTTGAAAAAGGCATGGTCTTGAGGAAAATAATTAGGTTGCCCGGGTCAAATTCGCATACAATGTCAAGGGAATTGCAAGGCCAAGATCATAGGGGCACTATTGAACTCTTAAAAACGATGATGGAGTATTAAAGGGGTGTCACTCCTGTACAAAAACAACAACTACAAATTCACCCTGCTACAAAGGCATGTAGGATCATTTGCATTTAAGTGTATTTTGTTAAGTGCCGATAATAACACCACTCAAAATCCAAAAACGAATGTTTAAAATCTAACCCACTGAAGTTTCAGCTCAGTGGATATTACACTTTTCGAGAACAAGGTTAAACATCATGCACAACTTTCTGATCACGAAAAACGATTGATCGTCGTTATATAGCACTCTTTATTCCAAAAAGAAATCAGTCAGTTGACTAATCGTTGGGAATCACCTACACTTCTTCAATGTCTTCTAAATGACAACAAGCCAGACGGAACAAATTCACAGGGTGTTAAGTACTTTGGATAATAATTTGGTAGGTTACTTTCATGACTTTTAGCACAATGCTCTGAGAAGCACACGAGCCATTAAGAATCTGAACAGAAAAATGATGCTGACATTGTTTGATCGCTTCTATTTTGTGAGCTTCTCTCTTTTACCCTCTCTTCTATGTTTCTCCCAGGGAAAGTTGAAATACAAAGAGCACATCACCAAGGGATTCGACAACATGTTCGATGCATTCATGGAGCTATTCTCCGGAGCAAACACCGGCAAGGCCGTCGTGGAGGTCTAAACACCCCTGGCTGCGTCGTTCCTAAACCCAGTTGCATTGTTGCTGATGGAAAGAGACAGAATGACGATAGTTTTGAGATTGTTTCATAGGTTTTGGCCATTTTCAGTTTGACTTTAGTTTGAGAAGAGATGTACTGAGAAATTCAGTGTTGTGGTCTTAAAGCTATAGGCTGGTTTATATTTCACGCGAATGTCAGTGCGAACCGAAGCGAAGTTCAGAATGAAACTTCAATTGTTAATTGCCGTCATGAAATTCGCTTCGTTTCCGAATTGGTGAAATATCAACCAGGCCGGGTCCAGAACACAATTTTGTTTGGGGTCAAAAAAAAAATATGTTTCCCAAAAAATTGGGGCCAAAAAATTCATTTAATATGAAAAGCAAGGGTGGGGTGACGTATTGCTTTTGTTGAGTTTTGTGGGTGGTGTACACAGTGACTGCCTTTTTTTGCGACGTCACTAAAAAACTATTATTTTGTTTTTGGGGAAGCCATGGCCCCCGTTGGCCCCTAAATCCGCCGTTGACTATTAACCTGCTTTATACGGTTGGATGAGTTAACTTGGATCCCAAGTGCTTTTTTTTTTAATTAGCATTGTTTTTAGTTTGCTTTTGGCTTAATAATGTGGAAGACCGTTTAGCAAGTTACGATCTGAAATGTTTTATACTCTATAGTTTTGTCATGCAACATTATCTGTTTATGCCTGATGTTCTGAAGTTCTATTCAAAGTAGAGGCTGTTAACTAATTGGTATTTGAAGAACATCGAAGGCGAAAAATGCCATCGAAATATGCAATATCAAGATGTTTGTATAAGAATCATAATAGTGTAAGTGCATCAAAAAAGTCTGAAATGCAGTATTTAGGCCTAATGCTATTTTAGTTAGTATTTGAGCCGATATCTCATGAAATAATTAGTTTAGATACATTGTACAACTTTATTTTAGGTACGACTTTTGTTTAAGATAAATCTATTATTTTAAAGTATGAAGCTTGGTTTTAACATTTAAAAGTAGTATTGCGCCATTTTTTTTTTCAAAAGCATAAGTGGAGTTGTCTGCAAGACTGTACGTGCTTGTATTGTAAGGACATTAACTTTAATATTTTATATTATATTTCACCATGGAGCTACGTGATTTATAGCTCCATGATTTCACTGTGTACTCGGTACATGCGATCATTTGCTTTTTGTGCCCTCTCCACGTTTGAAGCAACACAATTGCCCAACATTTTAAGTAGGGTGCATAACAGCTAACCTGTAAGCTCAGTAGCTGCTACAAATTTTGACATGATAAAACAAGCACAAATATAACATACACAATTCGCCTCGTAATTACTGGATTCCGTTGCTAACAAAGTTTGTTTTTTTAATGAGCCCGCCGGCACACTTTTTAAAACCACCTTCAACGATTGTTTTCTTCCGAACGATTTTTTTAGACAGAATTTCCCAGGGGTTTGGTACCAGTCCTATTTTTAGTTTGAGCTAGGTTTAGATCCTGCGTGCTTCAAATAGTGTACCGTTTATGTATAGTTATATTCATACAAATGAAAACAGCAATAGTTGCATAAAT
Source organism: Patiria pectinifera (assembly GCA_029964075.1). Taxonomy (NCBI): domain Eukaryota; kingdom Metazoa; phylum Echinodermata; class Asteroidea; order Valvatida; family Asterinidae; genus Patiria; species Patiria pectinifera. The sequence continues at coordinate 18,211,738 of CM057148.1, read as the reverse complement.
TCGTGATTTTCTCTTCATTATTGACGGAGTGCACATGCACCACAGGGTTAGCTTTAACGTTTCCAGCAATAAATTGAAATAAGAACAAAAAGCAACATGTGTGCGTTGTTGTTAGGGGTGAGTAAAAAATAACGCTTATTTAACCCGTTGACCGTTGTAAGCTGTACTGGTTTCGATAACAGATTTTTTTTTTAATACAAACACAGAAGCTTACAGCCCTAAAAAAAATATCCTTACAATAATTTTGAGTTCTCCCACATTTCCAGTCCGCGTTGCCGTGCGCGCTACTTAACCTGTCTACTATACTGTTCAAATAATGGAACACAATAGAATTGACCCTCGACACATGACACTGCAATTTTTCTGTTTACGTTTCGCGATTTCAATAATGGCAGTTATTTTCATTTTAATCGAGTTTGATTCATAAAACGACCTTCAGCCTTGATAAGCTCATTGACTCAGTGATTAGAAGATCAACCAGTGCGTAAAGCTATTCAGCTTGGCTAACTTCGTTCGAGGCCCTCGCACGATTTGTGCAGATTACAAATGATCTGGGGCACTATCCGGTCCTGTGGTTATTACACGGTGTTATTACATGGTGCTGGAACAAAGGTTATTGGTTCAAAGGTTGCATGCATGCATGCACGCCTAGTCCCATACATAACATGTTCACAACCACAATCACGCCTTTTGCACTAGACGCAGATCAGCAACCGGTTCGTTCTTTGAGTAGATCTACAGCGTGTCTGAATCGAGCAAGATGACGAAGGGAAAGAAGTGGGTTCTGGAGAAGCATTTCCAGGGAATGCCCAAGAGGAGCGACATGAAGATCGTGGAGTTCGATATACCGCCGATCAAGGACGGCTGTAAGTTCCTATGTGTTCATGGATAGGTGACAGAGAGCGGATAACGTGTGTAGCGCAAGGGGGACGTGTATTGCACTCATTAATGTGACAGGCTGCGCTAGCGCTGCACATAATCATCCGGTCTTGGTAGACTTGAAAACAAGTCGGTAATCGGACGGGCTTTTGTTCGCCCTCGACACATGACACTGCAATTTTTCTGTTTACATTTCGCGATTTCAATAATGTTCGCCCGTCGCGCAGCGCGCCGGTGTGACCGGCAATATCCTACAGGAATGAGTGACCGGCCGGACCGGAGATTGTATGTGTCCCCCCCCCCCCCCGTCTAATATTCTTCGTTGCCCCCGCTTTAGGTCACATACAGGCCATGTCCGACAGGCGCGGGTGACCCTATATATATTTTAGGGTGACTAGCAGGGAGGCGTGCTGAAATGTAGAACCTTTTTTTCTCCGGACACTAGGTCTGCCTCTGAAAATCAAAAAGGGGGGGGGGGGGGCTCCTAATCCTACATATTTCCAATGGGGAGCGCTGATAAAATCCGACGCTCATGCACACTATATTACCTAATAGTGTACAAATGCCCCCTAATTCTCACGACAATTTTTTTAGGGGGAGACCGTTCGCATGTGACGTCGCCTTATTACATTTGCTACTGCCATTTTGTATGGGTTAAGGGGGTAGACAAAAGGGCTAAAGCCCCCCCCCCCCCTTAGAACAGCACCTGATGTCCGACTGTCGGTCTTCGAGATTTTACTAAAAACGCGCCTAGTCTATATGAGTATAGTTGTTGTGAATGTGTGGTCATGATTAATAGTTTGTGTTGGTTTCGAGAGATTTTTTTTTTGCGTGTGAGAAATTAAATATTTAGTTCAGCCGCACGTGCACATACAGTCACTTTCACACTAGCCAGGCATGGTTGCGGTGCAGACATGGACCTGGTGTGCTAAAAAAAAATCATAACAAAATCAGGCCAACTTTACTCGCAAAATGACAAAATTCTCTTTAAAAAAAATGTTCATGAGGCACACACAAGGTCCTCAGTATTTCAGCAACCCAGTTTAAAGACTGGATTCCATTAGTCAAGGAGACTTTTCTTCAGTATTTTGCAGATGAGAGGGAAGTCAAGTGATTTCAAAATGAGGCTAAAGACTGAGACTGGTACGTCTAACCATGGGCCAACTGTTTGACAAGACTGACCTATTAATTCATTGTCATTAGTCTGATGACTGACTATGGAGAAATGTGTAGAAATAGAAACTAGTATCAGACATGCCAGATGGTTGATGCGGTACTGAAGGGTTGTTGGACTGGTTGTTTCAGGTGTCAGTCTATTCTCTTCAATTGGAATGTTTTCAATACCCTACGTTTTGGGACTCTCATACACCGTATTAAGAGTCCCAAATTTTCGGCCTAGTTGCGGTGCACATACTTTAAGCGGGAAAGCCTTATCGCAAATATATTGAAGCGGATATGCACAGTGGCTCGTTAACATACGTTGTGAGAACAATAATAAAGGCATTGCCCCTTTGAAAATTTCCTCCCCACGGTGCTTTGTACATTATGCAACTAGGCCTAAAGCTGTGATTGTGCAAATTCACTCGAGTACTATTTGCAATAAAGTCCATAGGGTTGGCAGGCCAGTAAATCGGTCCGAAATTGCCTACGCCGGCCAAATCACGATTTGCATGCGGTGCCCTAAAATTCTTCAGTGTTTGAGCATATTGTGGGCCTTGAACTTGGGGTATGTTTTTTTTAAATAAGGGTGGAAGCCGTGCACAGGACCGTGAGCTTGTATTTCTGTGAAATTTGGATGAAATTGTGGCCCTAAAAGCGTTTTATTTTGCAATGGAGTGTAGGCACCGTTTTTTATAATGGCGATGGATTTCAGGACTAAAGGGGTGATCATCTGCGGATGGAAATTTCTCCCAAAAATCATCAGATTACCCAAAAAAAGAATTTATAAGGGAAAGGTACACTGTACACTTCTGATATACATATATCCATAAAAGTGTTTTGTTTTGCGGGTTTTGTTTTGAAGATATTTAGATCCTTGAAGAAGAAAAAAATCTTACATTTCTGAGATAGTTAACCGATTCCTATTGGTCAACAGCCCATCACGTGGCCGGTTTTAAACGGTTGATAAAGACTAGCTGGTTGTTCTTAAACACTTTTCCTCTGTCGCATGAAATTTGGACTCCTATGAAATCTGGTGCCTTTTACCGTTTTATTGGTTAAACGTTCACAATCCATATGTAGGCATGCGCAATACTTGAGTCAGTATTTCATTTCATTTAAATATGTGATTGGCCGGTATTAAACTCTCTGTTTGAGACCGGTTGGAGTCTGGATGCTGATAATTAACGTCGAAACCTGCTCGGGTTATTAGCAGCATCCAGACTCCAACCGGTCTTAAATATAGTGTATACAACCAGCCAAGCACACATTTATTGCCTTAGTAAAAAGTTCATCTTACTGTCACAATACTATGACAAATGTTGCGGTTGCTTGTACCTACAGCGGTTCTGCTGGAAGCAGTCTACCTCAGTGTGGATCCGTACATGAGGTGAGTGTTGTGTTTCACCTTGACCCAATCTCATGGAGCCGCTAAGCAGAAACTTTCGCTAAGCAACTTTAATTTTTAAGCAGAAATCGGCTGAGAACCAGTCAGAAGCGGTATACAAAGTTAAGCAATTGATAGCTGGTAACCTGCTCTGCCTTAAGAAGATATTTCCTGTGCTTAGCGGTCCCCTGATGCCTTACACCTATCCCCTCTTATTTTCAAGATATTGTGAGCCCTACAGGGTGAGTCAGAATGATCTGGACCCAAATTAAAAAAAACATAAGAAGGTCGCAAATATCAAAACAAGTGCAAATGAAATACACATGTATGTTATAGGCTAGTATTTTGGACATATATTTTGGTGAAAGTTTCATGATTACCCATTGTACTGATGTGAAGCAGTGTAATAACAAGTAAATACGTAGTCATGGTGACTGACTCACTTGAAGTTATTGACACGTTTAAAAACCAATTCCGTGTGCAGACTGGAAAATGAGCCACCTCAATGAAAATGGCATACCTCCTCACCACAGCCACTAATTTGAACAATTCAAAATTCCTGTGGAAGGCAAGGCAATAACCATTATATGAAACACTCAGTGGCTCGTTACAACTCTGGGCGGTCTACCTTACAACGAGTTACCAAATTCTCTCAAGTGTAAATAACAAGGCAGGTTGATTTTAGGGTTTGACAAAAACGGCCAAAAAATGTATTTAAGAACTTACAGAATTCGCAACTAAGTGGTGTTCACAGCCATGGTAAACGCTTCGTCAGTGCTTTCACCGAAATGTAATTTTTGATCCATGACAGAACTACCGCAGGCGGCAGACACCACCGGACGTGCAAACATAGTTGAATATTCAATGCTTATTTTGTCTGATTAACTAACACGATCATGTCCACTCCAGCAGAAAAACAATATTTATTTACCCGTATCGTAACATCTGCCATTACAATGTCCCTAATGATTTGCAAATGTAAAGAAAAAAAATATTACTTATCCTTTGACAGACCGTACACAGCTAGATTTCCAGCAGGGATCACCATGATCGGCCAGCAGATAGCAAAGTAGGTTTGTCTTGAGAGAGCTATTTTCTTTTTATTACATTTCTCTGCATGTTCATTAGCTTTATGGACCAATCTAAAGACACAGTGCACAAGTATCCCTTTAATTGACGGTGAAACTTTCAACCAAGTAAGCTTTTCCACTAATAATTGTGTTAGTTACTTTATGGATAGCTGCAAAAGGTAATGATGGACTGCGGCTTAAAAGCACAGCACCATTTCTAAATGTGACATAGACCAACAATCTATTACTTTTAGACCAAATTCGGATCATAGTCTTTGTGTGGTACCAAATTAAAACAAATGTATCATGTTCTTTACAAGGGACAGGACTCTGGCTTAATTTATAGTGGTTATGATTTGTGACTCGTGAGCAGAGGGTCAGGACTTTGACTCATAGGCCTATTTGTGTTGATGTCCTTAAGCAAGCTTCTTTACCCAGGAGTTAATGGGTACCGGCAATATGCTGGGAGTAGTCTGGATGGACTGGTATCAGACACTCTACAAAAGTCACTGGTCAGATTCGACGGAATATCCGGGTTCTGTTTGGCCTGATACTTTATGTCAACATAAATCTTTTCCGGGTCAAAACGACACCCTTGCCAAGGTTTATGGGTCAAAATGACCCAGGAATTGACTCCAGGGAATTGCTTTTTTGACCCGGAAAAGTGTCATTTTGACCTGGAAAAGTGTCATGATGGCCCAGCGTAAGTGTCGTTTTGACCCGCTAAAGTGTCATTTAGACACGGAAAAGTGTCATTTGACCCAGGAAAAGTGTCATATCGACCCGGAAAAGTCTCATTTTGACCAGCAAATGTGTCTTTAAGACATGGAAAAGTGGGGGTTTTTTTGACCTGGAAAAGTGTCATTTTGACCTGTAAAGTACCTGGTAAAATTCACCTAGACTACGGGTCCAATCTGACCCAGCCTTTTGAGAGTGCATCCAGGAGGAAATAAAAGTAATTTCAGTTGTATAATATATGGCTTTTAAATAGAAACACCGGTCTGATTGTTGGCTGCGGGCGGAGTCTCCTTTACCATTTCGTTCGGTGTTTGATTTAGGGTAACCGAGAGCAAGAACGCCGATTTCCCAGTCGGCACCAACGTGCTGACCATGGCTGGCTGGGTCAGCCACTCTGTGTCCGATGGCAAGGAGCTGATCAAGATCCCGCCTTATCCGAAGGGAGTGCCGCTATCTCTGGCATTGGGAACACTGGGCATGCCCGGGTAAGAAGAAGGAAACACTACCAAACATCATGAACTACTGGGTCGAATTTTTTGTTAAAATCTGTTGAACTACAGCATTGTTTGCAAATAATATGATCACCACTCTGTCCTTTTAAACATCGTTTAATAGCACAGAAAATTTCCGCGGTGTGTCTTTATAAGCACTGAATCATTACTTGTCACTCACTCACTCAGCCAAAAAAAACACCTCCTGTGCCCACGTCGAACAGCTTGGTTTCAACACTCTCTACCTCGCTTGGTCGACCCAGTTGATCAATCCAGGGTCTTCCTCGGCGGTCTCTGGGCCTTCTTCGGCCAAAAGCTGGGGTTTGTACCAGGAGTCGATAGATAGATAATCATTTGTTACCAGGTTCTGTAACTCTTAGTCCATAATTATTTTGCTCGAGCGATGGTTTGTACGTATGGTAGGCTGAAACAGTGGTCCTGCGCCCAAAAATAATGTAGCTGATGGGAAGAAAAAATGACTGAATACGTTATGTGCTGAACATAAAATCAGTTGAGAACCAGTCGCCAGCCATGGAGATGGCATGACATCTTAGCTGGTAACCCATTTTTGCATGGCACATACGTTATGTGCCAAGCATGAGACTGCTGTGCTCTGAAAGCTCATTGGAATCTACCCCTTTTTGTTCAACAGAACTCAACCCATCAAACCCCAATGACATGCTTTGTTGGAATCTGTCAGGATGGGTGCAGTACCCCTAAACTGACAGTCTTTTACATTGGGTTGGCACACGTACCTCCAGAATCAAAGTCAGAAATATGTGTGTGCAGTTTCCCATATGGTTTTGAAATTTGCCAGGATGGGTATGGTTCCTAGTAAATCATGCTCGGGAGTTAGGTTAGATTTGGTATTCCTCGTTAACACAAGTGGAAGTGTTTCAATTTATGTTTTTATGAAGCAGCATGTTGGTACATTTTCCCTTTCCATTTCATGGATGTTGTAGCATGACTGCGAACTACGGCTTCGTTGATATCTGTGCGCCCAAGGCTGGCGAGGTGGCCGTGGTCAGCGGTGCAGCCGGGGCAGTCGGTAACGTGGTGGGACAAATAGCCAAAATCAAGGTAGGTCCGGTCTAGTGTGTGGAGTTTACAACAAAATGCACGCACTGTTATTCAACTGACTCTCTAAAGTGCTGAGGATGATTATATTGCCAGGCAGTGATAACATAGGCCAACTGCACTTGCCAATACAGGCATAAATTAAGCTATTATAATCTATTTTAAAAAGTGTAGGCCATAGATTGATGATGTGAACTAATCTCAGTGGTAACTACCCGGTGTTATTTTTTTTCAGCCTGCATTGTCACAAAGTGTGTTGACAGTTAAGATCCAAATATAACGATAGTATTGTTATCTGCCCTATATTTTACAACAGCACACTTGAAAATGTATGGTGTCAGAGTTGCTTATCATCTGAGTACAAATTTGGCCCTTTTTTAAGGTCAAATCGGATACAGTTTAAGAGTGTGAGGGCAATGCGAACCTCGAATTTGATAAACGAAAACCATGAAGAAGTTTACATGTGCAAGGTCCTTTTAAATTTGTCAATGGGATTTCTCTATTCCAACCAAATTTACTACCACAATAATCGGTGTAATTGTTCTATGCCACACGCAGTGACATTCGGTGCAGTGGTCTGAATTCTCCTTCAATTTTCCGACATTAGGGTTGTAAAGTCATCGGCTTTGCCGGCTCGGATGAGAAGGTGGCCTGGCTGAAGGAGCTGGGATTCGACGAAGCCTTCAACTACAAGACCATCAAGGATCTGGACGCCACATTGAAGTCTGTCGCCCCCAACGGCATTGACTGTTACTTTGACAACGTGAGTGCGCTGTTTGCCCTTTGTAGCGCCATCTTAAAGCTTGTAATTCATCAAGCGTTAATGCCAATGTATTTACATTGGTACAGCAGTCATATCTCCTACTTCAACACAAAGGGTTTCTAAATACACCTCCATGACCCATCTCATGACAGCATCTCACTATGTGGCTCGTTTTCTGTTACTTTCGTTGCATTTTTGTACAGGTCGGTGGAGAGTTTTCCAGCACCGTGCTTAGCAACATGGCACGACTCGGACGTATCTCTTGCTGCGGTGCTATCTCGACATACAACGATACCAAACCACTCATGTGTAAGTAGGCCAATGTCTAGTCACTTCCAGTATTCCTTAGACTCATCCAATTCTCGGAGGCCTTCGTGCATGCTATCGTACAAAGCAACTCCGAATGACAAATAATCGCAATAGGTTGCACAGTGCTTTGGCCATTTAGTGGGGGCCTACGTGAATGTACATTGATAACGTGCTGGGATTGATATGTGCGTCCTGTGACGGAATATTGCAAGTACAGTTGGGCTGGTGCCTGTTACCAGTTGCCTGTTGCCTGTGACGTCTGGTGGGTCAGGGCCTGGCGTTTCCCCTGCTTTATCGTCACGTCCAACGCTTTGTTGCTTTTCTAATAAGTCTGTTTTTATCATCACCATGGTGTTTGTCCCAGTGGCCCTTACTGGTTCTTCTTTACCGAACTTTAGAGTATACCCGCTCGGCTCCATCACATCTATCTTCTATTGTAATTCCGGAGGCGAAATATTGGAAAAAATATAAAGAGATATAAAGAGATAATAACAACCACTGCTTTTACAGTGCATTACACAAAATGTCTAAAAGCGCTTTACAGCTACTGCTGCTGTTCATCGGGCCATGACACCATTTTTTCTGTAGCAGCTCGAGATCAGTGCAATCAACTGGGCCCAATTTCACGGCGCTACTTAGCACAAACATTTGCCTTGCTCAAAAAAAGTCTGGCTTATAAAAGCAGGGTACCAGCCAAAACAACAGCTGAATACTAATCACGAGCAATATACATCACATGGAGTTTTGGCTCGTTACCTGCTTTTTTAAGCCTGATTTTTTTTGTGCTAAGCAATTTTTGGTCTCTATACACTTACAGGTATACCATTTATACTCCTGGGTGGAGAGAGAGCCTATTGTAGTTAAATGTCTTGCCCAAGGGTATAGGCATCATGTTCCCGGTCATGGTTCAAACCCACAAAGTCGAACACACATCCGTCCCGAAATTTGTATCCTTGTGGAGACATGGCTTTGTTCTCGTGTACAAACAGGTCAGAAATTCGAACGTCATTTTTAAAACGCTCCTATTTGAACCAGAATTACTTTCCTGGGTCGAAATTTTGACAAAATGTCCTTAAAATACCTTAATTTGCGAAACATAAGTACACCTTGGAAATTACTAGTTTCTGAGTAAAATCAATATATCTATTTTGTGAAATCCTTGTGGATACCTTTACACCTTTAGAAATGTCCTTGTAGAGACCTTTACATCCTTTTGTTCCGTATTATACAATCAAAATAGTAATAATAATAATAATAGCGGAGTCTTATATAGCGCACGTATCTACCAACAATCAGGTACTCAAGGCGCTGGACAATATGTCTATTATTAAAGAAAGGTAAACAAAGTTCTTATGAGAAATATGAGACCCGTTATATAGCACCTTATAATGGTTTACAAGGTGCTGCGGCGCATATTGCAGCCACTGCCAGAAACACCGGGGCAAACCCCTTTTTTTGTGCTAACAAAAGGGTCTCCACATGGTTGCAATTTTGGAATAACCGTTACCATTGGATCACAGCGCTCATGGCTTCTTTCGTGTTCATTGTAGATTTTATCCCACGCCTCGAGTGACTCTAGGCCTCGCGTTAGGGCGACACCCCTTAAGAAGTTGGCGAAACCAATTAGGAAGTCTCCCAATTACTGTTTTCACTTCCCTTGTAGTACCCGCTGTACACGGTACCCTAGTCTTCAAGGAGATCCTAATGAAAGGATTCATCATTAGCACCTACAAAGACCGCTTCCCTGAATGGATAAAAGAACACGTCCAGTGGATGACAGAGGTCAGTTTGGCTTATGAGTCTAGGTACCAGATTTCAAAATCCTTAAAGCACGCGGACCACTGCTCTCCATGTTTAAAAAATATGGATTGCTTATTGGCCATTGCATGCTGTACACACACATTTGAAGTAATGCGCTGGTTCCGAATCCCTCGACTCGAAAAAAAAGGCATGGGAACCAGTCTAACCACTCTCATCGTACATTTATAATAAAATTTTAAAAAAAAGAAAGAAGTAAAGTCATAGTTTAATATTTTCTGTTTAAAAAATGAATACATAACATACAAATGTAATAATTGCTCTTTAATGAGGATAGATTGATTAACAATATCATTCCATTGTTCTTGGAGTGGTAACATGGCGGACGATGACGTCACGTCTAACAGCTAATGGGCTATCCAGTAGTGGGCGGTTTAAAAATAAACCGGCGTCGCAAGGGTTGTTTTCTAGAGCGGGGCAAAGCACATTATTTCCCCAGATCCTTGTACTTTCTCTAGCATATTCTCAATTTATCATTTCTCACGGGTGGGCGGAGGGACATGTGCCCACCCCACCCAATTGACACCCCTGCGGACGGCCATTGTGCTAAATGTGCATTCAGTAAACCACAATATGACTTCGCACCTCGTCTTCTTGTTCAGTCCTTTTCTTTTTTCCTACCTTTTTTCTTACCGGTACCTTTTTTTCCTTGGCTTTTCCAGGGGGCCTGCCCCCCCCCCCCTTGCGACGTCCATGTTTACCACATATAAGCCATTATCTAATCAGTATGTCGTAAAGGGTCTTGACGTTCATCGTTTTACCACTGTTGTTTTGTAAACTCCTCCTTTTTATGATCCTCTCAGGGAAAGTTGAAATACAAACAGCACGTCACCAAGGGATTCGACAACATGTTCGATGCATTCATGGGGCTATTCTCCGGAGCCAACACCGGCAAGGCGATCGTTGAGGTCTAAGCAGTCGTACAGGCCTATCCGTCACTAATAAACCAGTTGCAATGAAGCTGAAGATAAGCGATAGAGTTACGATGGTTTTGGAGTGATTTCAGACGTTTTTGTCTTTCTTTAGTTTGCCTCGAGTTTGGGAAATGATGTAAAGTTCATTTTTGCGGTTTTACACGATCAGATGAATCGACTTTGTTCCCTGTACCTTGAAGGGCAAAACCTAACATTGGTTCCTATTTTCTGTTCTTAACTTAGCATTGTTTTCAGTTTGCTTTAGGCTTAATAATGTGGAAGAACTATTCCAAAATTAAAGGTGAAATTTATCATACTCTCTTCATGTAATCTAGCCGTAAATTTACCATGCAATGATCTGTAGTTCAGACGTTCTGTTCAAAGTTTAATTTTAATTAATTGGCATTGGAATATACATCTAAGACGCATAATGCCATCGAAATGTCTAAATACGAGATAATGCTATATCAAGATGCTTTTGTAACAGTCAATGTATAATGAAACTATTATTCTAGATAAAACTTTTTATTTTTCTTGGAGAATGTGACATATAGTTATACATGCATAGGCCTCAGCCAATAATGCTATAGACTGTGTTTTCCTCCGCCACCAAAGATTTAATGCTACATAATATTTTTCACCATGCAAACGTTTAATGACAATCTGGTGTAGTTACATAACAAATAGGAGAATTATATATAAAGGACGTGAAGTGCAAAATACATATTTTCGGTAATTTCACTTCATTTTTGAGAATGTAGGGCCTATACAGTACACCATTGGGATAGTTTTAATGTTTTCATAGGAATAAAGTGAGATGAAGATATGATGTATTTTTCGTCCGAGATCTACCGTCTTTGCTGTTTTCAATATAGAGTTAAAATTTAAAGCCGATATATTCCATACTCGGCCGGAAAAGTCTATCAAATGGTGTTTCCCCAAATGACAAACGTATTTTGGGCATATACGGTGTGTATCAAAATGACAGAGTGTGGCCGAAATAGCCTCACACCTGAAATTCTTTGGCTAAGTGCAGCTGATGCCCAAAAGTGCCGATTAGCCCACACTGATTTGTTTCAGAGAATTAAATTGTGATCCATTAATTGGTTTGTGAAAACTGAGGTCCCAACACTAAACAGGAGGACGAATGAACCAAAAAAATGCAAACAAAATATAACGGAACGCCAGACGTAGAATGTGTAACCAACATAGATAATATAGGTCTGGTGTCAAAGATGCGCCTTTCCACTTTAAAATGAGACATCGAACGTCCAAATCTGATAATGTTTGACGGAGTTATGAGTAGTTTTCCAAGAGAGGTCAAATTGACCACGGGACCAAGTTTTCGGTTTTAGGCATTGGGATGAAGGTAGCCTAATTGTCTCTCTGTGGATAATTGCCTGGCCTACAAAAAATGTGTTTAGCGAGTAAACACAATTCTTACCACTTTCTTGCTATCAGTTTGTAAACATGTTTACATGCTTAACATTTTTAGAATCATCCATCGCTAAGGCCAAACAAAAAATCTCCGGTTTCTGGTATGGAGCTTGTCCAAAAAGTGGTGCGGCGACGCGGCTTTTTTTTTTTTTTACCTGACTTTTTTGCTTCAAATGTCGGCTGATGACTGCAAATGGTGCCCGACTAAACTTGGTGAAAATATATGGGAGTCCAGAGAGGCCACATAAAGCTTATTCTCGATCATAACCCCATCTAAAAACACGTTAAAATTGTGCAGCAGCAGGATTCCAGTCAAACCAGTGAGTATGGCGGTTTTGAGACATCTTTCATTGAAAAAAAAAACTTGTTCATTTTGCCGACGCGCATGGCTACGGCGACGCGCGCGCATACCAGAAACCGGAGACTTTGGGGGGGGGGGCCTAAACGCATTTTTTTGGGCCAGGCCAATAAGCACAGATAGGCAATTAGGCTACCTTTGTCCAAACTTGGTCCCATGGTCCATTTGACCTCTCTTGGAAAATTACTCATAACTCTGTCAAAAATTATTAGATTTGGACGTTTGATGTCTCATTTTAAAGTGGAAAGGCCTATCTTTCAAACCATACCTATATTATTTATGTCGGTTACACATTCTACGTCTGGCATTCCTTTATATTTTGCTTACATTTTTTTTATACACACAATATACATGTACACGAAATTGCACACAAAGTTTGCACACTGGGGGCCTTCTTGTAGCTATTCTTCAGTGTTTATTACATGCGGGGTTGGCGACCAGCGTTGAAATCATGAATTAATCACCCGTGATGCTTAAAATTTCACGTGTTTCTTTAGCGTGTCTTAAATTGAGTAATATTATTATCCGGTGTTTATATATGGCTTCACTTGCGCGTCTATTTGACCTTCCAATATAATTTATATTTCATTATATCCTACGCGCAAAGCGCTGAAATAATTAATGAAATCCGCTAATTGCTTCTTCAGGTAGCTATTGAAGCACGTCTTCAATTGTGTCCTCATCCGTTGTACTTTCCAAGGCAAAATAAAAGTATTATGGTCACTTTTTAATCAAGCGTCTCGCCAATTTTAGGGAGAATTTCAATGTCATTTTTCGTTTCAATAGAGATGAGGGATTAGGTAGAGTGTTATAGCCAAATAATAAGCTTAATGAGTCGGTTTCGTAAAACCGGTAACGCTTGGATGAAGATGATTCCGCCAAGCAGTGTAGGATTCAACCAATCAGGAACCGTCTACGTAGAGGGTATCCTCGTCCTTGATTGGCTTAAAATGACGTCAGCCATATGATTCTGCGGACGGCATCAGAAGCGAGCACTGACTGCTAATAACCACTTCCATCAGCTTCATTCGCGAAGATGGATCGGATCCTTTTGCCAGTTCTGTTGACAGCAACACTGACAGGTAAGATAGACATTTTAGCGTTTAAAAGCAAATAGAATCATTTGCATTCCAGGCATGCTTTTCGTTTAATAACACCACTCAAAATCCAAAGAAGAGTGTTCAAAACCTAACCTGTTGAAGTATCAGCTCAGAGTCAGTGGATATTACGGTTTGCGAGTACACAGTGAAAAGCCATGCACACGAAACACGATGTCGTTGATAGCGCTCTTTATTTCAAATACCAGTCAATGACTCCGTTGTTGGAAATCACCTACAATGTTTGCTTGATTCCTTTTAAATGAAGGCAAGCCAGTCGGAATAATTTCACAGGTTGTTTAGTACCATTACAATCTTCAATCCAAATAGCTGTTTGATAAGGTTAATTATAGGATAAATGCAAATGATCCTTTTTATGCCTTTTAACAAATATAATGTTGTCCGTGCCCTACAACAAATTCGATTCACAATTGAGTGATTCATTTTAGCGAAAAATAAAACCTGTTTATTTCATATTTTAAGCGTCTTCAACCCACCGGGGAAAAAAAGGTGCTGATTTATTGTCGGGTCGCAAATAATTGGAAATTTTTTTAAATAATATCTTTAAAACTAAACGTAGCCGGGTGTTTTCGATCGATATCTCATTCAAAATTAAATAACTCTTGTTACACTAGCAAACAAGCAATAAAAAAACTCATTTTCTAGGGGTGATGCTCAAAACTAGCGCCGACAGTACACCTTTAAAACATTGACGTGCAACCCACAAAATGTGTGTGGGGGGGGGTGGTGGTAAGGGTATAATAAAAAAAAAATCAATCGGGAAAATTGCACAGGTAATGCTACTTTCCGGAGTCATTGTAAGAAAATGATTTAGAAGATAATAAATTTCAAAATTCGTGACGAATGCATTTATGTCTTAGAAGGCTTCAGATCCTGTTTTTAGCACATAAAAAGGGTATCACTAACGATGGTACACTAATTTTGATGGAATAAAATTATAAATCATATCACTTGTGAGGAAATCAATCAGGTTTTTTTTTTACGTGCACAGTGTTGGTGTCCTGCCATCAAGTCTGCTTCATCGGATCGGAGTACAACCCACAATCTGGTATCCCATCCCGTTGGTTCTTACCGTACAAAGATCCGTGCAATTGCACCGCTATTCGTCTCGGCGGGATGCGCATCCCTGCTTCGTCATACCGCCAGGGGGCGCCCTACCATCTGGATCATCTCTTCCTGAGTGAGGACCCAAAAGAAATACAGGCGGTCTTCAATTGCCCGGGTAAGATTTAGACTTCCTCTTCTTAAACCAATATCCTTGCCGATTAGTTGGTCATGCAGTACGGGGCTACTCTTAT